>JAOXOE010000038.1:0-11164 GCA_028565055.1 Phoeniculus purpureus
AGCCGTTTTTGGTGGGGGGGAACCAGCAGTTTTTGGTGGGGAATCAGCAGTTTTTTCGGGGGGGAACGGAGGTTTAAGGGGGGGAACCAGCTGTTTCAGAGAAGAATTAGCAGTTTTTGGGGAGGAAACAGGGATTTAAGGGGGGGTGGAAACCAGCAGTCTCGGGGGGAACTGGTGGTTTCAGGGGAGGAAACTGCAGTTTTGGGGGTGGAAATGGGTTTTGAGGGGAGAACTGGTAGTTTGGGAGAGGGAAACAGTATTCAGGAGGGGAATTGGTGGTTTTGGGGGGAACCAGTGGTTTCAGGGGAGGAAATAGTGGTTTGTGGGGGAAACTGGTGGTTTCAGGGTGGAAAATGGGGGTTTCAGGGTAGGGAATCACCTCTCGCACCCCTCCTATGCCCACCAGGGGATGTTCTGGATGATCTCCAGCTCCTCAACAGCTCAAACTCTGAGCGGGGGCTGGGCCCAAACCAGGGTCTCCCTCTCAAGAGCTGCTGCTGGGGAGGGGTCTTGGGAAGAGCCCTGGGAGAGGGCCCTCCCCAGAGGGGCCTTCTGAACCCTGGAGGGACCCTCTGAACCCTGGAGGGAATCTCTGAACCTTGGAAAGACTTTCTGAGCCCTGAAGGGACCTTCTCAACCTTGGAAGAAGCTTCTGAGCCCTGGAGGGACCTTCCGAACTGTGAAGGGCACGTCTGAACCCTGCAGAAACCTTTTGAACCCTGGGGGGACCTGCTGAGTCCTGGAAGGACCTTCTGAGCCCTGGGGGGACCTCCTCAACCTTGGAATGAGTTTCTGAGCCCTGGAAGGACCATCTGAGCCCCTGCAGGGACCTTCCTCCATCAATAAAGCGGAAACGACAGAGGTGCCGCCGCAGGACCCCAATCCTTCCCCTCCCGCAGCACCAGTGGGTTCAACCGCAGCCCCAGACCTCCGGTGGCAGCTCCGGCAGGAGCCAGCCCCTACCTTCGTGGTCCTCCTGAGGCTGCGCAGGATGTTCCTCCTCCTGGGATCCTCCCCGTCGGCCGACTCGTAGGGGATGACGGCGTTATCCCCTTTGTAGCCCTGCGAGAGCGTCGTCTCCTCCTCCTTCTTGCGGCCGGGGCCCAGCTCGTCGTCGCTGCCCACGCTGAGGCTGCTGCGGTAGCCGGCGAAGCGGCCGAGGCGGGCGCAGCGGGAGCGGTAGAGCGCCGGCTTGCTGCCGGCGGGGACCCGGCGGCGCCGCTCCAGGGAGCCACTGTCCAGCTCGCTGTCGGAGCCGTTGCCACTGCCGTTGGACTGGGCCTTGTTGATGTTACGGATGGTGATGATCTTGCCCTGGGTGCTGTCGTGAGGAACCGAGTAGATGTTCTCCTCCTCGTTGCGGGGCTTCACCACCGCGTCCATGGGTTCTGCGTAGTCCGAGGGGTCGAAGCAGTCAGCCGGCAGCAGCCAGCTGCTGGAGGAGACGGACTTCCTCTGGCCGTCACGGTGGCCCTGCTCCAGGTAGGAGAGGTCGCCCTTGGTGATGTCGAAGTGCACCGGGGGCTTGGGCTTCACGGGCGGCGGGACCTTGTTGTTGAGCTTGCTCTCGAAGGAGCTCACGACGGAGATGAAGGAGAGCCCGTCGTTGCCCTCCAGCTCCATGGCCAGCTTCGAGTGGTCCTTGGGCAGGGTGGGCACGGCCGGCTCCTCTCGGAAGGGGCTGTAGCCAGGGGGCTCGGCGTCCTCCTCGGAATCCTGCAGGTTGGAGTTGCAGAGTGGCGAGCCGGCGCGGGGGGAGTTGAAGACCTCCTCGGTGGTGCTGCAGGCCTCGGCGGCGTTGTCGTACATGTGGGTGGCCTCCACGATGTTCTTCTTCTCCAAGACGTCCTTGAAGAAGGAGTGGAAGAGCTCCAGCTTGTGCTGGGGCTGCTGGCTGCAGGGGACGGCGCTGAAGCGGCCCTCGATGTCCTGCGCGATCTCCTCGCCCTCGCTGAGCTGCTCGCGGCTCAGCTCGTTGTCCAGGATGTCGACGGAGCCGTCGGTCAGCGCCACCAGCTGCACGGGGATGATGTCCTGCACCTCGCAGAGGAAGGCGCGCAGCATGGCCAGCGACGCCCGCCGCTTGGCCGAGTAGAAGACGATGTAGCCATGGACCAGGCGGCTCTTCCTGACGCTGAAGGACGAGTGGTAGGAGAGCAGGGAGAGCTCGAGGCGCCTGCGGTGCGGCCCGAGGGACAGCTCGAGCAGCACCGAGCTGCCACACTGCGACGGCCGGCAGCTCTGCGACTGCAGGATGGGCAGCAGGACGTCGTCGGCGCCAAAGGGGTCCCCGCACATTAGGCACATGACGACGCGCAGGTCGACGTCGGCCAGCTCCTTGATGCTGGACGTGGAGCCCACCAGGTTGAGGTTGCGCTTGGAGTCCAGCAGCCCCTTGAGCACCTGGCTGATCTGCTTCTCATTGATGTTGCGCCCATAGCCGATGCCGGCCGAGGCCGGGTCCAGGAAGACACACTGCAGCTTGCTGGCCATCTGCTGGCCCTGCTGGATGAGGCTGTGCAGGGTCTCTCCGCTGGGGTCCCCCCTCTTGTTGACGAGGACGAGGGTGAGCGGCAGGTGCAGCAGGTGATTGTCCCTCCGGCCGATGGTGGCCTCCCTGCTCTTTTCGATGCTTTCCACCACGTAGCTCAGCGACTCCTTCGAGTTGTAAAGGCAGAGACAACCGTGAGGCTGGAAGGTGGGCGTCTGGAAAGAGTTAACAGGGAGCCGGACGTTGCCCTCGATCGGCCGCAGGGACAGCTCGTACATCTTACCTTCGATGACGAACTTGTCGTCGTTGGTGCAGAGCGCCCGGATCTCGTTGGCCAGCTCCCGCGCCAGCCCGTCCTTGCCCAGGATCACCAGGTTGATCCGGTCGATGTTGGGGTCCGGCAGCGGGTTCTTCTGGTTGCGCTCCGAGGGCCGGATGAAGCGGGAGCCCAGAAGCTGCTCCACACGGGAGTCAACACAGAGTGGGCAGCTGGGGCACGTCTCCTTGGTCGGGTGGTAGACGAAATGGATGTGTTTGAGGATGAGGGCGTCACGCTCCGCCTGCAGCTTCTGCAGGGCCTTGAAGCGCTGCTCCTCGCCCAGCACCTCTTGGATGACACCCATCTTCTCCTTGCTGGGCTTGGCGTCCAGCTCCAGCTCATAGAAGAGCTCCGAGTACTCCAGCAGCAGCTCCTGGAAGTCCTCCTTGGCCCTCTCAATGAGCTGCTTCTGGTGCCGGCTGTAGATGTCCATGTAGACCGACTCCTCCAGCCACAGGTAGAAGTCCTCGTTCATGATGAAGCTCCGCGCCTCCTCCCAGGGCTTGCCGGGGGTGATGAAGGGCGACGTCTCCAGGTTCTCCTTGAAGGCCCTCCTCATCTCAGCCCTCTTCCTCTCGTTCCTCAGCTTCTCCAGGTGGGCCTCGTAGAGCTGCTCAGCCGGCTGCGTCTCCAGCAGGTCGAAGGGGATGCGCTCGTTCTCCACATTGTCGATGTGGCCGGTGGCTTCCCAGGGTGTCTCCTCCAGCACCACAAACCACTTGAGGAAGTCCGGCTTTGCCTCCAGCAGCTTCTCGGCCTTGGCGCAGCTCAGCCGGTCGATCTCATCCAGGTCGGGGATGAGGGCCTCGAAGGCCTGCGGCAGCTTGGTGAGGTAGAGCTTGCGCCGGCGCTCGATGTGCTCCTGCTTTAGGCGGTGGATGTGCTGCAGGAAGAGCTTCTTGGCCTTCTGCGTCCCCTCCAGGTAGACGTAGTCCTGGTACTCGGGCGACGCCTGCATCTTGCGGCTGACGTTGGCCCACGTCTCGTTGTGGCTCTTGACGATGCGGCTCACCAGCCACTCGTACTTGTCCTTGGCGGCGGCGATCTGCTGGCTCTGCTGCTTCAGCGCCTCGAAGTAGGGGATGATCTTGGTCTTGCCACGGCTCTTGTCGATGAGCTGCACCAGGGTGCTGAAGGCCAGGTCGATGTTGACGTTGGAGCGGGCCGATGTCTCCACTACCTGCAGGTTCTTCTTGCTGAGGGCGAAGGCGTGGGCGTCGCGGATGTAGCGCTCGACGCCCTCGTCGCACTTGGTCAGCACCACCACCATGGGCTTCTTGGTCTTGGCCAGCTGGTTGTAGAGGTTGGAGACGAACTTGAGCTGCTCGTCAAAGTTCCTGTTCATCCCTCGGCTCACGTCCACGCAGAGCAAGAAGCCATCCACCAGCAGCTTCCCGTCGGGCATCTGCTTCTGCTGGAAGTCCTGCTCCAGCCCCAGCTGGTCAGTGCAGAAGTACATGAGCTTCTCGGCTGACGCCAGCTTGGTGGCTGCCGCCCTCTTGATGTAGGGCTGCAGGGCAGTGCTGCGGTGAGGCTGGAAGGTCTGGTCATCGATGAACTCCGTCTGCTCCACCACGTGGGTGCGGCACTCGACACAGTCCTCCAGTGAGCGCACGACCTCCCCCCAGTAGAGGAAGTGGTCATTGTTGACCACCCGCCCCCCAAAGTCACTGGTGCTGAGGACCGACGTGTGGTCCAAGTGGAAGTCGTCAGCGCTGGGCCGCACGAAGCGGTTGCAGAGGCAGGACTTGCCGACGCCGCACTGGCCCTTCTCCTTCTCTGTCCCCGAGAGCCCCACCACGCTGACGTTGTAGGTGGGAATGCGGACATCTTGCTTCCTGGCCATCATCATCGTCCCAACATCCTGTCCCAGGCCACCGAGAGGGGATTAAGGGGGGGGTTTCTGGTGTCAAGGCCGGGCAAGGGTGGGGGGGGGTGCTGCAGCTGGGCTGACGGCGTCAGCGGGCGCTCAGGCCGGGGTGGGGAAGCTCGGGAGTCCCATCCTCAGTTCTCGCTGCTCCCCGTCGCTGGGCGCCCAACACTTCCCTCTGGAAGGCAGAGAAACAACTGTTAGCCACTGGGATCAGGGACCCCGCAGGGACGTGGGGGTGGGGAGAGGGGAACTGGCTTGGTTAGCGGGTGCAGAGAGGAGGAGAGGCTGGGGGAGCTGAAGCTGTTCAGCCTGGAGAGGAGGAGGCCGAGAGGAGACCTCACTGCTCTCTGCAGCTGAAGAGAAGGTGCAGTGAGGAGAGGGTTGGCTCCTTCTCCCCAGGAACTGGCGACAGGAGCAGAGGGAATGGGGTCAGGGAGTACCAGGGGAGGGTCAGGTGGGATCTGAGGGACAACTTCTTCCCAGAAAGAGTGGAGATCCCTGGAACAGCGAGGGGTCCCTGCAGGGGTTCAACAACCAGGAAGCCAGGGGGTTTGAGGATAGGGTTTAGGGGGGTTGAGGGCTGTAGGATGGAGGGTTGGAAGAGCTGAGGGGATCGGCGACGGAGCCAGGGGGTCGGGTTTGTTCCCAAGCCAACAGCGGAGAGAAAGGAGGGTCGAACGGTGCCACCTTTGCTTTGTGACTTAGGATCAAGCTCAGCCCCGGCTTAACACCCCAATCGCCTCTGCCGGCGGGATTATCCCTGCTCTCCCCACGGACAGATGGGGTCTAATAGGATCAG
The DNA here is from genome assembly GCA_028565055.1 of Phoeniculus purpureus. NCBI lineage: Eukaryota > Metazoa > Chordata > Aves > Bucerotiformes > Phoeniculidae > Phoeniculus > Phoeniculus purpureus. Next base: position 5,483 of record JAOXOE010000038.1, read on the forward strand.
AAGAGTTTGAAGAGAAGGAAAAGGCAAAGATCCCACTGAAGCCTTGAGGAGGTGGCCCCAAGTGTTGGCCACCAAAGGGGCCCAGGACCAGGCTGCCCCGGAGTGGCTGTGGCTGCTCCATCCCTGGAAAGGTTCAAGTCCAGGTTGGATGGAGCTTGGAGCCACCTGCTCTGGTGGAAGAAGCCACTTCCAAGGGTTCTCCAAGGTCCCTTTAGGCTCCAGCCCTTCCAATTCAGCACCAGGAGGACAGGGAGCTGCGGGAGTGGGGCTACTGGTGGCCACAGAGATAATCCACGGGCTGGAAGCCCTCTGCTGTGAAGCCAGGCTGAGGGAGCTGGGGGGTGCCCACTCTGGAAAGACCTTCTGGTGGCTCTTTGGTGCTGAAAGTGACCCCTAAGATGGGAGGACTTTCCAGCAGGGGCTGATGGTCTGAGACTAAAAGAAAGGGGAGTCAGACCAGACCTGAGGGTGGGGAGATCCCGGCCCAGGCACTCCTGGAGGTCAGGATGGACCTTGGAGCTCTGAGCTCCCTGCTCAGGGCAGGGGGTGGCACTGGAGAAGCTGGGGAGGTCCCTTCAACCCAGCCCAAGATGAGGTTTGATGGCTCCAAAGGCAGGATGGGACCTCCTTGCCAGTGGGAGAAGCCTTGTGCTGGATCATCTCGGCAGATCCCATTGTCCCCAGACCTTCCCCGGTGATCCCAACCTTTCCTGGTGACCCCAAACACATCAGCTGGGACCGTTTTCCTCTTCCATCCAGGAGCAGAAGAGCTTCCGGCAAAATCCAAGTAGAACCCAAGGGCAGGGGGCCCCAGGGGTCATCCCCCACCAGCTCCCTGCACTGTGATGGGCAGCTCCACCAGTTTCCCCCAAAAAGAGCCTTCACCCCGTGGTCATTTGGCCTCAGGACACCCCAAGTTTCAGCCCTGCCTGGGGTTGCCGGCACCAGTAGAGTCCTCAGGCCGGGGGATCCCAAGGCCCTGAGGAAGGAGAAGGGGCCATTTGGGGTTAGAAATGAGAAATTGAGTTTTCAGGAGCTGCTTTGGTAACTCTCGGCTCTCAGTGGCCACAGTGCCTCGCTGGGGGTCTGCGGACACCCAGCTGGAGGGATTTTCCTTCTCCCCATGGAAAGTCCCTGGAATGGGCTGGCTGGATCGACCCAGTGATCCCGTTAAGCTTTTAATCACCTGGGGATGAACCCTTTAATCTGGGCAGCAGATGGGCCAGCCCTGGCCATGGGGGACCAGGGAGCGGCTCTGCTGACCATGCCCAGCCCTCTTCCCAACAAAAATCCCACTTTTCCTGACTAAAACCCCCCCTTTTCCTGACTGAAATCCCACTTTTCCTCGCTAACCACCCCCCCTTTTCCTCACTAAACCCCCTTCTCCTGATTAAAATATTGACTTTTCCTAATAAAACCCCCCATTCCTGATTAAATTTCCACTTTTCCTGACTGAAATCTCCCCTTTTCTGACTAAAACCCCCTTTTCCTGGACCAAACCCCATTTCTCCCAGATTTCCAAGGAATAAAACCAGTGGATCTGCTGATTCTCAGAGGCAGCAATGCCCAAAGGGCCAGGAAGGAGGATCCAGCACCTTTTCCCACTGTTAATCCCAAATTCCAAGGGTCAGTCGGGTTAAAACTCTTCCCCAGATGGGAGGGAAGGTGATTCCCAGCTCCGCTGGCTGCTCCCAGTTGCTTCTGCTATGGGTTGGGAGAGGGGAGCAGGTCCTGGATGGAGCCTCCACACTGGAGTGACTGGAATTAGAGGGGTAAGAACTGCAAAACGCCCTGGCACTAGGGATCCTGCAGCTGGAGGGATGAACTTGGCCTCAGGATGGACAACCCAACCCCAGGATCCAGATCCCAGGGCCGCAGAAACCTCGGCACCCACCTTGTGGGGGGGTCCCAGGATGGGCCGTGCAGCCGGTTCAGGCTCCGGGTAACAAAGCTCTGTCCTTCCTGCCCTGCTCAGGACGCTGGGAGAGGGGGAGAGCAGCGTCCAACAGTGCTGGCTTTCGCTTTCTCCCCCAAAGCCCTGAGTCAGGAGTTACTCATTTACTCCACGGAGTCCAGAGCAGGAAGGAGAAGGAATGGGCCTGGGTTTTCCAGGCCGGCCCCCAGCGCTCGGGGTGTCGCAACAGCCCTGGAATTAACAGTCCCGGCCATGAAGCAGCTTCCCCCGACGCTGTCAGAGTCCAGACAAAGGCTGCTTCATGCTCTCCGCAGCTCCCACCAGGGGCTCGGAAGCCCCAGGAGGAGGAACTCCAGAGAAGGACTCAAAATAATCCCTCCCCCTAGCCCCGAATCCTGAGGGCAAAGCGGGGCCTGAAGGCACCAGCTGGTTCCGGCCCAACCTGGCAACCTGGCATCGATTGCAGGGCAATGACCTCTGGGCTGCTGCTCTCAGTGGGAGAGGGGCTCTTCCTCTTCCTCAAGCAGCTTTGAGCTCTGGGAGTCACCACAACCCTAACCCCAACCCCTAACCCTAGGGAGGGTCCCTCCCCCTCTTCCTCACCACCCACTCCAGGGGCTGCAGGAAGGTCTCCTCCTTCCCAACTCCCCCAGCCCCTGGAGCAGCCCTGAGGTCTCCCTCTGGCTCTGCAAGAGCAGCTCTGTGCCCGGGGGAACCCAGAGCTGGATCAACAAACAGCCCTCAGCCAGCCCCCAAACATCCATCTCATCCCAACCATCTCCATTGACCATGATCCTCTCCATTCATACCCATCCATCCCATCCATATCCATTCAATCTCCATCCAACCATCCCAACCATCTCTATTGATCTCCTTCACCCATTCAGCCATCTACACCCATCCTTCATCCATTTGTCCCAAGCATCTCCACTGATCTTCTCCATCCACCCACCCATCTCATCCCCATCCATCCATCTGTCCCTTCATCCCATCCCAATCTGTCCCATCATCATCCATCCATTCTGTTGCTCTATCCATTCAACCCATCTGTTCAACCATCTAATTCCCATCTGTCCATCCATCCCAACCCCTCTATCCATTCCTTACCCGTTCATTTGGTCATCCTATGGATCCTATCCTCATCCATTCATCCCAACCAGCCCCATCTAATCATCTCATCCCCATCCACCCAACCAATCTCCATCCATTGAATGCCAACATCTCCACCTATCTCATCCATCCATCCTATTCAACCACTCAACTTCATCCATCCCATTTCCACTGATCTTCTCCATCCATCCCTCATCTATCCCACCTCTATTCATCCATCTCCATCCCCATCCATCCATCCTCAACATCCCCACTGAGCTCATCCATCCCATTCCACCACCCACCTCCATCCATCCAAATTCATCTCATCCCCACCCATCCATCTGACCATCCCATCGTCATTGCCATCCAACCACTTTCACTGATCTTCTGCCATCCATCCATCCTAACCACCTATCCATCCCTCATCCATCCCAGCCTCTCCTCATCCAACCAATCCAAACATCTCAATCGATCTCATCTCTCCATCTCATTCAACTACCCATCTCCATTGGTTTTCTCCATCCATTCCTCTCATCCATCTGACCACCCTATCTATCCCATCCTCATCCCCATCCAACCACTTCCACTGATCTTCTCCATCCCTCATCCACCCATCCATCCAATCCCAATATCTGCATTGATCTCATCCACCTCATTGTCATTCAGCCACCCACCTCCATCCACCCCATCTCCATTGACCTTCTCCACCCATCCACTCCATTCCTATTCATCCATCCCATCCCCACCCAACTCCCACTGGTCCACTCCACTCCCCCTCCCCCCCAGCTTGAGGACCACCCCTCAGGCCCCACCGAATCTCCTGAGCCATTGCCCAGCTCCCTCAGGGCCACCTGTAGCCCCCTGTACTGGTCCCAGTAAGGACCCCACTGGGATGTTCCCAGTGAAACCTTCCCCCTGCAACTGGAGCAGAGCCAGCTCGGCAGGGAGGATGGGGCCAGCCGCCAGCCCAACTCCAGCACCACCACTAGGCACCACCAGCCACCTGGCACCACTTCACTGGCCGCCCAACTGAGACAACAGGGCCAGAGGAAGGGGGATCTCTGTGGCTCCTCAGCCAAGGAGCAGAGAGCAACCAGTGAGCACCCAGTGAAACCAGCAGCCCCTTCCCACTGCTGGGCACCCCAATCCTACTGGCCCTTGCAATAAACCTGCTGGCCCTTACCACAGATCCACTGGCCTCGCAATCAAACAGCTAGCCCTCATAGTAGATCCACTGACCCTCACCACAGATTCGGTGGCCCTCACAATCAACCTGCCGGGCCTTGCCACAGACCTGCTAGCCCTCACGATAATCCTGCCAGCCCTTGTCACAGACCTCTGGCCCTAGTGATCAGCCTGCTGGCACTTGCCACAGATCCACTAGCCCTCACCACAGATCCATTGGCCTGGAGAGAAACAAGAAAAGCTGGAGACCCCAGGCCCTCATGCAGCCGCAGTTCAGCCCCCAAAGGTCCCCACTGGTTTCACTGGGGTTGGGAGGGGGCTGCTCCATGGGGATGAGCTGATGGGGACAGAGAATCCAGGAGGGAACCAACAGCAGCTGGGAAGGAGGGAGGCAGGAGAAAGGGCTGGGAAGTCAGGGAGCTGGGAGAAATTGGTTACCAAAGAAATCAGGGAGCAGAGAAACCAGGGAGTGGGGAAATCAGGGAGCCCCATCCCCCCCAAAGGGGGGTTCAGACCCCAAATCTCTCCAGGAACGACCCTCTGGATTCACTACCCCATCAAACTGGGAGGAGGAGATTCCCAAGGAAAACCCTCAAATCTGATGATTTCCAGCAGCTTGGAACCACAACCTCCCTTTTTTTTTTTCCCATAGGGGGGCAATGAGAACAGGGTCTTTTAACCCTGGTGGGGGAGTGGTGCTGCCACAGAGTCTCCCAGGGTAGGGTGGAGGGTTGAGTAGGGAAATGGGGGTTCAAAAACACTGAGAGAGAAGGATTACAATCCCTCAAGGAAGCCTCCTGCTGGCCGATCCCTATCGGAGCCTCCCTGGATGGGGTCGGGGTGAAGAGAGGAAGGGGTAGCAGCAGAGAAGAAGGGGGTGGCTGCTGCTCCAGCACCTTTGAGTGGGGGATAAACTCTCAAATCCAAGCGGTTCCTCAAATCTAACCCCCCTCCCACTCCCTGAATCCCCCTCCCCACCCCGAGAAATCAATGACTTGAGGCCCTTTAGAATTTACATCACCCAGTCGGCCCAGATCCAATCCGATCCAATCCAACAGGCCCCTCTTTATCTCTGCAGATTTAAGCGCCAATTCCCGGCGGCTCCTGGTTGGGAGAAGGGGAGGGGGGAACCGATCAAATGGGGGAAAAAATCAATTACAGCCCCTCTTCTGCCCCTTAAACCCCCCCTCCACCCCCTAAACCAGAGCCATCTCAGAAAGGGTCATTGTTGGGAGGTCCAACCTCCCCTCTGGACGCAGCCAGTGCCATCAATTTCTCAGTAAATAAAGGGAAAAAGACTGGAAAATCGGGTTTGGAATCACTGGGGGCTTCGCTCAGGGAGGGGTTTTGGCACCAGGAAACCCCCCACTCTCCCCAGAACACCCCTTCCCCACCCCCCAACCAAGACCGTGGGGTTTGGGGCTGGAGAAAGGAGTGGTGAGAGGGAGAGATTTGGGAAAGAGGCCAGAAAAATGGAAAACAGGGGGGGG
>JAOXOE010000039.1:0-10022 GCA_028565055.1 Phoeniculus purpureus
AAGGCTCTGGAGAGCATCACGTCCCATTGCACTACTCCGAGCACAAAGAGGGGAGCAAGAGGGCTAGAGGAGCTCCTGTCTCCATCATTCCCAGGAGATGCGAGGAGAGGAGGGTTAGGACACTGGAAAAAGATCCTCCGGTCAGTTCAGTCCAACAGCCAAAGGGGATTTCAACTCCCCCTCAGCCAAAGAGCAAATAAAGTCTGTGGAACAGCTTTGAAAGCCCCATCTTCCGTAGTGTGACGTCAGTGCCCGCACAGGTACCATCACTCATCGCAGCGGGAGAAGGAGATTTAAAAAAAACAAAAGAAGACCCTTTCCCACCCCCTCCCCTCCCCAAAAAACAAAAACCAATAAAGGAAAAGAGCTGGATGGGAGCTGTGAGCCGGGCTGGTCCTACCCGATCTGGATCTGGCCCGAGTACATGGTGAGCAGCACCATGATGGCGAAGCCTGTCAGCAGCCCTGCGTTCTGGATGGCGAAGGTGATCAGCGCGCTGCCGTTCTGCTCATCCTCCCGGCTGACCTCGTTCATTTCGGGGAACTGGAGAGCAGAGAGCAGGGATCAGCGACCGGAGTAGCTCTGCCCTTCCCATCCCAGTCAGTATTCACCCCACCAACCCCAGGCTGGGTCCTCCCCACCATGTCAGCCCAGCAGAGAGAAACGCTGGCTGCTACAGCTCTTGGGGACAGAGCAAACCCTGCCCACGGCTGAGGACGAGCCAGAGCTCTTCCTAACTCAGAAAACAACCCCCCCAAGGCCCCAACCATGTCCCCAGAATGCCCCACACAAAGCTCAGCATTTACCATGTCAGCCAGTGCGATGTAGAGAAACATCCCTCCGGCCAGCGCGAAGATCCAGTTGGCAGAGAAGTGGCTGCCGGCCACGATGCCGAAGGCCAAACCCACGTAGCAGCAACAAGCGGAGATGAAGTTGAAGAAAAGTGCTTGGCGGATGGTCATCCCGGCGTTCAGCAGGATCACAAAGTCCCCTGGGGGAGGAGAGGATGGGGAGCGTGAGGCGGGAGCACGACAGCACCAAGGTCCTCGTGTTCACCTCCTGCTTTAGCTCGAGGGTCAAGCGCTGGGGATATAAATTTGGACGCTCCAACCCAAACCGCTGCCCTCCTCCCCTCCCAAAACCAACAAGATGTTGGGTTGTTGGTTGGGGTTTCTTTTTTTCCTTCAGATGCCTCCATCTAAATTTAAATCTCAGACATCATATTACCTCGTTATTTTTAGAGCGGCGATTACTCAGTGGTTTAACAGCCTTCCTCCCCCCTTCCCAACCCCATCATTTATTCCACCCCACGTTCGCTTCTCTCTCCACGAGCAACGAGCTCCACAACCCTCACTGCACCTTCCACAGAACCTCAGAACCATCCTGGCTGGAAAGGACCTCCAGGATCGCCAAGTCCAGCCCTCATTCCAACAGCTCCCTAAGCCCTAGACCCTGGCCTCAAGTGCTCCAGCTACTCAGTTTTTAAACCCCTCCAGGGATGGAGACTCCACCACCTCCCTGAGCAGCCTGTTCCAGTGCCCACCCACTCTCTCAGCAAAGAGCTTCTTCTGAAGATCCAATCTGAGCTTCTCCTGATGCAACTTGAGGCCATTTCCCCTTGTCCTATCATTAGGAATTTGGGAGAAGAGACCAGCACCAGCCTCACTACAACCTCCTTTCTGGTAGCAGCATAGAGCAAGAAGGTCTCCTCTCAGCCTCCTCTTCTCTAGACTCAATAACCCCAGTTCCCTCAGCCACTCTCCACAGGGCTTGTTCTCCAGCCCTCTCCCCATCCTCGTTGCCCTTCTCTGGCCCCGCTCCAGCCCCTCAATGTTCTTCTGATCCTGTGGTGCCCAAAACTGGACCCAGTAGTCAAGGAGCGGTCTCACGAGTGCAGAGCATAGGGGCACCATCACCTCCCTCCTCCTGCTAGTGACACTGTTCCTGATCCAGGCCAGGATGCCACTGGCCTTCTTGGCCACCTGGGCACCCTTCAGCCAGCAACCAACACCCCCAGGTCCCTCTCCTGCAGGCAGCTCTCCAGCCCCTCTTCCCCCAGCCTGGAGCTGCTGAGGGTCATTGTGACCGAAGCAACTCACATACCCAGCTCGTGTGGGAACTCCTCGCACAGAATGGCCACCGAGGTGCTGATCCCTTGGAAGACGGAGACGGTGAAGGAGGCCCCAATGGCCAACCCGTCGATGAAGTTGTGGAGGCCGTCGCTGAGGGTGATCATCCAAGCCAAGGTGCCGATGTCGGAGTAGCGCACCTCCTTCAGCCAGTAACAGGCACTCTGGGAGGCCTGGAGGTCCTGCCACGGCACCCCGATAGCAGGGACTCAGCACCCTGATATTCGGGGAGGGGGTTCTGCTCCCTCCACCCACCCCTTAAATCCACACGAGGCTTCACACAAGGTTTCCACCATAGAATCATTGAATGTTAGGGGTTGGAAGAGGTCTCTTCTCTAGAGATCACCGAGTCCAACCACCCCTGCTGGAGCAGGATCCCGTAAAGCAGATCCCACAGGAACAGGCCAGGAGGGTTTGGGATGTCTCCAGAGCAGGAGACTCCACAATGTCTCTGCCTGGGCCAAGACTTCATCACCCTCACAGGAAAGAAGTTTCTCCTCACGTTGAGCTGGAACTTCCCACGTTCCAGTTTATCCCCATTCCCTTGTCCTGTTACTGGGCACCACCAAGAAGAGACTGGCCCCTTCCTCTTGACCCCCACCCCTCAGTTATTTGCAGACAGCAATGAGATCCCTCTCAGCCTTCTCCTCTCCAGACTAAACAGCCCCAGTTCTCTCAGCCTTTCTTCATGGGGGAGATGCTCAAGTCCCTTCATCACCCTTATTGCCCTCTGCTGGCCTCTCCCCAGTAGATCCCTGTCTCTCTCGAACTGGGGAGCCCAAATCCCACAGAGGGATCCATCAGGGATGTGCACTGGGCTCATCTTCACCAACAAGCAGGTTTTCCTACCACATTCCCACCCATGACGCCCACTAACCTGGACAGAGAGAGAGCCCACCACCACTTTCTCATCCCCCGAGGGGTTCTTGCACTCCAGCTCGTTGGTTATGTGAGGGATCATGTGGTCCAGGTCCCCATTCTGTAGCTTCTCGGTGACCCCCTCCTCCTGGTCCTTCTTGGACGGCAGCGCCTCGGGGCCGTAGTGGCTGTGCCCGTGGTGATGCTGTGGGACAGGGCGGGGGAATTCGCAGCAGGTTCAGCCACCCCACGACAAGTTCTGCCGTTTCCCACTCAAGCAGCCCCTGCTCGGCCTCACCTGGTCCTTCTGCTTCAGGAGCATCTTGAGGACCTTCTCCGTGAAGAAGAAGAGGTAGAAGCCCCCGAACACCACAGCAGACTTGGAAACGTAATAATCTTCTTGAGGGTTGAATCCGAACGCCTGCGGGGGGGAAAAGGGGACAGGCAGCAGGAGTGAGGATCAGCCCTGGGCAGCAGCTTTCATCCTCCTTGGCCCTGGGGCAACTCTGCTGCTTCCTGACCTCTCTCTAAGCTCAGGAAACGCCTCCTCCGTGCACCTTCCGTCACTCCCCCAGCCAAGCTGGCTGTGCCCCAAGGGCGCTGGATCCACCTCCCTACGCTAAAAGCAGCCCTAGGGAGTCTCTGCTGTCTTGATGCAGAGGTGACCTCCTTGCACCAAACCAGGGCAATAAACCAGCAGTTCTCCGCTTGAAGCCGAGCGCAGGTTTCCCTGGAGCGATTCCCTTCCGCAAAGGGGTGAAACAGCAGCTCTGACTGCGACCCTGAGGGGCTTCCGCAGCCTCCCTACCTCGCTCTCGGCTCCCCTGCGCCGCCGCCTTCCCCTTGTCCAGCCGGCGAGCGCCCGGTGAGAGAGAGAGAGAGAGAGAGAGAGAAACAGCCCCCGCAAGAAAGAGAAGGACAGAGCCGATGGTCCTCACCCTACCTCGGGGATGAGCTGGAAGAGGGCGTTGGAGTAGAGAGTTCCAATCGCCAGAGCTATGAAGTAGAGGAGCAGCCGCTTGTAAAAGGTCTTCTTCATGAAGGGCACCACGCTGGCTCCCACCAGCGAGCAGAGGGAGATGACGGTCACGCAGAGGAAACCGTAACCCCAGACTGCGGCCAAACCCACCCCGGGGTGGGGGGAATGGGGTGAGGGAAGGGATGAGAGATCAACGTGGGAGGAAAGGGAGGGAGGGGGAAGGAATCCACACCAGGAGAGAGAGACAGGAGGGAAGGGAGAGAGAAGAGGACATTCATTAGTGATTGCTTGTTCATCAGCAGTGGTTCCAGAGGGTGAGCCTGGTGCTCCATGGCTTTGGAAGCAACGATTTGGGAAGGGCTGGAGCTTCCCTGGAGCAATGGGCTCCTTTCGCACTGAGCTGGCACTGAAGCAGCTGTTCCAGCACCACAGAGCACCAAAGGTCCCCCTGAGCATCTCCTACACTCCATCCTCATCCCGCAGCCCGGAGAGACGCAGCCGGTCCCCGGAAGACCCCGGGGATGCTCCGACTGGACGGCGAGGATGGAGTGTACGCACGGCATTTCGGTTCCCGGCAGAGCAGGGAACACAGGCGCTCAGTTTTCTGTATTCAGCACAGACAAGTCTCAGTTCTGGAGCTGAAAAAGGAGCTTTGCATTAAAAACCCACTGGGACAAGGCGTTTGCTGCCCAAGAGCGAAGCGGGCAATGCCATGGAGGGCAAAACCCAGTGGGATCTGCTCTGCCCCGAGGGAGCTCTGCGCCTTAAATGCTGAATTTAAGGCTGGATTATCCCATTCTATGGCAGTGCAAGAGCTCAGATCCAGCTCCCCACAGATCCAGGAGCTCCGTGAGGCCACCTCGGAGCGGAGAACAGAGGGAGCAGAGCGGTTCAGGTGCCCAACCCCGTTGACTCAACTCCAGAACTGTCCAATTACAACACAATTACTTTGCAATGGATCTGTCGGTCCCATCGGAGCACCAGGAAACCTCACGTAAGCCTCAACCCTTGTGGGAGCATCGGTGTCGTAAATCAGGGTGTAGGGGGAAGAAAAAGAAGGCAATTAAACGGTTGTTTTGACCAACAAGAAGCTGGAGCTTCTACAGGCTGTTCTTGGTGATTTAACTTCCTCACCCTGGGGGCAGCTCTGCACGAAGCAGAGCTCCAGCATCCCCATCCAACATCCCTCCGGGAGATAAAACTCCCCCAGGAAGCGGATGCAGCCCACGGAGCAGGAGCAAACAGCTGCTCCCAGCACCATCCCAGCCCTCAGCGCTGCACAGACCCAGGCAGGCAGGAGGACGCATCCTCCCCGCTCTCCCCTGTGAAGGTTTCCTGGTGCTCAGAGCGGGTGAGCAAAGCCCTGCGGAGCCCTTGAGAGAAGCCCCCCTCAGCCTCGAGCGACGGGAGGAATCGATTCGACGGGGTGGAAGGGCAGAGAGGGTGGCCACCAGAGAGCTGCCCTCGGAGACGAGAGAGATGAGGCCAGGGGACTTGCTACCGCACCTCTGGGATGAGCTGGAAGAGCGCGTTAGAGAGCAGCGTGCCGATGGAGAGCGCGATGAAAAACGTGAGGACCCGGCTGAAAAAGGCCTTCTCGGTACACGGTACGATGAGGACTCCGAGCAGGGAGGCCACGTTTATCATCGACACACTGAGAAAACCAAAGCCCCACACTGCGGAACGAGAAGAAACGAGGGCCAGACATTACCGAGGCTCTCGGCGCTGGGAGACGGGGAGGAACCTCCCTGCCCCTTCGAAGCCCCCCGGATCCGGGATCGGATGGAAAAGGTTGGGTCTACATCCCCAGGCACCGGAGAGTCTCTCCGGGTGCTCCAACTGTGACACAAACCAGCGGGTTTTGTTGGAAATGAAGCTACCAGGTCATTTGGAAGAGGCTCGGGGCAGCCCCTCCAAGTCCTCGGGCATCATCAGGACCTGGAGACTCATCCTGGAGGGTGCTTAAAGGTGCCAAAACTATCCCCTGCCTCCCACCCACTGGGACTCACAGCAGGATCCCCCCCACATCATCCACGACCACAGCGCAAACCACACGGAGGAAAAGCCCTCAGGACACCCAGCTGAATCCTCTTGTCTTTTCCACGCTGTTCCAGAGCCACGACGGGAACTGGGTGCCCCAGTGCTCCCAGTTCCACACCCCACCTACCTTCAGCTGAGCTGGGTCTGCTCTCCTCCGTCTGCTCGTTCTCCTCATTCTCCAGGTTCTCGGAAGCGCAGGCTCCCGACTCCAGCTGCTGCAGGACGGTGGGGCAGAACTCCTTGAACTCGCTGTGCCCCACGGCGGAGCCTTCGCTCAGGTTGTGGATGGCGAAGAGCTCGTCGGAGCTGAAGCACTAGGGAAGGGAAGAGGCAGCCATGAGCGTTCAGACTCCTGCAAAGAAGCTCTGGGGAGGGGTCTGCAGAGCCCTCGCCTCACCCTGGAGAGGTTGGTGCGCTGCTGGGACGCGTTGGCGTGTCCCACCCCGACGTCCAGACGGTTCAGCAGGGCTTTGAGCTGCTTCAGGCTCAGGGTTTCACTCTCCCCGTAGCGCTGCAGGAGATCCTGCAGGAAGGAGGTTGCCGACAGCTCCGGTCCCACAACACTCTGGCTGGCGCTGACACACAGCGAGGGGAGAAGGAAGAGCAGCAGGAGCAGGCAGCGGCCCTGGGAGCCTGCGCTGGGGGTCATGGTGGCTCAGGCAAGCTGCAAGAGAAACCAGTGTTACCTGTGGCATCCCCAGCAGATCCTGCCACCATGTCCTCCCTACCTTGGAGCTCCGTCCTTCCACCCCACAGCTCTGTAGGGCAGCCCCAGCCCCTGTGCTGAGAGCACCCATGGGGGAACTCACGAAAACACAAGCAACGCAAGACTGGGGCTGCTTCTCCTCCACCCCAATCCCCAGCACCATCTCCCTGATACTCACCGCAGCCACGTGCCGAGAGGTACTGGGGTGCCGCCAGGAGACGGCTCCTGGGGGGGTCCTCCAGCTCCGCAGCGTCCCGGGATCCCTGCGGGAGAGCAGGTAGAGATTGGGAAGCAGAAGGAGATCCCACAGCTCCCAAAACCAAAGCCAGCAGGACTCGCTGCGCTCAGGGACCCTTCCCCACGCCGGGAGGACACGGGAGCCCCGGGGCAGAGGTGACATTTCCACGGGGTTATATTTTAACTACAATAAATTACAACGAACCCAGTCCTTCCCGGCGGTGACTGGAGGTGCTTTTATTTGCCTGGAATCAATCCTTGCCCTCGCCGCTCCTTTCATATAACCCAGCAGTTGATAAAGACCAGGGCGGCAGAGACTGGAGGAACTGGGACTTGCAAAGGAAGGGGCTCGGAGAGAGGAGAAGAGGCCACGCACGACCTACACGTCCACCTCAGGCAACACCCAAGAGGCTGGAGCTTTTCCAGCCCAGGAAAAGCCTTCAGCAAGTTTAGGATTTGCAAGGGCAAGCAGAAAATTATCCATCAGCAGCCACCCTGCTCCCAGGCCTGGGGCTCCGCTCGCTGCCTGCTGGTTTCCCCTACCCCGAGGAAGTGGTTTGCAGCGCCAGGATGGTTCCTGCACCCACGGGGCCTCATCCAGCCCAGCTCTGCCTTTGGCATCGGACTGGCCACCCGGGCCAAAGCAGCCTCCCGCCCCGGCACCTCGCTGACGGCTCGGCTCGCTGGCGGCTCGGCTCGCTGGCCTCGGTCTCCTCCAAAAACAAGACATTTTTGAAGGGCGGCCAACTGATTGTTCTGAAAATAACCTGCCCGGGGCTCCAGGAGGCACCAAGGGCCCAAACCCAGCCAGGCAGGACCCCCAGTCTATCCGTCAGACCCCGTTCCCCCAGTGGGACCCTGTTCCTCTGCGGAATTCCCACAGGTTTTACCAGCTTAGCACCACTTTGGGCGCTTTGTTCTCCAGGAGAGCCCAGGCCATGGAGCTTTTAGCCTCCTCCTGCCAGGGCTTAGTTGGGATGCTTTGGTTTAACCCTTTCTTCTCCCCAGACAGGGCAGCAAGCTCCTGTGCTGGTGGTGGGGGGACCCCAAGCATCTCCCTGCCCGCTACAGCATCACCCAGCGAGCACCAGGAAAAGCCTTCATCCCTGGGGTGCGATGCTCAACCCATCCCACCCCAGACCCCACTGCTACCTGCCCTCAGACCCCACAAGCAGCCCCAAATCAATCTCCACAGCATCCCCCAGACCAGGTGCTTTCCTCTACCCAAACCCACCCGGGTGCTGCCAGGTACAGGGTGCCACCTGGGACATTTGGGTGGCTGGCGGCACCTACAAGGTACACAGGAGCTGGCGCTGACCCTATGGTGGCCCCTACATCCCAGTATGGAGTAGGGGCAACGCTGGTTGCTCCGTACAGCCCTCGTCCTGCCCCACAGCAGGGCCCTCTGTGGTGCCCACATCCCTGCCAGCATCTCTCCCCAAACCAGGCAGAGCCAGGCTGGAAAACTGGACCTCAACCATCAGCTGCTGCCAAACAAAAGGGTCGGCGGCAGAACAGGGCAAGGACCCAAACCCCAGCGGCTCGCTGAGGGTTTAGGGCACTGACAGGCTGAGCAACAACCAGCCTGGGGGGCTCAGACCCCTCAAACCCCACAAGCAGCCCAGGATGAGGTAGGAGGCTGCCAATTCCCCCTCGTCCCGAGGGATAAAGCGGACACAACCCGCTGCTGCGGTGCCTCCATCCCCGCTATCAGCTGAGCGGGACCCCAGGAGACCCCGCAGGCTCCTGCTCGCTCCCGTCAAGGACATCCTCTGTCCTGGGGAGCCGCGATGCCGCGCAGGGCCCCGGCGTGTGACCTACTTTATCGGCACCGAGGGAACCAACCTCTGCCACGGGGAGGGGATGGCTGCCCACAAAGGCATCCAGCGGGACGGGAACGGGATCGGGAGCGATGCCCAGCGGGAATGAGAATGCGACGGAGCTGCCAGGCCCAGGCAAAACCCCCTTCTCTTGCCCAGGTCGCTTGGATTCCCTTCCCAGAGCTCATCGATCCCGGCTGCACCGACCGAGGGAGCGGGAAGGTGCCGTCACCGGGGTCACTGGCCAACCCTTCCCGAAATCCCACACAGCTCACTGGCACAAACCTAGAGAGGGGGAAACTGGGCGAGGAATTCCCAAAATCCCATTGATCTGCCACCCTCCACCTGCCAGGGCGGTTCATGGGTCCCAACCTCCTTCCGGAGCAAAATCCACTGCTCCACGTGTCCTGCAGCGAGGCCAGGAGGGCTTCCGTGCACTGGGCCATGTCCCATTGGCCCACTCCAGGCTGCCTCCAGACACCTTCCTGGCCCTAAGTAGCCCCCAAACCCCTTCTCTGGTGCAGGCAGGGCAAAACCCTCTGTCCTGGGGCTGTCCTGGTTATCTCACCTGAACCTCCTAGTCCTGTCCCTGTGCCCCCCACACTGGTCCTGGCTGCTACTACCTCCAGTCCCTGCCCCATCTCCGCACCAGCCGCAATCCCAGAGCTGCTGGGAGCCTGTCTGCTCCCAGTTCCAACCCTGGCCAGGCCCCACAGCTGGGTGCTCACCCCATGGCAGGGTGCTCCCTGCACCCCACAGCTGGGTGCTCTCATCACCCCATAGCCGGGTGCTCACCCCACAGCCGGGTGCTCTCTGCACCCCACAAAGGGGTGCTCAACCCATCCCACCCCAGACCCCACTGCTACCTGCCCTCAGACCCCATGGCATCCCCCAGACCGCATCGCAGACCCCCCCCAAGACCTCTCAGACCACCAGGACGGGTCCTAGACACCCAGACCCCATCCCAGACCCCCTCAAGACAGACTGCAGACCCCCAGGATGGGTCCTAGACCCCCAGAACCGATCCCAGACGACTCAGACCCGATCGAGACCCCCCAAGACGGGTCCCAGTCTCTCCTGACGGGTCCCAGTACAAACCCCACACCCCCCACACTAAATCCCAGCCCCCCAACCTGTCCCAAGAGCCGCTCCCTCCCTCCTTTCCCCCCATCCCAGGCCTCGGGGCCCGCCCCAGCGCGACTCCCCGGTGGTCCCAGCACGCAGCTCCTCATCCTCACCCCCAGTATCCCCCC
>JAOXOE010000040.1:0-24409 GCA_028565055.1 Phoeniculus purpureus
CAGTTTCCTAAGCTATCCATTGTCTGGCAAATTTATCCGAGATCTCACTGAGACCTGACTGCTTTGGTTTCCTTTCCTCTTAAAACCCGGGAGCAAAGCAGTTTCTTAGTTTCAACCCGTTACAATTATGTTAAAATGTTTATAATACAGAAGCTTGTGTTATTGCTTTGTGTTATCCATTGCAAATACTTTTCTTTTTTAGAATCAATATCATTGCAGAAGGTAAAGTTGTAATAGTTTTATTCTCACAGTAAGCTCAGTGGATTGAGCACTCCAGAGTCTGGAAAAATTATCTCTGCACATGTTTTATTTATTTACCATATCTTGTACACTTGCAATCCTACTCACTACAGTTCTATTCATTTTTTAAAGTTATGTCAATGGTAAAAAATACTATTTTTATGTATTTGGATGTCTCTTGCCTGAATTGAATAATTTTTTAGTTTACTGCTGGCATCTGTTCTTTTTCTCTTACTTAAGCCCACAGTGCTTACGGGTAAACTTGTGGTATTTAGTTTGAATGTAAAGCCACTGGGCAGTGATTGGAAATCGCCTTTGACACTAAGCATGGCTATAGGAGCACATCAATCTATAGTCAAGAGAAGTGAGCTGCTGCTTCATCTTCTTTTGTTACTGTGACTTATTTCTTCCCTCTAGCTTTTCAGCTTTCTCACAATTTAATGGATTCTCAGCTCTGAGATACTTGATATCTTGTCTTGTCATTAATCACTCTGAAGTTAACAGATAGAACACCTTTCAGCACTATTTTGGCTTTAACTTTTCCCACATGATAATGCATCAAGGTCATGAAAATATAAGGTGGTGCCATCTGAAACACAGACTATTTTCTTTTTATATCATGCAGTCTTTTATATTAAGGAAATCTTTTTGTGTTGTTTCAAAAGAACAGTAGCCTGATTTAAGTTTATGTGCTAAAAAGCTAATTGCACACACAATTGGAGAGACCAGCATTTCATTTATTCACCCAGGTTGGAAGGGACCTCCAAAGGTCATCTAGTCCAACCACCCTGCAGTAAGCACAGACAGCCTCAATTAGATAAGGTTGCCCAGGCTCCCTTTGAATATCTCCAGGGATGCAGCCTCAACTACCTCCACAGAAAACCTGTTCCAGTGTTCAACCCACCCCTCCTCTTGCTAAACAACTAATTCCTAACATCCAGTCTCACTCTGCTTTTCTCGAATGTGAAACCATTGCCCCTCATCCTATCATTCCAGGCCATTGTAAACAGTCCCCTCTCCAGCTGTCTCGTGGCTTCCTTCAGGGATTGGAAAGTCATTGTCAGATCACCCCAGAGCCTTCTCTTCTCCAAGCTGAACAACCCCATGGCACCATAGCAGAGGTACTACAGCCCCCTGATAATTTGCTTTAAGGTCAACTCCTGAGTTCAGTTCTTGGTTTGGTTTGATTTATAAATACACCAGTGTCCCAAGAATGTCAATCTCTTGAAAAACTTCCAACACACTGACTACAATCACACTAAAGAAGCTCCATCTTGTGTGCTAGAGCCCAATAAATCATATAAAGTCTATTCACATTAAAATTCATATACATTTTTATCTACCTAGTCAGATACTGTCAGAAAATCACAGTATATTGAGTATTCACAAGGATAAGCTTCGATCAGTTGTAATATTCCATATATTTGGTGTTGGACCGCATCAATAACTACGGCCCTTTTGCAGCTTTGCCTCTCTGGGTCTGCTGAAAGCAGCCTATGTGCAAAGATGCACGCACACAGATCTGTTACAGGCATAAGAGATTAATAGAACATACTTTTTAAAACAGCAGAAGTCATTCCTAGGCATCTATCCATCATCTTGAAAACTCAGGGAAATCAGGAAAGGTGCCTGAAGAATGGAGAAAAGCCAGTGTCACTCCAGTCTTTAAATAGGGCAAGAATGAGGACTCAGGTAACTACAGACCAGTCAGCCTCACCTCCTTCCCTGGAAGAGTGGTGGGACGGTGACATTGTCTTAAAGTACCTGAAGGAAAGGAAGATTATCGGGAGTAATCAGCATGGATTCTCTAAGTTGAAGTCCTGCTTTACTAACTTGTTATCCTTTTGTAAAGATGTAACTCAGTGGATAGATGAGGGGAAGGCGGTTGGTGTGGTCTACCCTGACTTCAGCAAGGCTTTCCACACCATCTCCCATGATAGAAGGATGTTAAGAAGGATTGATTGGATGACGGGGCTATAAGGTGGGCTGGGACCTGGCAAAAGGACAGAACTCAGAGAGTTGTGGTCAGTGGGATGAATCAGGATGGAGGCCTGTGTCTAGTGGTCTTCTTCAAGGATTGGTACTGGGTCCAGTCCTACTTAATATATTCATCAGCAACATGTATGAGGGGCCATAGCATACCCTCAGCAAGTTTGCTGCAGACACAAAGCTGGGAGCAGTGGCTGACACAGTAGAGGGCTCTCTTGGAATGCAGTAAGCCAGCGCGTGAGA
This sequence comes from Phoeniculus purpureus, assembly GCA_028565055.1. Classification (NCBI taxonomy): domain Eukaryota; kingdom Metazoa; phylum Chordata; class Aves; order Bucerotiformes; family Phoeniculidae; genus Phoeniculus; species Phoeniculus purpureus. The sequence goes on from JAOXOE010000040.1 coordinate 2,473, forward strand.
GAGGTTTTACTCCACTTCTATTCTGCCCTGGTTAGTTCACATCTGGAATACTGCATACAGTTCTGGCCTCCCCAGTTCAAGAGGTCTCTCTCTTGAGGGAGCAACTGGAGAGAGTCTAGCAAAAAGCCACTAAAATGATTAAGGAACTGAAGCATCTTCCTTAAGAGGAGAGGCTGAGAGAGCTGGGACCGTTTAGCCTACAGGGGACAAGACTGAGGAGAGATCTCATCAATACTTAGAAATTTTTAAAGGATAAGTGTCAGGATGATGAGACCAAGTCCTTCTCAGTGGTGGCCAGTGATGGGACAAGGGGCATAGATTGAAACATAGGAGATTCAATTTGAACATAAGGAAATCTTTTTCACTGTGAGGATTATGGAGCCCAGGCACAGGCTGCCCAGAAACACTGTGGGCTCTCCTGCTCTGAAGACATTCAGAACCCACATGGACAGGTTTCTGTATGATCGCTAGGTAATCCTGCAGGGGTGTTTGACTAGACAATCTCTAGAGGTCCCTTCCAACCCATACCTTTGTATGATTCTACCTTCTGTGAGATAATTAATATTAGTAGCAGTAACAATAACTTTTTATAATGTCTCAAGGTCAGCAGTACCTTAAAAATGTTCTAGTTTCAAAGTCTTAATAGATCAGCTGTCTGAAAACATCACAGCAGAACATTTTTCCATATCAGAATGAGTAAAATCAACAAGACACAGATTTAAATAGGAAGGCAATAGGCTGATGCGTACTCTGAAGTGCTTCTGAAGTGGGTATGAGAAGTCCTTCAGTATATATACACTAGATTGCCTTTTCCTTTGCCGATTGGAGGTTAAATACACTACTGACTAGCTGGCTGGCAGCATCTTGCACCTGTGAGAGTGTAGTGCTGCCTAGAGTTCTGAATATGCACTTTTTGCTGTTAATGGAAGAAGCCTTCTGCAGGCTGTGTGCTGACCTGGCCTTGGCCTGAGCTGGGCTTTGTAGTTTCTCCTTCCTCTGTTCCAGCTTCAGCTATGGTGATAACCTTTTGAGGAGTGGGAAACACCACCCATCCCATCTCTCACAATCAGTGACAGACAAATAATAGCCCTTTGCACACTTGGGCTGAGTTCCTGCATGCCAAGTCTTCATCTGGAAATCTGGAAGAAGGAAGGGGTCTGTGATTAGAAAATATGTTTCTAAAGCAACACACATAACAAAAACCCGTTAGACTCGAGCTAAAGGAGGACAAAACCACTTCCATGAACATCACACTTCTCATCAAGAAGGCATTGTCGTAAGTTTCATTACTAAGGCTTGAATATTTACTTCCTTCATGTTGAGAAAGACAGAAATTTGAGCTCCAGACAACCACTGCAAAGGTGACTAGAACATCAGTGAAAGGAAATATTAGTAAACTTTATTTTATAGGTGTTTTGGGATTTTTACTTGTTTGCATGTTAAGTAGAGAAAGGACCCAGTGGTGTCCCTCCAGGATCAGCACTGGGCCCTGTGCTTTTCAACATCTTTATTGATGACCTGGATGAGGGGATCAGACCTACCCTTAGTAAATTCACAGATGACACCAAGTTGCAGGGGAGGGTAGAAGAATGCTGCAGAGAGCTCTGGACAGGTTGGGTCAATGGTCAGAGACCAACAGGATGTAACCTCTTGCTGCTACAGACAGCAGGATGAGTGGCAGGAGAGCAGCCAGGAAGAGAGGGATCTGGCAGGAGGACTGGTTGACAATTGGCTGAACAGGAGCCAGAAGGGCACCCAGGTGGCCCAGAAGGCCAATCACTTCCTGGCTGTACCAGCAATAGTGTGGCTAGCAGGACTAGGGATGTAATTCTCCCCCTGAACTGGGCACTGATGAGGCTGCCTCTCGAGTACTGGGGGTAGTTCTGAGCCACCCACTTCAAGAATGAGATTGATTAAGGGGCTGGAGAGGTATAGAGGAGCAACAAGGCTGGGGTAGGGACTGGAGTGAAAATCTAATTAGGAGAGGCTGAGGGAGCTGGGGTTGTTTAGCCTGGAGAACAGAAGACTCAGGGGGGACCTTCTCCTTCTCTCCAACTCCCTGAAGGAAGATTGTAGTCAGATGGGAGTCAAGATTTTCTCCCAGGCAACTAGTGACAAGGACAAGAGGGCAGGGTCTGAAGTTGCCAGAGGAGAGTTAGGTAGGATGTTAGGAAGCCCTTCCTCACAGAAAGGGTGATCAGACAGTGTCCAGGGCAGTGGTGGAGTCTCTATCCCTGGAGGTATTTAAGGATAGGCTGTCTGTGGCCTTAGTGCCCTGGTCTGACTGATATGGTGCTGTTAGGTCCTGGACTGGGCTGGATGAACTCAGAGGGCTCTTCAAGCATCAGTAATTCTGTGATTCTGTAATCTTGTGACTATTAGTTAAAACATTGATTGAAGTAACAGTAAATTATTTGTTCATGTGATGCATGTTCTTTTTCCCATATTATATGTGCACAATATGTAGTTTTCAGGTTCTACTAAATTCATAACGTGAGTCAGCAGAAGCAACTTTAATCCAATTTTAACCACCATATTGACTTTCATGTCCCCTCTGCCATTTTGTCACTTCCTTGAGCTCTTGATCTAGTTAAATTCATCTTGCCTTTCCAATTTGATGTCATCCCTGTTCAACCTCAGCGTAAACACCACCAGGAGGGTAACATCCTAGATATCAAAGGAGACAAGAACCAGTAACTAGAAGCTTTCTTGCTTCTTAGTTCCATTAAGTTCCTGGAATACATAGAGGACTGATTTCTCAAACAAATAGTTTAAATTCTAGAAAACCAAACTTCATCTCGCTTTAAGCTTCGGTTAGAAAAATAATTTTACTTTTAATAAAAGTATTGCTGGACTTCACATTTCTACAACAATTTCTTTTTCCTTAGAGTAAAATATGTGAACGGTCATATTAACATGTCAGTCTTTATTTGGTGTATTTCATTTTTTAAATTTTATGTATGTGTGACTTATTTAATTATCTCTTTATTCATTTTTTATATGAATAAAACCAGTGCGAGTTTGCAGCCCAGAAAGCCAACTGTGTCCCAGGCTGCATCAAAAGCAGTGGCAGTTGGTTGAGGGAAGTGATTCTCCCCCTCTACTCTGCACTTGTGAGGCCCCACCTCAAGAACTGTATCCAGTTCTGGAGTCCCCAACATCAGAAGGACAGAGACCTCCTGGAAGGTGTCCAGAGGAGAGCAACTCACATGATCAGAGGGCTGGAGCACCTCCCTTATGAGGTAGATCACATTCCTGGCAGTGTTGAAGGCCAGGTTGACTGGGGCTCTGAGTAACCTGATGTAATGAATGTGTCCATGCTTCTTCAGGGAGGTTGGAACTAGGTGACCTTTAATGTCCCTTCCAACCCTGGCCATTCTGTGATTCTGTGATTCTATGATTCTATGATTTTGATTTTATATTCTTCTAAGGAAAAAATCTTGTGGCTAGCCCAACCCTAATCCTTGCCAATATGTTACCTGCATTTACATTCACTTGTGTACTTAGGATGAAGCAATAATATTTCAAGCTTAGCATAAAAAACAAACTCTTTAGTGGATGTGATTAATTTTCAGCTAATGAAACAAGTGGTTACTAGGAGCTACAATCAGGGACCAAGATATACAGAATGCAGTCAACTGAGTAAAGCCTGGGAATGAATATGAATATGTAATTAAATTGTGAAAAATATTGCTACTATTTTAATATGCTCAATTAAAAAAAAGAAATTACAGAAAGCTGCACATCACCGCTTTCTTACATCACGGAGTGACTAATGCTTAGCACTCTTGTTCATCTTAAAATCAATTCCAAAATAAGGCTTTTTAAAATCTGATGGTCATTTTTCAGCTCATTAAAGTGAAAGCATTTCTGCAGTTAAACTAAATTCTGTCTGCATAACTCAGTCAACTAGTACAAGTACTCCAAGCCAGTTCATTCCTTGTTTTTACTTTCCTGAGTTCCACCAGCTGCCTTTCCTTCTTAATGTAAAACTGAAAAGAATTTTTCAAAGTTCTCTTTTGTAGAAAGAATATTTTTCTCCTGTTTGAAGGTATCACTGAATCACAAGCTCTTGTCTTACATATCCAGAGCCAATGTATTTGGGTTATATGTTACTATTTAGCAAACTACTAGGGTTTATATATTGCTATCTAGGTAACTATTAGGGTTATCTATTACTATTATATATTGCTGAACTAGAAGTATCTTTGAAATATCAATACAGTATTTGCATCTTCATAGATGTTTCTAATCACAACCAGTGGATGACACCTTTTTTCTGAATGGTGTCCATAATATTTGAATTAAAATGAAATATCCCTAAGGCTCTGTACATCTGAGTCTCAGAAAGGAGTTAGTGTAAATCTCCATGGAAGATTTTAAGGACTACAATCATGATTTTAGATGAAATAAGCAGTATCAGAGCTCACTGATGTGCTAAAAGCACTAATCAGCAGACTGAAAATAGACATTTTGGAAGTGCATCAATGAGAGCACTAGCTTCCATTAGAAGAAAGTTTATTAGAGAGCAAATTACAGTACTGCTGCAAAAACTCATCAAGAGTCCTTGCAAAATTTTAGTTTTACTTCCTGAGTAATCGCAATGGTCAGAAATTCTAAAACAGCTGAAGCAAAAAGGGCTGGACTGATTCTGAGCCACTGCCACCACCAAGGCAGCATGAATGGACTGTCACAGCTTCTGGAAGGCTACTTATTCCCTGAGGCAAAAGCAGGGCATCACCCTCATTATAGCAGATCGATGAACTATTCCTAACCTAAAATCACTTCCTAGTGTCTCAGGTTGTTGCAGAAAGGGCTGTTCAAATTGCTGCTGGGGCAGCATAAAGAATAGTCATAACGATCCAATTGCCAGCTATTACTTTTATCAAGAGCAATGATGCTGTCAGTTTACAGCATCTCCTCTCAGCCTCCTCTTCTCTAGACTAAACAACTCTACCACTCCCCATAGGGCCTTTTTCTAGCCCTCTCCCCAGCCTCATCACCTTTCTTTGGCCCCACTCCAGCACCTCAATGTCCTTCTTATGCTGTGACACCCAAAACTGGACCCAGTACTCATGGTGAGGTCTCACGAGTGCAGAGTTACAGAAGCACCATGGCTTCCCTGCTCCTGCTGATTGCAGCTGCAATGGAGTACGAACAGAGAACACAAGAAGTGCGAGTTGTTCCTGTGTTTGTTAAGTTTGGAGAATGGCTGATTAATCCAATATGGATGTCAGTAGTTGTTTAAAGGAGAGGGTTAGCTTGGCTATTAAGCAGCACTTCCCCATCAGCAAATAATGGTACAAAAACCTTAAAGAAAATAAGCTTTTATTTAGAACAAATACACTCCAGTCATTTCTGATTATTGCCTGTGTATTTATAGCCAGCTAGAATGGAAAAGCAACTTCCTTTCTGAAAAGCTTAATATATAGGAAAGTAAACATGCCTCAAGGAACACTGTCTATGACATTCTCAATGGGCAAGGTGTTACTTAAGATTTCCATGGATGCCCATAAAGATTCTTTTGAAAGCTGCAAGATCCTGAACATTCATTCTGCACCACTCAAAGTGCTTTAGAACGTTCTATATTCTAAATGTTCACAACACAAATAACCAGTTTAGTCACATTATGTACAACCTGGTTATTTATGACTTTTATCCCTTACTTTACTAACCCTGTAAAACTAGATTAGATTTTAAAGAGCACATAAAGAGCCTGAGTGACATTTTTGAAAATATCTAAATAACTTGATATATAAAATGAATGTGCCATGTGAGATATCTCATTTAAAGAGCTCTTCTAGTACAGGTAGACAAAATATCTTGTAAGAAGTAGTACCATCAGCTCCACTTAAAATCTGTTTTGAAAGGCTTGCTTGAGTATACAGAATGCATCTTCTTGATGCATTTCTTTGGTTAAATGATACACATTATATTTATGCAAACATGAAAAATTACACACCTCCCAGATTTGGAGCAGTCATCATTATATCTTTTCTAGCTAACCTCGACGTCATTTGTTATTAATCTGGTGTAAGTCCAAAGAAATCCTAAGCCTGATGGACTGATATTGAAGCATCAGTAAATACAATGAATAGATTCTTTTTTCCAGAGTACAAGTCATCAGATCAATAGTAGAGTTGAGATATTTGGACACCAAAAGCTCTAGCATAATACCTGTTGAGATGCAAAGACAGAAATTTGCCTCTAGAAATTCCCCAAAAAGCTGCTTTCAATTGTCTTTAACATGCCTGTACTCTGTATCCCAGTATTCAGCAATCATGACTACAACGTAATTATTGTAAAGATTTAAGGGTTGTAGAGGGGGTTTTAATTGCCATTGTTGTTATTAAGATTATCCTCATCATCTGTGCTTTCTGCAGTAATATTTTCAAGAATTCCACTAAAGCCGAGATAAATTAAAGATGCAGTAGATTAAACATTGACAGTAAGCAGTTCAGTTAGCTGTGTGCTTAAATAAAGCAGCCACTGGAGAGTTGATATTTTTATATGGCTCTGATAACATACACATTTTCTAGAAACACGTGACAGGTAATTGACTCTCTCTTCTCAGAGTTACCACAGCCAGCTGACTGGTAATGAAAGGTGTATTTCCCCCTGTACCGGGCACCGAGGAGACCTCCCCTCAAGTATGTGGGGTAGTTCTAGGCCACTCATTTCGAGAAAGAGATTGAGGGGCTGGAGTGGCTCCAGAGGAGCAACAAGGCTGGGGAAGGGACTGGAGGGAAAATCTAATTAGGAGAGGCTGAGGGAGCTGGGGTTGTTTAGCCTGGAGAACAGAAGACTCAGGGGGAACCTTCTCCTTCTCTCCAACTCCCTGAAGGGAGGTTGTAGTCAGATGGGGGTCAAGTTTTTCTCCCAGGCAACTAGCGACAGGACAAGAGGGCATGGTCTGAAGCTGTGCCAAGGGAGGGTTAGGTTGGATGTTAGAAAGCCCTTCATCACAAAAAGGGTGATCAGACACCGGAATGGACTGCCTAGGGAGTCCCCATCCCTGGAGGTGTTTAAGAACAGACTGTCTGTGGCCCTTAGTGCCCTGGTCTTACTGATGTGGTGATATTAGGTCATGGGCTGGGCTGGATGAGCTCAGAGGGCTTTCCCAACTTCAGTAATTCTGTGATTCTGTGATATCAGCTAAGACTCAAACGTAAGAATACTCAAGCATTTTCCTCCATAACAAATTTTATCATGTGTATCTTGGTCTTCTCTCATTTGCAGTCAAAACTATGTTGTGTGAGAAAATGAAAAAGCTTGGGGAAGCCAGTAACCAGTCACTTTTATCTTTGTCCATGAACTGTAAATGAACAAAATACACCTGTAATCAAATGTCTGTCACAACACTAGAATGTGATACACAGCTCTACTTGTTGAACTTGATGTATTTTCACTGCTGTAACATTTTCCAGTAGACTCCTCAACAATATCCAGTTGTATAAACCCCTTAATCCCTTCAAGCAGCTTGTGCCTTTAAAACTCACTAATTCTTGTCAACACCCTAAAAATCTTTTCAAAATGAATCTGACATATGTTGACTGAAGACTGTAATTCATCTTTAGAGTTTTGCAGCAAGCTGTTGATTATTTTTAAAGATTATATGTCTTCTTTTTCTAATCTGTGTTAGTGTAGAAGCAAGTTCCCCATTAATCAGAAGGAAGGAAACTCATGTGGGGAATAATCTTGATCATTGAATGATAATTGATTGTTCAAGTCTTTGATAAAGAAGATTATTGAATGTTTATGCTTTTTTCCCCATGTCCTCAGAGATCTGAAAGTCTAGTATTGCAGTGAAATAAGATTTTGGCTGAGATAAAGTCCTACTAATTTACTTAACAGTGTTCTGAAACATGAATATATTTGAGGCAACTGTGAAAGACCTGAGAAACAGATTGACAGGAGGCATATCCATATTCAATAAGCCAAGTAAGGATTGAGCAAGATATGTAAATGAAAGCATGATATTTTGGGAAACTGTGTCCTTAGGAAGCTGCAGAGACCAAGGATCTGTTCAAAATAAGGTGAAGCCTGAGGCAGTGGTGGGATCCTGTATGTTGAAGAGTAGGAGGAGATATCAGGTGGTACAGAAAGTGATAGCAAGAAAAGCCTTTGAATCTCAGGAATAGAGAACCCCTATTCCTGAAATGTGGCAGAAACAGAGAAGTAGCAGCATGGGCTGAGTAGTTACCGATAGCCCTATTTTGGTATGTCATGTATTCTGGAAGGCAGAGGAATTTAAAAACCCCACTGAGAACAGCCATTTAAAAAGACAGTTTATAACCTTTGAGTTGCTGGTGAGAAAAATATTTTGGATATCCTAGCTGCTATATTATAACAATACTGTTTGCTCAAAAACATTCCCAAGAGGGATCAGTTGTATAACTATCCAAATGAAGACTGCAGCTACAGGTAAAATGTGTGATAGCTTGCCAAGCAATCACAGCACAATATCTCATAACCCAAATTTACCTTCCCATCTTCCAGCTTATGCATCAATTTATTGTAATGAATTAATATTGAGGGGGGAAAAAAAGGAGTAATGTTTGGTATATCTATAGAATGAAAACATAATAAAAATTAACTAAAATAAAGTAGCTAAGTTTAGTACATCTGTATGTTATACTTGAACTATGGTCAGAATCACAGACCATCAGGGATTGGAAGGGTCCTCAAAAGATCACCCAGTCTAATCCTCCTGACATAGGAACACACCCAGGTGGGTTTCAAATGTCTTCACAGAAGACAGAAGACTCCACAACCTCCCCAGGTAGCCCATTCCAGTGTTCTCCACATTTCCTTTTATTGATTTGGTTTGTCAAAATCACCAGGCATGGATGTTCAGGTGAAGGAACACTGCTCTTGCTTTTCACATACAAGAAATTCTAGAGTAGAGGAATAGGAAAGAGATAATCTGTGCCATTAATGAAGGAAATATTCTTGCTCAAGACTGATTGATTTCTAAAAGAGGGTTTGTCTTTAATTCACTCTAGGTAATTCTATGGAAGATGTACCTTGTTGTTTTAGAGCATGAGTGCAGTTGCTGCTTCAGTATCTATATTTAAATTGATCCCCGTTGGTCTGGTTGGGTAATGGTCTCCCAATTCACACTACATGCACTGGTTTTTCCTGATTGACAAAAGAAACAATATACTTTTCCTATTTGCAAGGGAATAGCAAAGTAAAAATTCCACCTTTATTGCCATCCTTGAAATTTGCACATTTTTCTTTAGATACATCTCATACTGTGGTTAACTATCTCCTTATCTTCTCTCAGGCTTTTGTCTATTCCTATTCTAGCTACTTTTAGCTTTCCCTAATAAGTTGTGCCATGGTTTTTTTTCAGCAGAATCATAGAATCATTCTGATTGGAAAAAGACCTTTGGGATCATCAAGTCAATCAACCCTACTATACCACTAGACCAGATCTCTAAGCAACACACCTAAATGGCCTTTAAACACACCCAGGGGTGGTGACTCAGGCCCGTCCCTGCACAGCCTGTTCCAATATCTGGCCACTCTTTCTGTGAAGGGAAGTTGTAGACAGGTGGGGGTCAGGCTCTTCTCCCAGGCAGCTAGCAACAAGATGAGAGGGCAGGGCCTGAAGCTGCCAGGGGAGGGTTAGGTTGGATGTTAGGAAGCCTTTCCTTATGGTAAGGGTGATCAGATGCTGGAACGGACTGTCCAGGGCAGAAAAGAAGGCCTCATGCCTGGACATATTTAAGGACAAGCTCGCTGTGGCCTTTAGTGCCCTAGTCTGGCCAATATGGTAATGTTAGGTCATAGGCTGGGCTGGATGATCTTAAAGGTCTTTTCCAGCCTCAATAATCCTGTGATTCTGTGAGTTGTGAAGTATAACAGGACAGCTAAATACTGAACTGAATAGGAAGAAAACATTTCACGTCGCAGATGTTCTCTTACAGATGTATCAATACCAGTCAGTGACTGCGTTCTGAAAAATGGCTTTAGCTTTTCCTGTTAGCAAGATCTAACATCTGCACGTTGCAGTACCTGTATACTGTAATTTGGTTATTGTGGTGGTGAGGGATAACAATAAATTCAGGACAGTCCTGTGATGCTAAAGAGAAGTGAATAGTATATCCCCAAAAAAATATCTATGTATTAAATCTATTTTGCCTTATTGGAACAGCTATTTGCAATCAACTTAGTGAGAAAAAGAAAATGGTGTTTTCACCCTTTTTCTGCTATTGGGATTTTCTTCTATAGTGTTTCTTGCATCAGCTGTTCTTGTCTATAATTGAGACAGAGTATGTTATTTAGACCTCGTGATAAATGTTATTCCAGATACTTAGAGTTACTTTCTATAGCTGGTCTCTTTGTAAGGATATCACTAAAGATTCCCATACTTATCTCTTAATTGCTTCAGAATAAGTTTTACCTTGTAGTTTACAATTTTGATATAAAAGCAGTCCATTTATCATCTCAAAAACATACAGAATTTCTGTTAAGCAGAACTTACTCTGTCATTACTGTATCTTTTTAATTCAGTTGATTCAAGTGGGTAACAAAATGCAGAATCAATACATACTGCTACATCAGAATTTTGTAGTATTACAATATTACACAATTATTGTAATATGGCTCTGATATAACATCTAACAATCTGTTAGAAAGGAGATTTAAATTGGTGTGTCTAAGTACAACATATGGGCCTCTGTCTATACAGACTGTTGAGGCCCCAGAGAAAATTGGGACAAAACAGGAATTTGCCTTGGTTGATGAGGACTGGGTTAGGGATCAGTTGAGCAAATTTAATGTACATAAATCCATGGGCCCTGGTGGGATGCATCCACAATTGCTAAGGGAGAAGGCAGAAGTCATTGCTAGGCCACTCTCCATGATCTTTACTAAGACGTGGGGATCAGAAGAGGTGCCTGGGGATTGGAGGATGGCAAATGTCACTCCAATCTTCAAAAAGAGTAAGAAGGAAGACCCAGGTAACTATAGACCGCTCAACCTCAGCTCCATCCCTGGAAAGGTGATGGAACAATTTATCCTTGATGCTGTCTCTAGGCACAGCAAGAGCAAGAGAGTCATTAGGGACAGTCAGCATGGCTTCATCAAAAGGAAGTCATGCTTGACCAACCTGATAGCCTTTTATAAGGGCATAAACAGGTGGATAGAAGATGGCAGAGCAGTGGATGTGGTGGATCCCTGGAACAGATTGGCAAGAGAGGTGATGGAGGCCCCATCCCTGGAGACTTTCAAGATCAGGCTAGATGGGGTTCTGAGCAACCTGGTCTAGGTTGAGATGCCCCTGCTTGTTATAGCAGAGTTGGACTAGGTGACCTTTGGAAGTCCCTTCCTACCATATGATTCTGCACCAAAAGTTGTGACTGTATGTCACAGAAGTTAAGGGAGAATTTTCTGAGAGACAGAAAACCTTCAGACAATTTAAGAGTGGAGGAAGCAGAATTGATGATTATTTTCTTCAAAGTCCAGCAAAGGTTGGGTAACCTTATCAGTAATTCCACATCAAGCCAAGATTATGTAGGCAACCATATCGGAAATAATGGATTTGCGCATGGATTTGACAAAAAACACAGTCACAAAATTATGTGAGTTGGAGTTGCTCTGGAGAGCATTTAGTCCAACCCTCCCACCAAAAGCACGATCACCTAGTTCAGGTCACACAGGAACGTGGCCAGTTGGGTTTTGAAAGTCTCCAAAGAAAGAGACTCTGCAACCTCTCTGTGCTCCATCACCCTCACAGCAGAGAAGATCAGATGCAGATCATTGGTAAAGGTAATGAAGAGAACAAGAGCATATAACTTGTGACTGAATGCCAGCAGGTCAACATGCATCATCACTCAAACAGACTCTAATTGTTAATTTTTATTTCTTTTAGGTCCATTTTGTGAAGAACCTGATGATCCTTGTGCAGCTCAGCCATGCTTGAACAAGGGCATATGCCAGTATAACCAGTCTGGATATATTTGTGATTGTCCTGATGGCTTTTTTGGTCACAAGTGTGAAATTGATATCGATGAATGTTCTTCAAGGCCATGTTACAATGGAGGTACATGTGTCGATTTGCCAAATGTAAGTATAAACTTCTGAGATGTCTCTTTGTACATTGGATCATAGAAACATAGAGTCACAGATGTATACAATCACAGAATCAGAATCATAGAATCCCAGAATCGTATAATGGATTGGTTTGGAAGAGACCTTTAAAGACCATCTAGTTCCAACGCTTCTATAGTGTGAGTGATATCTTCCACTAGATCAGTTTTCCAAAAGCCCCATTCAACCTGATCTTGAACACTTCCAGGGAAAAAGCATCCACGATTTGTCTGCAAACCTGTTGAAATGTCTCACCAACATCACTGTAATGAGTGTCTTCCTTGTACCTGATCTATAAAGCCATTACACAGAAAGAAATATATGCTGTCTATAGGCAGAAGAATGTCTATAGGTCATGGAAGGAGGTGATGACCACTTCGGCTGTTTATAAGGTTGTGATGAGAGAATGTAGGTATGCAACTAGGAAAGCCAAGGGCTTCTTTTGGGATTAAACTTTGCAAGAGAAATTAAAGGCAACAAAAGGGCTTCTTCAAATACATTACAGGTGAAACTAAAACTAGAGGCAATGTAGGCCCCCTGCTGAATGAGGTGGGTGCGCTGAAGACATTGAAAGCAGAGATACTTCTTTTTGTTCAGTGCAAACTGCTTAATAGGATTAAACCTTGTCCCTTTTTTGTGTCTCTACAGTAATGGAAGTGTGTGGATTAATTTCTACATTCCCCCTGATAAAACAAATAATTCTTTCTGATTTCCATCTCCTCTATAGGACGTGGTATGCATCTGTCTGCCGATATTCACTGGCAAGTTCTGTGAGAGAATACGTAATCCATGTGCATTGTTGCCTTGCTTGAATAACTCAACTTGTGTAGCTCAACAGCAGAGCTATAACTGCAGGTAAGATGAGAAATTATTCTTTTATTGCAGTATTTTTGGACCACTTGATATATTGCTTACTGCAAAGAGAATATGTTATCAGTTACAGATAATACAGAAAACTCGCATTTTCTTGAAGAATTTGTTGAGCTACTTGTGTAGCATTATTCTTTTATTTCAGTATTTATTGGACCACTTGATACATTGCTCACTGCAAAGAGAATATATTGTCAGTTACAGATAACACAGAAAACTCGCATTTTCTTGAAGAGTTTGTTACTTAATTTTTGTGTTAGTCTTCCTGAAACATCTTGAAACACTACAAGAAGATGTAAAACTTCTATAGGTTTGCAAACTGTTTCATTATTGATTCATTAAGATGAAATATAGGAATCCTGACTCATTTATGACAATTGAGACAGCTCTAATATATACAGCACTCTTCTTCATGGTCTATAATTTTTATGTTGTTTGAGAAAGGACAAAGCAACAGATTTAATTTGTAATTCACAGATGTGAATTAGTAGGTCTTGAATTAATCCTTTGAGCAGAGTATTAAAAAGAGCCTCGTTCAGGAAAAAAATGCTAAAAGGTTCTCCATTTGAAAAGGATAGAAGTGATCCAGTATATAATTTCATTTGTTTCAATCTTTTACTATTAGCTAGTAATAATAAACTACTAATTGCTACTATTTTACACAGTGTGTTGGTGCTTGAATTAGTAAGAAGTTAGGTCTGAAGTAAACATTTGAAAATACGCATACAATGAACAACTAATATCAAGGTCCAGACTGTTTTCAGAAAGAGAGATAGATAAGGAGAAGGAAAGGAGAAAGAGAAAGAGGGAAGAATGAATTAGGATTCAAATTTCTCTCTATAGATTTGTCTTGGATTGGCTTTTGGAATAACGTAAGTTTTCAGAAGACCTACAGTTTGGGGTTTGTTTTTATTAAGACTTGGATGGCTTTAGTCTGTGTGTTATATTTTAATCTATTTTCACAGAGACATAGAATAATTTACACTCAAAAAAACCTTTAAGATCATTGAGTTCAACCATTAACTCTGTCAAGCCCATGGATAAACCATGTCCCTCAGCTCCATATCCACAGGACATTTAAGCATATCCAGGGATAGCAATTCCAATTTACCCAATGTAAACCTAACATTATGTTGTTAAATTCAGGAGGTTTGCTCATAATAAGTGTCAATGGGAGATTTTGTTTCACTTTTGTTGATGATAGTCAAATACTGCAGGTATTGACTGTGTTATTCTACAAGAAAACCCCACGTATGTTTTGTTTGGTGTAATACTCTTTTATAGCATTTTAACACCTATAGTGCTTTAACATGTAGATACAAGGTCAAATATTGGCAGATTTGACATGTTTAATCCTCTATATTAGTTTGCTTGCCCCTTATTCAGTGTGTATTATACTTACATCCTTTCCTCTTTGGGAAAGCAATGGGTTTCCTTTCTAAACAAACTGACTCAGTGTAATTTTCTTCAGTTATGATGTATGACTACCTTCCTGTTGTGATACCATATACAACTTGCTGCTAAAATCCTAATAGCAACATTTTTTTCTTACATATCAAAACTTACAGTGAATTAAACTAGGCAGTGAACAAGGATATCCATCACAATGAATCATCATTGCTTGCTTTATGTTTTCTTCTATGAGCAGTGTCCTTTAGGACAGCAAAAAGTCACAAAAAACCATGAAAACAAAGGAAATCTGCTTGTCTTTGTCATCTTTGGAATTTTGCTGTCAGCCTTCTTGCTCTTGATTTATTCTTGTATTCTTACAGCGGTATTTCTATTCAAAATAATAAAAACAAGAATCGAAAAAATGATCAAATATAAAAATTAGAATCATTTTACTTCTGAAGTTAGCTTCCTAAATGATCCATTTTATGAAGCAGTTACAGATTACTGAGATAAACTGGACCAAGATCATTCCTTAGATATATAAATATTATATATGGATGACTGGTGTTACAATGTGAAGGATCACAAATATGCTATCTCTGCACTAGTGAGGTCATGCCTAGAGTGTTGCATCATTTCTGGGCTCTCCAGTTCAAGAGGGACAGAGACCTGCTTGAGAAAGTCCAACAGAGGACCACGAGGATTATTAAGGGACTGAAGGACTTACCGTATGAGGAAAGACTGAGACACCTGGGACTGTTCAGTTTGGAGAGGAGAAAGTTACTAGAGGACTTAATCATTGTCTATAAACCCATGAGGGTGGGGTGTCAAGAAGAAATAGACAATCTCTCTTGCACCCTGTGATAGGACAAGGGGTAATAGGTGTCAGCTGGAGCACAAGAAGTTCCATCTCAGTATGAGAAAAGATTTCTCTACTGTAAGGGTTACTGAGCACTGGAATGAGCTGCCCAGGAAAGTTATGGAGTCTCCTTCTCTGAAGACTTATAAGACCCATCCGAATATGTTCCTGTGTGACCTGCCCTAGGTTGTATGGTCCTTCTTGAGCAGAGGGATTTGAATCGGTGACCTCTATAGGTCCCTTCCAGCCCCTAATGATCTGTGTCTGTGTCTGATGATACGGGTACTTACATTTAGAGAGTAAAATATGTATTTAACTGCCTGATATTTTTTAACATGCTGAAACAAAATCAACTAAGTATTATGAATAACTCCTTTTAATTATGTAAAATAGGAATTTGTTAAGAATAAACATAGCCAGAATTTTATGTTGAAGTATAATTGTAGGATTTTCATGCAGCAATTTTTTCATGAGAGTGTTGAGGTTTATGTAGTCCATTCTTATTTGCATAGCTTTCCCTTCTGTCATTGTCATTATACTAGCTTCAAAGAAATAACTGTTTAGAGAAAGTTTTTCCATATTCTTCTACCTCTCCTCAAATGTCCCTATGTGTGGATCCTCTTCAGGGTCTTCTAGTGGCATAGATAATTTAAGCTTCTGGACATCCTAGATAGATTTATGTGTCCCTCGGTGGCATAATCATACCCACTGATTAGATATCTTTCACTGATTTAGAACATGGATAACTCAGATGCTTTCAGGTAAATCTTACTGTTTGCTATTGAAAAGAAATTCTTTACTTTTGTGTGTATCCCTGGACCTGCTTAAAGCCATATAGATGTGGTGTTTGGGGACATGGTTTAGTGGTGGGTCTAACAGAGGGCTTAGTAGAGTAGAGTATGTAATTGGACTTGACGATCTTAAAGGTCTTTTCCAACCTAAATGATTCTTCGGTTCTATGCTACATAATTCATGGAGACTAAGCTGGAGGATTACATTATTTGTTAAAATTGGGAAACATAAGGAACAAAACTGAATCTCATATTAATTAGGAGCAAGAACATGAAGAAACAGAAGTAATTATATGCATTTTCATGATTTCCAGCTTCTGGGATGAAACATTAGACAAAGCACCCCTCAGAAAAAGCTGAAGAAACTTCCCATCTATGACTTTGGGTTCATTCACAAACAAATATCCAGCTAATTGTCCATTCCCTTTCTCTTCTGCTTAGATACTTTCTTTCCCTTCTGCCAGAAGGGAACATAATGAATTCCTCTTTACACAATGAGTGTTTCTATATGAACACATTGAGTGAATTTGGCAGTGACTGTGTAGCTATAAAATCACAAAAGAGAGCTTTTACGGGGTTGATATACTTTTTTGCAAGTTTTGAGCAAGATATAAATATAGAAATATTTTTCTACACTATTGCATTAGTGCTTTAAAATAGAACTTGCTTACTCTCCAGCTGAGTCTCATCTATTTTCTTGGTGTATAGTGGATTTTTTTAAACACTGCAAGCCAAGGTAAGAGAAGGATTTTCTCCTACAGCTTCTGACATGGAGCAGTAGACATGGCTGCAGTTCCTTTTACTGTAGGAGAGTCACCCATGCCTCTGTTGCCATCAGATGGAACTAACAAACTCTCATGAAAACAGAATGCAGGTTTTCTCCTTTAAAGAAAACACTGAATTAGAATTAAGCCAACACAAATCATTTGTTGTTCTCTCTACAGATTCCTTACAATTTTCCTTAACTTAACCATGCCACTATTAACTGCTCTTAGTTCTTAGTAGTGATTCATATTAACTATGACTTTTTTTATCATCATTTTTGTAATTTTTCTCCCTGATATTGTAATTGGTTTTCTAATAGGTTTCCAAAAACTCATTTACAACTTTTTATTAAGTATTAAATCTTTCTAGGCAGTGTTTATATTTCTGGAAAAGTGTATGAAGTATTGGTATGAAAATGTTCCTATCTATTAATAAACTTAATAAATTATTGAGAAACAGTAGTATCCAGAATAATGCAATTGCTTGATTTTTAATTGCTTGAAAACACATCTTCTTTATTTTAAATAACACGTGAGATCTGATTTGTTGCTACAAGAACATTATTTAATAGATTTATGGAACATAATTAAATACCCTTAACTTTTACATTTCAAGGCCTCTAAAATACACTGGTGTATTTGCAGCTGCATGCCAGGATTCACTGGAAAGAACTGTGAGGAAGTAATTGACTTCTGCAGGCTGCTCAGCATCAACTGTCTGAATGAAGGATTGTGTCTTAATATAATTGGAGGGTTCACTGTAAGTAATTTAATATATGCTAAATTAATTCAGTGCTCCAAAGCACAAAAGCTTCAAACAAGCAGAACTTGAAACTCACTCATTACTCTAAGAAACAAGAGGGACATTAGTTTATGTGTTTTATTTATTTAAATCAATAACACAAAGATGAGTCACTTGGATAAAACAGATATGTACAATTATTTTTCTACTGAAACAATGTTTTGTGCTATATTGACTAAGACTATTAAGTAAGAGTATTCTTATAGTAAAAGTAATAGATGACTGTGATCCAGTGCTATTATCCATGCAGATGATAATCATATGTCTCTTACAGCCTTTAAAAATATTTTTGAGCTGAGAACATCTGTTGCTGTTGTTTTGACCATAATATAGTTAGTAATCTAAATGTAAGTACTTTTGAACTTAGTACAAATGAAACTGCAGTGAAGTCAGATTGATCCCAACTGAGAATTTGGAAAAAACAATTCAACTTGTTTTAACTCTCAAAATAACTCTTGAAAATGTTGAGCAAAACCCATCATATACCAAGATTCTTCTTGATGTAGCTTGTCAAAAGAGAGGAAATATTAATTCCTGAACAAAACTCATTGGGAACGACTTAAAGTTTACTCTGAACAACCACTCCTTTTGAGAATAGCAGAAGATGATTACAAAATCACACAATGGTTGAGGTTGGAAAGGATCTTTGGGGGTCAGTTTGTCTATCACTCTGCACATGAAGTGCCACCTAGAGCCATTTGTCTGGTTGTAGTCCACTTACCTCTTTGGGTGTTCAGAACAGATCAGCTTCAGGGCTCAGAAGGAGTAGTCTACTCTGTAAGGTGAGGAAGATGGAACTGAGGGTGACAGCAAGGCTGGGAGGGACAGGCCCCTCACCAACAAAGAGCAGAGTACCTGAATGCACACACAAGAACTCAGGATGTCCACTGAGTCAACCAAAAGCCCAGTGATGACCAGACAGTTCTGTAGTGATGAATCAGCTTGGTGGTCAAGCTGGGTAGTCAAGTCAGCACATCAGAATGAGCAAGGTACAAAGCTGGATACAGGCATTCTAAAATTATTTCTACCTCTATTAAGAAATCCCTTTAACCAATGAATGTTAATTTTATCCTAGATAAAAACAGTTAGCTGTAGGAAGCATTTACTGATAATGCTGTTGTGTCAGATAAACATGGAAACAGTTAACTTAAGAAATAGAGTTCCTCCTTTCTTGTTTTATCCTCATATTTTGTATTTTTATCTCAATTATCAAATCTCATATTTAAGATTATAGCTAGAGTAGTAATAAGTAGCTACTTTTGTTCTTTCTACTGTTGCACATCATCCCTTGTGTTTTGTGATTCCATAATGCTGATAAGCCCAGATTCATGCAAGTTTATATGCTTACAGCTAGCAGAGGAAATGAGTTATACAGACACAGAACCTGGAGCTAAAAGATGAAGTGGAAGCTTTTCAGCTTGGAGAAGGTTACGAGGGGACTTAATCATTGTCTATAAATATATGAAGGCTAGGTGACAAGAAGAAAGAAACAACATGTTTTCTCCCACACCCTGTGATAGGACAAGGTGCAGTGGGTGTCAGTTGGAGCACAAGAAGATCCGTTTCAATGTGAGAAAATATTTCTTTAGAGTAAGGGCTACTAAGTACTGGAATGAGCTGCCCAGGGAGGTTGTGAAGTCTCCTCTAGAGATGTTTAAGACCCATCTGGATGGGTTTCTATGTAACCTGGTTTAGGTTTTATGATCCTACTCGGGCAGGGGGTTGGACTTGAAGACCCTTTGGAGGTCCCTTCCAACCTCTAATGATCTGTGTATCTGTGTAACAAATAGTGTTATCCACTGTAACAGGATGGACAAATGAATGTAATTGAAAAGACTGGTATCTAAAATGTGGCCCTGCAGATGTCTCTGTGGCTGTTCAATGCCATGCTCTTTTTATCCTTTATTCATATATCAAAGCTATAGCTGTTATATCTGGAGCTTTATGGTGAAGTGGAGATATTTCAGTGATAAAGTATGAGCTAGTAGAGGATATATGATTAATAAAGAGCTGTGAGTACAAGTGAATAACCAGTAACACCATGGGTCACATCATTGTAATTTTAACTTAAATATACCCATCAAATATGTGCTGCCCATAGATTGTCATGTTCTCTGACAGAGTAGATGAGGTTTGTCCATTAACATTAAAGAGTGTCTTCACCAAAGCAAATATATCCCTTCTTGGGGGATGAGGAGGAAACAATTATTAGGGAAGCTCTCTGCTATATTTTTCCCTGTCTTGGAAAGGTGGTACAAAATAACATGTAAAGAATTCACAATCAGGCAGACAAGGTTCCAAGTTTTGTCCCTAACCAGATAAGCTTTGTTCCTGTGGGTGCAGAAGCAGACCTGTCAGCCAGCAGTCAGGCTAGGAATCAATGTGCTTCCCTTCAGAAGGGTGCCAAGGAGTGTCGAGCTCCACAGCCTTACAGTTCACCTTACACCAGCCTGAACAGCCTTTGTGGAATCTCCACTGCTGCTGCTCCCCTTTGCTCCTCAGTAAATTCTTCCCTGAGGAGTCACTCTCAGCCTAATGCTCTTCTGTAGTAGTTTATCTATAGCAGTTTATGTAAATTCTGTCTGAATTTACAACCCAGAGGCAAAGCATCCATATGCAGAATTAGCAACAATCTCCAGACCTGAGGTCTATCATTCATACTACTTAGACCTTGTAGCCTTAAGAAGGCCTAAGACTTATCCTCAGAAAAGCCATTTGTGTTTATTGCATGAGAGGAGAAATAAATTATCAATAACATACCCAGAATTAGGAGGAAACGTAGCTGAAAGAAAACACTACCCTGCAACAGGTTGCCTAGAAAATCGGTGGACTAGATGTCCTTGGGGATACTCAGTCCTCAACCAGACAAGAGCCTGAGCAACTAGTTTGGATTTTAAAGTTGACCTGCTCTGAGCAAGGAGTAGGACCATATGATCTCCAAAGGTTTCACTTAGCCTAGGTTATTCTGGTATTCTATTAATGTAAGTTATACAAATTATAAATTTACATTATTTATTAATGTAAATTACACAAGGACAAGGGACAATATATAGGGAGTGACAGGTGTCTCTGGAGATTCAGGGGAATGAAATCAGGATATGTCATGTCTGGGTATTGTCACAAACCAAAGATGCAGGGAGAGGAATTTGGAATATAGGGACTAAGGAATATACAGCCAAAGGAGGACGTCATGTCCTTCCAGCTCCTGGGAAGGTAAGTCACACTAATTCAGTTGCATATCATGCTCCTCTTGTATCTGTGTCACTCAGGAGATGACAGCCCACTTTAGCTGTTTGCTGCCTCATTAACTCAGTGCAGAGATTTGCAGTGCGGGTTTCCCATCACTGCAGTTCTCTTATTGTCTTTGCTTGACCACCTGAATAGTGTTTGTTTTTACAAAACATGTATTAATTAGGGAAACAGGGTGCACTGTAATAGAAATATTTAGAAGATTGATGTGTTGGGCCAGTTTTAAACTTTAACATCAAACTTCACCGAGTTAATTCATAAACAGCACACTTTATGCTAGTACTTTGCACACATTATTAGTCATTCCCACTGCACCTACATACTGCTCCTCTGTAATGTCGTTTGAATGATCTGTGGTCAGGATCCTCTTCATATTACTTACCTTGGTGCTCTTTTTTGTCTTTCCAGTTATTCCCCTTCTATGTCCAGCAATATATCCTGACATTTCTTTTGCCTTGCCCTAATCTTGTCCTTTGGTAAATTTTCATTACTTGTACGATTGCAGCTACACCCATCTCTGTCCCTTTGATGATCCCATCGTACACACTCTCTTGTCAAATGCTTATACATTGTGCCTGGTTACACCCTATCAGTGTTCTAAAATACTGCTATGTTTCTGTTGCCTACCCTGTTTGGTTCACACGAAGCTTCTATTCAGTATATGCTGATCAGGGCACTTGTCATTTATAGGTTTCACCAGACTTTTTGAGAAGTTACTAGAAACTTGTACTGAAATAGAACAATAAAATTGTCATTCGCCTTTTTAATTTCTGCTTTTAACTGTTGTTGCAGTCCTAAAAGAAGCCACTGATTCTGAGAAAGGAAAAGCTGGTCTGGTGTGGTCATTTGCTAGATTGACCCACAGCACACTAAAAATGCCCATGTTAGCTGGAGAAAGATCATGGAGGACTTCTCCATGAATGATGACTTGGATGAGGGATTGATAAGTTGGATGAGGGATTAGAGTGCACCATCAGCAAGTTTGCTGATGATACAAAGCTGGATGGTGTCGCTGACACCCCAACAGGCTGTGCTGCCATTCAGTAAGACCTGGACAGCTGGGTAGAGAGAAATTTAATGAAGTATAACAAGGGTAAGTGTACAGTCTTAC
>JAOXOE010000040.1:24509-42415 GCA_028565055.1 Phoeniculus purpureus
TGGGCAGCCTGTTCCAGGGATCCCCCACTCTCAGATTCCACAACTTTCTCCTCCTGTCCAGCCTCACTCTGCCCTTTCCAGCTTCAAGCCAGGACCCCTCACCCTTGGCTTTGGACACAACAACATTGTTCACCACGGCCCCTGTAGCATGAAAGGAGGGGACGAGGAGTGCGAATGGTCCCCATCGTCATCCTCATTCTCCAAGCACAGAACCCAATATTGCTTGGGCAAGGACAAGGACTGGGGTGGGATTTGGTCTGGAATGTGCACAGCTGGGTGGATGATCAGTTTGTTGAGTTGGGGTCCCTCCATGTCATTGCCCATGGGCCAACCCAACTCGTGGGTGATGCTCTGTGAGATGTCTTAGATCCCTTGGGGCATCTGAAACAACTCCAGGCACCTATGTGTGGGGAGCAACCCAGCTGAGTCCTTGAACACCCATCTCATGTAATCTTGGAAGACCACAGAGAAGATGTTCCCACGTGCCCTGCTTTTGCATCTTCCTGTACCAGCCATGCAGGGCACTGGGTGATCCTCAGCCATCATGTTGGTTTCCATCTCAACAAAGACAAGACGCTGAAAGGCAGGTTTCTCATGGAATTCAAACCCCAGCATTCATGGAGATGGTGTCCCACTCACCATCTCTGCAAGCCCCAGTGCCACCAAGTGTCACCTCAGTCTCTGGGTACAAACACAAGGTGCTAGCAAGTTACACCTTTCTTATTGCCCCGAGTCTCAGAGTGCCCTCAAAGCATTGCAACGTGGCAATGAGGAGGAAGGACCCAACCAATGGGCCGTAAGACCTGGACTCTGGCCACCAGAGCAAAGTGAGGCTCATAGCTGCACTGATGGGAGAAGCGATACTGGTGTCCCAGTATGGGTGTATTTGGGTAGCTTCAATCTCACAAGGCTTGTTCTTCACTTGGGTTTGGTGGTGAATTGGGTTGATAGGAAGATCTGAAGGAATCGGGAGACTACTGTCAAGCATCTTTACTGTTGGGTAAGACTTTAACTTGTCTATCAGTGGCCATGAAAGCCTTTTAACTCAATGGAGAAGCCGGTACCTCCAAAAAACCTTCCCCCATCCTGATTTTGCCATCTTAGACGGGCAGGTTGGTCCTTATAAGGTGCTCGTTTCTCTTCATTGTCTCCAAGAGACAACCAGCCAAATTCACATCACGAAGTGGATGAAACAGCTTCTGCTCTTCACACCAAGGCAAACAAGTCCCTCTCTCCCTTCAAAAGCTTTTGGGGTGGACCTAGGGTTAGGATGTGCCCTGGAGAAGTAGAGGGTCCCCCTCTACTCAGCTCTGGTGAGACCCCACCTGGAGTACTGCATCCAGTTCTGGAGCCCTTATTAGAAGAAGGATGTGGACATGCTGGAGTGTGTGCAGAGGAGGGCCATGAGGATGATCAGAGGGCTGGAGCACCTCTCGTATGAGGACAGAGTAAGAGAATTCAGACTTTTGAGTCTGGAGAAGAGGAGGCTCCGAGGTGACCTTCTTGTGGCCTTCCAGTGTCTGAAGGGGACCTACAAAGAAGCTGGGGAAGGACTTTTTAGGATCTCACATAGCGACAGGACTAGAGGGAATGGAGCAATGCTGGAGATGGGTAGATTTAGACTGGATGTGAGGAGGAAATTCTTCAGAGAGTGGTGAGAACCTGGAATAGGTTGCCCAGGGAGGTGGTTGGGGCCCCATCCCTGGAGGTGTTTAAGGCCAGGCTGGATGAGGCTCTGGCCAGCCTGATCTAGGGTGGGGATTCCCTGCCCATGGCAGGGAGATTGGAACTGGATGATCTTGTGGTCCCTTCCAACTCTGACTCTATGATTCTATAGTGACTTACAGTGAGGAAGGTACTTTCATCAAGCCTGAGTTGCAGGTGCCTAGAACTTCTAGAAAACAATATGGATGTGTTCCTTTGTGACTTGGTCTAGGTGATCCTGCTGTGGCAGTGGGATTGGACTAGATGATCATTCAAGGTCCCTTCCAATCCCTAATGATTCTATAATTCTATGATTCTATGATTTATAGACAGTAATTAAATCTTTTAGTCTTCTCTCCATGCTAAAAAGCCCTGGGTCTCTCTATCTTTCCTCATAAAGTAGGTGCTCCAATCCCGTAATCATCCTCATTGTCCCTCTTGACCTGGAGGACCACATAGCTGGTTGCTCACTCATCTCCAGTGGGATGAGGAAAGAATCTGAAGGATAAAATTAAAAAAACTTTTGAAAGTTGAAATGAAGACAGTTGAATAGTTAAAGCAAATGACACGCACACAGGAATTTATTCACTCCTACCTATTAGCAGGCTGGTGCTCAGCCATCTTCAGAATATTTAAGGAAAGTCTGTATTTTGTGTTTAAGTGCAATGGAAGCCTTAAAAGTCTCAAAACACAAATTGAGAAAAAGAACAATAATATTTCTTTCAGAGCTCTATTCCCTTTACTAAAGGTGAGCTGGCAAAATAGAATTTTCAGCATCATAGGAGGTCCCTATATCACAGGAGTGTCACTGGAATCACACAACTGCATCTGTCTCAGCAACTTACGCTGTCATTTTAATCTCCGTTCATTGCACTTTGTGTTATTACTGTTGTCACCGTTGAAAGAGAAATTGCTAGTGCGCTCAGATTACAAACATCAATGATCATGGACTGAAATAATGGAACAAAAGAATCACTTGCTAAGTGTTACTAGAGGAATTCACACAAAATACTCATCTTCATTAAAAGCAGAAAAAAAGGAACATCTCTCTGCTCTGCAGAATGTTCCATTGCTGGTAAAGAACTTTTAGTTATAGCTGATGGAAAGCAGAAATAACAACCAAAGTAATTCAGTCTCTAGTACTCTACAGAAATGTTTCTTGCTGTTTAAAATGTCTGTTAGAAAGCTTGTTTGAGCAGCTTCCAGCTTGGTAGCCCTTGGCATGAGACACACATAGACCTCGAGTCCCATGTTGGAAGGAGTCCAGAGATGGGCTATGAAAATGTTTATAAATGTGGAAAGGGTGGGTGTCAGGGGGATGGAGCCAGGCTCTGCTCAGTGTCATTTAGTGATAGGACAAGGGGCAATGGGTGTAAGCTGAAATACAGGAGGTTCCACATAAATATGAGAATGAACTTCTTCATGGTGAGGGTGATGGAGTGCTGGAACAGGCTGCCCAGGGAAGTAGTAGAGTCTTCTTTGGAGAAGTTTTAAACCTGCCTGGACATGTTCCTGTGCAGCTTGGTCTAGGTGATCTTGCTGTGGCAGGGGGATTGGACTAGATGATCTTTCGAGGTCCCTTCCAATCCCTAACATTCTGTGATTCTGTGATTTCTCATGTTTCCTATAAAGATGATTGTCTGATTCTCTTCAGACACAGAACAATTTTGAAGAGAATGATAGGAGATAAAACTAGAGGAAATTCCTTTGTTCTAGGCTTGGAAGATGTTTTGTGTGTTCTTCTCATATCTGGGTGGGGTTTTTTTGTGAAACAGATTTTCTAGTAAGAGGTGTTTTGTTTGACAACAAAACAAACAACACCTCCCCATTTGAATATAAAACTATTTGAAAGTGAGTTTTACAAAATACTTTGCCAAGGACTGAATCTTTAAGTCAAGGTTGATAACTAAGTCCTGGAGACAACTAAGAGAAAGGAAAGTTCATCTATTAGATAGTCAGAAGTCATATTATTTGCTCCAGAATAATGAATTATTTTAAAAGCCAAGGTTAGTAAAGCACATCTCAAACAAATTTACAGGCATTTTGTATAAAATAGCTCAGCTAGAAGGCTCTTTCTTCAAATAAGTGTCACAGAGAAATGTTTTAGAATGACTATTCCAAAGAGTTCTTGAATGATTAATTTCATTCTGAAGCAGGAGCAGGTTAAATTTTAAGTGCATGCTGATGCTACTAAACGGGAGGTTTTGGCTGGCACACCTGATGGCTGTGCGACCATCCAGGAAGACTTGCACAGACTGGGGATTTGGGCAAAATGTCCTTCACCTCGGAAGGAGTAATGAAATATACCAGTACAGATTGGGAGATGATCTGTTGGGGAACACCTCCATGGAGAGAGACTTTGGAGTCCTGAGGGACAACAAGTTCTCCGTGGAACAGCAATGTGCTCTTGTGGCCAAGAAGGCCAATGCAATCCTGAGGTGCATTAAGAAGATTGTGTCCAGCAGATTAAGGGAGGGTCTCCTCCCCCTCTACTCTGCCCTAGTGATGCCACATCCGGAATATTGTGTCCAGTTCTGGGCTCCCCAGTTCAAGAAGCACAGAGATCTGATTGAGACAGTCAGTGGAGGGCCATGAGGATCATTAGGGGACTGGAGCACTTGCCTTACGAGGAAAGACTGAGAGACTCGGGTCTTTTTGATCTGGAGAGGAGAAGACTATGAGGCGTTTTAATTACTGTGTGTAAATCCATGAATGCTGGGTGTCAAGAAGGAAGAAACAATCTCTTTTCACTTGTACCCTGTGATAGGACAATGGGTAATGGCTGTAAACTAGAGCATAGGAAGTTCCACTTCAATATGAGGACTTTCTTGCTGTGAGGGTGGCAGAGCACTGGAACAGGCTGCCCAGGGAGGTTGTAGAGTCTTCCTCTTCTAGAGACTTTCAAGACCTGTCTGGATGCATTCCTATGTGACCTACCCTAGATTCTATGGTCTTTCTTGAGCAAGAGGGTTGGACTTGATGACCTACTGAGGTCCCTTCTGACCACTAATGACCTGTGTAATTTGTGTAATATATGAACATTTGTGCCCATGTTTATAATGCTGAGTACAGCCAGTGGAAGTTACCTCAATCTTTTTACATGCTATGTGTAAATAAAATTAGGATAACTGGTAAAATCTGAGAATAAGCAAAATAATATTCACTTGAAGTGGAAAATGTTTGTAGTTAAGTTTGGAGCCCCTGAATATATGAAATTGGGGCACAATTTAGTGGACACATGTATTTCATTTTGGCTACTTTTATTGCGAGACACACATGTGTCTCTATAACCAAAAAGGTTATGTTGCTTTCATTAGAGGAGTAATAGCATTTCTGCTGCAGTTAGAAAATCACAAGAGTTTTCAGATGTATAGATTTGTGCTTTCGTGAGGAAAAAGGTGCATTTTGCTTTAAGAGAATTGACCCAGGTACCTGCCCTAGGGAGGTGTGGGTTAGGTGACAAGATAAAAGGGGTTGATCATAGTGGCCCTGCCTCTTTTAGCTGAGGTCTTCCTCCCAACATGGGGCTTTGGCTCTGGCACCCACCCTCACCACTCTTTCCAGGGATGGGGGGAAGATGAGACAGGACATCTTGCGGCAGCTTGCTGCAGCCAGAGGGGCAGCCCAGCACCAACCCCAGCCCAGCCCTGGCCCGGCCCTGGCTCTGACTGGGACCAGTCCTGGCTTTGGCTCAGCCCAGTTCCAGGCTACCACCATAGACCGGAGAAGCAAGAATTTAGTGCCAATCTTCCCCCACCCCGGCCCATGGAGCAACCATTCAGCAATCTGTGGTGAGCTGAAGGTTTTTTCCCTTTCCCTCTGTAGCTGAGGCAGGAGGAGAAATGAGACGTGAAGGTCATGGGACCCTCTCAGCCATGTTTGCGTAGTGAGGGGGCCCCTGATGACACAGCCATGCAGTCAGTTCCCATCTTGTATCCTGCACATGGCTGGGGCCCTGCGGCAGTCACTGCCATCTTGGAAAACACTGATCAGCAGGAAGAGAGACTGTTTGTCATTTCTGCCACTGAGAAAAACTGGGGATGCTTGAGTATTGGGGAGAGAGGAAGCCTCAAGAGAGGCATCTGAGAATTCCTTCATGCTTAGCTGAAGAAAGCAGAAGGACTCGAGAATCCTTAAACCTTGGGTGTGGAACACAGAGACTGGGTCCTTTTTAAAACCATGCCTCCTGCATTGAGAGATGCAGTTCCGGGTGTTGAGGAATCAGGACTGCTCGATTGCCAGTCTGGACAGCTGAGGGTACTGGCATCTTGCAGATGACAGTGGTGACACATGCATAATAGAGAGGGTGGTGGTACCCATCTCTGCTTGACTGACATGTTCTTTCTCCAGGTCTCTAACGTAAAAAGCCAGGGACCAATACGATAGTGATCGCCCACTGTATTTTTCTCAGATTATGTGATGATATTTGTGACAGAGTTTCTAGTTTGTGTGCACTAACTCGCTTAACCTTTTCTTCTTTCTGTATACAGAAATAGAGTTATTAACCCTTTTCCATTTTCCTTAAGTTATCCATTGTCTGGCAAATTCTATCTGATATCGAGACCTAACCACCTTCTTTTCTTTTCCTTTATCTTTAATTGTGATCTTGAACCCATCACAATTCCAGAACACTGGTCCACAACATGGTGTAAATATGCCTGATGTCTTCCACCTAATTAGATGTTGTAAAGTATGAGTTCAACTCTCAGAACTACTATCATGATTCCAACAAATTGTTGTTTTTCAGGAGCTAATGAAAACTACTTCCCTTAGATCTTAATTAGAAAAGCAATGTCACAAGAAAATTATTGATATTGCATCTTTCTTGGGTATAAATTCTGTAATTCCTCTCTAAAGAATAACTTTTCTGCACAGCGACTTGTGAAGCAGCATCCTAAAATGTAGGCACCCTTTTCATTACACTATACTCAACCTTTTTCCTCCTACTCTGGGTCTTAAGGTCACTGGTTTTATAGTAGAGGTGTTTGGGTAAGTGTAGTCCTTCACAGTAATAATGTGATGTTCATATCAGTGGTTTGTTCATCTCTCTAGGATCCACTTAGGCACATTTATCCACATCTCTTAATATAATTTTATTCCTTTTCTTCTTTTGACTGCAGTTCTACTTTATAGCTGAATTAATTTATTATGGTGGCTCTGCCACCAGCCTTGCACTAAAAACATTGACTCATAGAATGTATTGGGATGGAAGTGACTTCCAAAGGTCATGTAGTCAAAGCCTCCAACACCAGGCATGTCTCATGATGTTCATGTGTACGTCAGATTGTGCTCTTTTGTGGTCACACTTTGTTTCTCTGGTATCTTGGGCACAGAATGTACAGTAAAAGAGTTTAAAGTGCAAGAACACATGTTTAGGTCAAAAATGCATAAGGCAGATTTTAAAAATTAACATCACAACATAAATTTTTAAAATCAAATTATTTCCCATACCTCTTGTGTTATTTCCTTTGTTTCTTGTACCTGTGAAATTTATTCCTAATAGAAGACCATGCTTAACTGCACACATAATTCTTGTTTGCGTTCTCTAAGTATTGCATTTCTCAATTGTTCAGCCCTCACTCAATATGAAGTGATAATTAGGCATTAAAAGCTAAGTGGATTACTGTGGAGATCTCTCCTGACATTCATTTAACACTTAATCAGATCTTAATATTATAAATCATGCGTTTCTCTTCAGTATTCAGATTCTAATACATTTCATGCCAGTTTGAAGTTACTAGGTTTTCTTGACCTCATTGTGACAGGCAAAAGTTGTTAAATTTGCTTAAAGGATACAGCCATTATAAGACTTTCAGATTTGAAGCTAAATAATTCTTTAAGCTTGTTTGATTGCACTAATACTTATTCATAAGGGTTTCTCTGACAAGACGATTTCATCCTTATGAATACATATGAAAAAAAATTCCAAAATACATACTGTGTGGAAGCTTATTCCCAGAGTTTGTGGTTTTTTTTGCCTAATTTTGCCTTCCAGACCTCATTAATAAAAAATAAAACAAGGTCACATTTTCTGGGAGACAGCAACTTCCTCACTACATTCAGCTGATTTCACATTTAAAATAACTATTTATTTTATAGCCCATCTCTTTGCCAAACAATATTATACAAACTTGAATTACATAACTCTTGTCTTGGCTCATAGCAGAGCTTTGACAAACTATTAATCAAGATGGTCTCTCCAGAGAGATACAGAAACATGTAGTTTCCAGTAATGTTAGTACAAAGTGATCAAAAAGGAGTCTTGTAGATGTAAAGTCACATTGGTCACCATGAAATATCAGTTATTATACTAATAGCCAGTGAGAAGATTCTGATTTCCCTCTTTATCTATTTGTGAAATTTTATAGTAATAATACACTTTTAGCAAATATTTCTAACTCAGTAACTGAAAGTTACTTTTCCCTGTTGAAAAATTAATGTATGTTAATACTGGAGGGGTTTTTTATCAGAGGAGTAGAAGGACAATATAAACATAAAAAGGATATATAGCATTCTGATCAGCTTCTCTTTACAGTAAAAGCAGAACTAAGGAGAATATTGATCCTCTAATGGATGTGGGGGGAAACTGGTGATCATGGACAAGGAGAAAGCTGAACTACTAACTGCCTACTTTGCCTCGGTCTTCTACAGCAATGCCAGTTGCTCCCTGAGTGCCCAGCCCCTGAACTGGAAGACAGGGAAGGGGAGCAGAACATAGCCTTCATAATCCAAGAGGAAATGGTGTAATCCGTTAACGTGGCTGACAAGTTTCAAGCTGAGGTTAACCAATTAATTTAGTTAATGTGCTAATAGGACAAAACAAAAGAAAACACAAGAAGGGTGTGAAAACCACCTATGAGAATTACAGGCAAAAAGAAAACCCAGCTTCATTTGGGGGACAAAGGTAGATATGTGTAATTCACACAACATACCAACTCCCATACAAGGGCAGAAAGATATTAGTCACATGTTTGTACATGGCTGGATTGAGTTGCTATCTCCACCCACTCAAAGGAGAAGAAACATCCAGCAGTTATTTTTCTTGTAGAAACATGACGTTCATCTTTTAGTCCATGTATCCATTCCTCAGTGCCAGCAATTTGCCTAAGGGCTAGTTGTCTGGTTCATGTGCCTCCAAGACAGTCTTCCATCATCAATATTCCAGTTCCTATGGGCCATGTAACAAGGAAAAATCTCTCCATGTCTGCAAACAATGGACTGGAGGCAAAAGCTTTCCTCCACTGATCTCTGAGGTTCCAAGAAAAGCAGATGAATAATATCAAAACAAATCTCAAGAATCTTAATACAGAATTCAGTATCATAAGGAATAAGGAGGACACTTCAATAACTTTCCTTTTTATCAAATCTACTGTTATTCTAAGATTAATGATAAAGCCAATGCCCTTCTGTGCTGACTCATCACATTGCCAGCGACATTACTTTTCCTCAGTTCATTTTTTTTACTATCCGCTTAAAAATTCAGTTATTTATTTCAGTTGATACAAAAGCCTTCAGCTAAATGAACAAGTCATTGTTCAGTGGAATGACATAATGACACCAGAGGTTGTCTCAGAAAGATGTGAGCTGTCTTTTCTCTACCCAAAATGGAGCCCAGAGAAGACACAATGAAATATATGCATAACAAAATCAGAAGTCATAGAGAACAGGATTTACTCACAGAGCAGTAAAAAGTAGAAGAAATGCAAAGGTATCACTTCCATTTCAGATAACATCCCCATTTAGACTCCATCTACAGTGTTATTTTTAGTGCTGAAAGATTTTGACTTTTTTTGACTATGAGGGCTTTTATTACAAATTAGAGAAAAGAACTCTGGAAACTTGTAGAACCATAGAATGGCCTGGTATGGAAGGGGCCTCCAAAGAGCATCTAGTCCAACTCCCCTGCAGGGAGCAGCAGCATTCTCTAGTAGATCAGAGCCTTGTCCAGCCTCACCTTGAACAGCTCCAGGGATTAGGCCTCAAATGCCTCTCTGGGCAGCCTGTTCCAGTGTTCAACCCCTCTCCTGCTAAAGAATCTCTTCCTACAATCCAATTTAAATCTGCCCTTCTCTAATGTGAAAGTATTGCACCTCATCCTATTACTACAGGCCTTCGTAAACCGTCCCCAGAGGTTCATGTATTATCTAAATTATTAACCTTCTTGGGATTTTTTTTTTTCAACCTCAGGAGAATTCTGCGAGGTGCAAATCAAGAGCTGTGGCTCCGGCTCATGTGAGAATGGAGGGACGTGTGTTGACTATGAGGATCATTTTAAGTGCACTTGCCCTGTAGGTGAGTTGCTGGACATTGATTGTACTTTCCAAACAGAAGGAGAAAAAACCCAAGGAAAATGTCACCCAAACATAGACGAGTAAGAAACAGCAACATAAGTACAGCAGTAGGTCTTCATGTACACAATTAAACATTTTTGTGAAGAATGCTAGTTTTTCACTTCATTTAGGACATAAAATTGCTAAATTACTCTGGTACAGTGGTATTAACTGCCAGCACCCTGAACAGACTGACTGTGAAGTAAACATTCTGAATGAACTTTGATTAAACATTCTCTTTGTGGTGCAGGTTTTGAAGGTGAAAGATGTGAACGGAATATTGACACCTGCCTGTTTCACAATACAAGCTGTGCCCCAGGAGCGCTCTGTGAGGCTAAATCTCACGAATTTAATTACATGTGTTTATCGCCGTGTACCGGAAACACAGAGGTAAGATAAAATATTACATTCCCCTGGTGTTTTGGGGAAATCTAAAAAGGTTATTTTAAGAGCAGTGAGCTGAAGAATCCTCACTGCCCATGGGTTTCCTAATCACACTACTCATTCTTGATACAGTTCCATGCTAACATTCCTCTTTCTGGTGTAACACACAAATCCAGAAGTGCATGATGTGGCTAGTGTGGTCATTCATTGTTCAAAAAACCATGAACTACTTGAGCTCAGCTTATCTTGTTCTTTATAGGTTTAACTTACTGACATCTCCTTCTGTCCCCTACTTGATTCTGTTATGTTGTGAAACTTGTAGGAATGTAAAATGAAATTCCCTTTAACCATTTCATGTATTTAAATGTTATTGGAGAGAAGGCACAGAAAGAATTGAAAAAGCTTTGTTTCCATTAAAAAAAGACCATGACAACAACAAAAATTCAAAGAAACATTTGGGTAAATGCAGTTAGAAAAAAACCTGAACACACTACATATTACTCTTAAGTGCTCACAGAATGCAGTTAATGAGTATTTTGGGTAGGATCCCTCCAAATCAGGATAGGGCCTTGTGTTACTAAGATTGAAATAGGGGATAAAGTAAAATACTGTTGCCTTTTTAATTATGATAACAGTTTTAAAAGCTATGTGCACAATGCTATAAAAACTTACTCAAACATAATAACCAGTGTTTGGAAGGCTTAATCAATCCTTTTATTGAAATATATTCATTATGTATGAATATATTCACTATAAAAATACTTTATGCAAAGTAGGAAAGATCTGTATGAAGAAGTAATCAACATTTCCAAGAATCATGAACTGTTTTCAATTGGAAAGGTCCTCAGAGGTCATCTAGTTCCATGCCACGGACAGCAACACCTCTCACTAGACCAGGTTGCCCAGAGCTCCATCCAGCCTGACTTTGAACACTTCCAAGGAGGGGACATCCACAGCCTCCCTGGGCAACCTGTTGCAGTGCGTTAGCATCCTCAGAGCAAGGTCTATCTTCCTAACATCCAATTTAAATCTTCCCTCTTTTAGCCTGAAACCATCCCCCTTGTCCTATCACTAGGGTTCCTAGTAAAAAATTCCTTTCCAGCTTTCCTGGAGTTCCTTCAGGTACTGGAAGCTGCTGTAAGGTCCCTCTGGAACCTTCTTCAGGCTGAACAACCCCAGTTTTCTCAGTGTGTCTTCATAGGAGAGGTGTTCCAGCCTTCTAGTCATCCCTGTGGCCTCCTCTTGACTTGTTCCAAGGGTTCCATGTATTGGGGACTCCAGAACTGGATGCAGAATTCCAGGTGAGGTCTTACAAGAGCAGAGTAGAATCTCTGTCACCTTGATGTCCATGGACACATGTTCACTGATGGGTATGAAATATAACACTGAAGTACTGATGGCTCAAATGATTCTATTTAAATTATTCCAGTATCTTGTCAGTTTTTACAATTTTCACATTCTACATTAACTACATAAGTGTGTAGTGAGTGAGTACAAAATTATTGTACATAACATAATAAAACAATGGTGCCATCATCATCATGGCTAGTTAGGGTATGAAGTGATGGTGTACCAAGAATACTGGTGGGAGCTACTAAAACTCTCCAATATTTCCTAAACTCCCTCTCACTTATTTAATTTTTTTTCTATATCCTTTCTAAGTCTATAGCAAATGTCACGTGCAAAAAAAAAAAATTGTAAACACTCATTGTAAGAGACAATTTTGGTAGCATGTGAATGTTCAGTAGGTTTTCTAATAGGAAAGCAAATAGAATTCAGATCAAGGAGATAAATGTTTGGGGTTTACTTATTTTCTCACCCTGCAGATTATTAAAGTAATATTTAATCTGAAAAAAACTAAAGGTCTAATTCAAACAAACAAATATATAAATATTTCCTGAAGTAGTGTAAGTAATAATTTGAAATTAAAGGTTTATGTTATCCTGTAAACTACATAATTCAGCACTCAACTCACTATTTAATCTTATGTTTATAAATTAAATACAGATTTTGACATTCTTCCATTTTTTTCCAATAGTGTTTTAGTTTTGCTTTGTTGTGGTTTGATATTTTTGTGTCTTTCCCAGCACAACACTTAAAAGATTAAGAGAAATTTTCATTATTATTTTAATTATAATAAAAAAGGAATACTGTAAAATATATGTAGATGTATTAAAACATGGGATATCTGCCTTTAAATGGAAAATTCTAGTACTATTAATTAATTAATTAGTAATTAATTACTCAGTGTAGCAGCAGTTTCCTTGACAACTGTCCAAGGGAAGTAATCAGTAGTATTGAGCAAAGTGCCTGACTTGCACTCATTTTCATTCAGTGTTTTGTTTCTGAATGGTAGAATAGATTACAAATGCTTTGCAAAAATTAGAAGTAACTCATTAGTTAGAGATACTAAAAAGTACAATTTTGTTCAAATTGCAGAGTATTCCAAGAAAATTAAGATGTGAGGTGTGTTAAGATAACAATGATCCAGCTCAGTCTCCTATCTTAAGCAATGGACAACTATTTTCAGGAGAGATTGTGTAGTAACAAAAGGGATGCCTTGCTGTAATAATATTTCCTGATTGCTAGAAGTGATCCTAGAGTTTTTATCAAGACTGGATAATAGGGCAGATTTGTATTGAAGTACTTACGATAGCTGTAAGTGTTGTGATTAGATTGACCAGCCATGGCCTGTTAAATTGGTTTTCAATCATTCCAACTTAGAGTTTACAATATTAAAACTGATAGGGAATTAATTTTTCTGTATGACAAAAAAACAAAGAACTAGTTTTGATGGTAAATATGTCTTCTATTGTAATTTAAAGCTGCTCTAGATTGCACCAGTGTCGTATAGAGTAACAACATTCTTCACAGTATAAGGTATCAAACAACACAAGCATATAATTAATATAATATTGTGGCAATATTGAAATACAACTTTTTTCTCTTTCTAGATGGTCTTCTTGAATGTAAGTTTATTTGACCTATTTGAGCTTTGAGAAAATATTAAGTCTTAGGTTAAAATCCTGCAGAAATGAGTAAGAAGGCACATAAAAATCAAACAGTATTTCTAGAAGCCTACACATAGTAGTTTTCTTTGTATTTAGGTTGAGCAGCTCTTTTCTTCCAGGAATTGTCCAACTGAAAAAGAATTCCATGTTAAAAATTCAGTACTGAAAGCATAGCAAAAATCACTTAATTTTAAGGTCTATTTAATACTTAATCATAGACAAATGAATATTAGACAATTTCTACTAAGAAATGTTCTTATTACAAATTTTAATGATGTTATAAAGAAATTCAGACTCGATCAAATAGAAGTACAATTGCATTAGCTCATCTTCTAGACACCATTTTCTTTAGAAGCCAATTGATTAGAAGGAGAGTTCTTACTTGCTTTGAAGTGAAAATGTAGTTATTCATTTTTACATTTTCAAAAATTTAATGGAACTTAAACATGACCCTTAAAATGAAGAAAGTAGCATTCATTCTGTCCTATCATTTCAGTAATTTTTTGAGAATCCAGGAAAATACTATTTTTCTAATTAATGTTAGCAAATGAAAGGTGAAAGAAAAATGTTGTTTTAGTCTAGGTTCTTAATTTCTCAGTATTTACAGACTGAAAAGCAGAAAGTTCTAATTTTCCCAGAACATAAATGTGATAAGTAATTCTAGAAAGAAACAAAAAAGATTCAAAGTTAGCTTGTGAAACAGAATTATGATTAAAAATAAATATATAGCCAGTGCATTTTTCCTGATGGTCACAAGTTCACTTAGATTTTAAGCACAGAAACAGTTGTCTTTCTCTATCATCCTTCTTAAAATACAGACAGCTATGACAAAGGTGGTGTTAAATTCAACTGCAGAATCACAGAATTGTGGATTCATAGAATCACAAAGTGATTTAGCTTGGAAGGGACCTTAAAGATCACCTTGTTCCAAACCCCCACCATGGGCAGGGACACCTTCACTAGATTAGGTTACTTAAAGCACCATCCAACTTGAACTTGAACACTTCCAGAGAGGGATCATCCACAACTTCTATAGGCAGCCTGTTCCAGTGTTTCATCTCTCTCAGTTAAAAATGTCAGCAATATATCTAATCTAAATCTACCCTTCCAGTTTCAAATTGTTACACCTCATCCTATCACTACACTCTCAGTTAGGAGTCCCACCTTGTAACTGATTTTCACTTGTTGACTGCAACCATTTGAGTGTGAACATTCAAGCATTATTTATCCATCAGGTAGTCCATCTCTCAGTTCCATCTTTTCAATCTAGCGACAAGGATGTTATGTGGAATAGTGTTGACTATTTCAAGAGTCTAGGTAGATTATGTCAGTTCCTTTTCCTTTGTCCACCAATACCATAACCTGATAATAGACAGCCAACAAATTCTTCAGGCAGAATTTGTAGTGAAGCTATGTTGGCTGTCATCCATTACCTCACTGTTTCCCATGTGCCTTAGCATAGTTTCCATGAAGATCTTGAGTTACATGAAGGTGAGACTGACTGGCTTGTGGTTCCTCAGATTTTGTTTATTCTCTGTTTAAAAATGGGAATTGTATTTCCACTTTTTCAACTTCACCAGACTGCCATGACTTTTCAAATGTGATGTGTAATGATTTAACACTTCACCCACCTTTTCCCTCAGAGGAACCCAAAATGCCTCTCATTAGATCCCATAGACTTGTGCACCTTCAGGTTCTTTAGCTGGTCATAGGTTGGTATCCAGTGACCAGTACTGTCCTCCAGGGATCAGTACTGGACCCAGTTCAATTCAACATCTTTACTGATGACCTGGATGAGGGGATCAAACCTACCCTTAGTAAATTTGCAGATAATACCAAGTTGAGGGGTGGTGCCGATCTGCTGCAGGGGAGGAAGATGCTACAAAGAAATGTGGACGGATTTCTCTGCAGAGGCCAATGGGATGAGATTTAACAGGGGCAAGTGCAAAGTCCTACACTTTGGCCACAATAACCACCTTCAGCTACAGACTGGGGGATGAGTGGCTGGAGAGTGGCCTGGCAGAGAGGGACATGACAGTACTGGTTAACAATGGGCTGAAGACGAGCCAGCAGTGTGCCCAGGTGGGCTAAAAGGCCAACGGTATCCTGGCTTGTATCAGCAATAGTGTGGCCAGCAGGACTAGACACATAATTCTCCTCCTGTACTGGGCACTGGTGAGGCCTTCCCTCAAGTATTGAGGGCAGTTCTGGGCACTTCACTTCAAGAAAGAAATTGAGTCTGGAGGATGTCCACAAGAGCAAAGAGACTGGGGAAAGGGCTGGAGGGAAAATCTGATGAAGAGAGGCTGAGGGAGCAGGGGTTATTTAGCCTGAAGGAGACTCAGGGGGGACCTTCTCCCTCTTTACAACTACCTGAAGGGAGGTTTTACTCAGGTAAGGGTCAGGGTCTTCTCCTAGGCAACTAGCAGCAGGACAAGGGGACAGGACCTGAAGCTGCCAGAGGAGGGTTAGGTAGGATATTAAGAAGCCCTTCGTCATGGAAAGGGTGATCAGACCCTGGAATGGACTGCCCAGGGCAGTGGTGGAGTACCCATCCCTGGAGGTGTATGAGAACAGACTGGCTGTGGCCCTTAGTGCCCCGGTCTGGCCAATGTGGTGATGTTAGGTTCTGGGCTGGGCTTGATGATCTCAGAGGTCTTTTCCAGCCTCAATAATTCTGTGATTCTACAGAGGACAGTTCATTCTTCCAGTCCTTGCCTTTGCCTTCTGCAACTTGTGTGGACTGGATGAAGCACTTCTCAGTAAAGCTAGAGGCAGAAATGTCACTGAGTACTTCATCCTTCCTCATATCCTGGATAACCAGGTCTCTTGTTTCCTTCTAGAGAGGGCCCATATTTTCCCCAGTCTTCCTTTTATCACCAAGGCACCTATGGAAGCTTTTCTTGTTACTGTTGGTGTCCCTGACCAGACTTAATGAAAAATGTCTCTTTTGAAATAACAAAGAATTTGTATATAAATGTACTAACATTCAGTATTTTAGATGATTCCTGGAGGTCTGACTCCTGTAATATCACACCGTAAAATTGTAAAGAACCATGGTCATCACCAACAGCTTTTTCAGTTAACTCTTTGTGGGAGATGCTCAACACATGTATTTGTACTTCTTAACTTCAGGTATGTGCAAATGGAGGCAGTTGCTTCTATGATGAAGAAAATCAGGAATCTCATTGTGTGTGTGCTGTGGGATGGACGGGACAAACATGTGTGGAGAATATTAATGACTGTGAGGCAAACCAGTGTCAGCATGGAGCCACATGTGAAGATGGGATTAATAAGTACAGGTACTAACCATGCTTTCTATACAACTCTTTATAAAGAAGCTTCCACTAAATGAAGACAGGGAGTTGCTGTCTTACTACTAATGCAGTAGTATTTCTGTCAGTCAGGGAAAGTAACTTTCAATAATGATATGTATCTTGTAAAACTGTGTAATCTGAAGTGCTGCACAGGGAGACCTCACAAATAGTTCTAACTTCTGGACAAAGTTAAACCAAGAATGCAGGTGTGAGATGGAGAGACTTCTTTTA
This sequence comes from Phoeniculus purpureus, assembly GCA_028565055.1. Taxonomy (NCBI): domain Eukaryota; kingdom Metazoa; phylum Chordata; class Aves; order Bucerotiformes; family Phoeniculidae; genus Phoeniculus; species Phoeniculus purpureus. The sequence goes on from JAOXOE010000040.1 coordinate 41,487, forward strand.
CTAAAACTTCAATTACAATTTAGAGAATTTGTCATGCCTTTGTACTCGACAGTGCTGAGGACTCACCTCAAGTTCTGGGATCAGTTCTGGGCTTGTCACTGTAAGAAGGACATTGAGGTGCCAGAGGAGAGCTGTTAAGCTTGTGAGAGGTTTAGAGAACAAGTTGTATGAGGAAAGGCTGAGGGAACTGGGCATGTCTAGTTTGGAGAAGAAGAGGCTGATGGGAGACCTCATTGTCCTCTACAGCTACCTGAAAGAACATTGGAAAGAGGTGGGTATTGGCCTCTTCTCCTAAGTGAATAAAGACAGGACCAGAAGAAATGGTCTGGGGTTGTGTTGGGGAGGTTTAGATTGGATCTTATGAAGAAGTTCTTCACTGAGAGTGATTGGGCACTGGAAAAGGCTGTCCAGGGAAGGGGTTGAGTCGCTATCCCTGGATGTATTTAAGAAAGGTGTAGCCATGGTGCTTCATGATCTGCTATAGTGGCCAGCAGGTAGAGGGTTTATTTTGTGTTTTATCTGGTTGAGTGTTTTTGGTGCCGGTGTTTGATCAGGGTTTTGGATTTTGTTGTCTGTCTGATTGGACTCAGTGATATGAAAGTTCCTTTCCAACCAGGAATATTCCATCATAATTTTCAAATATATTCAGTTGAAATGCTGAGTTATTACTGGTTTTTTTGGTTTATTCAGTGAGCTGTAACATGCTGTCTGTATTTGAAAATAACATTCTATACAAGTATGGGTAAAAAATAAATGGAAATTATTTTCTTCATTAAGCAGACTTTGCATGATTTTATTGGGTATGAATTATTTTTCCTCTACAAAAAACAGAATAACTAAAATGTCTCCATAATATCTGTATTTTGAAGGAGTTTAATTTTATGCTGTGACCTGTACTTAGAAGCACTGTAATTAATATTCTTTAGTGC
>JAOXOE010000041.1:0-14541 GCA_028565055.1 Phoeniculus purpureus
TTGGCTGGGGCTCTGAGTAACCTGCTCTAGTGAAGGTGTCCCTGCCTGTGCAGGGGGGTTGGAGCTGGATGATCTTTAAGGTTCCTTGCAACCCCGGCCATTCTATGATTCTATGATCTTAGCACCTTCTCTTTTGTGGAGCAATGAGAAGGGAGGGCATCTTTTCTACCACTCCTGTGCAGAAGAAACACAGGAGGTGGCAAGAGTAGAACAAGTTTCCTTCCCACTATATATAGGTGTAGAGTCAAATCAAAATATTCTTTGTGCCATCCTATCTGCCTGAGCTCACAAAAAAACATCTGCTATAGGGTCAAAAACTGCTTGACTTGTAAAAGCTACACTAAAATTACATTGATAGCCCCCCAAAAATACACCAAGATGTTTTGCCACTACCTCCAGATTCCTAGCTGGAGATTAAAGTGTACTAAGTGAATTCATTAGAAGTCAAGTGCACTGGTCATTACTCTAGAAGAAAAGGAATCATTTTATCTTGCAGCTATAGGTCACACATATAAATTTTTAGTTTTTAATGTAGTACTTAAAATTTCCTGTCTTTACTGAGAAGTTATAAATGTCAGTTTTCTCTGTTTTCCACTCTGAATTATGGTGCTCCTGCATTTGTTTAAAAAAAAATAAAATGGAAGAAACACAAGAAAAAAGCAAGAGCACCTCAGGAAGCAAACTTATTTCAGGAGTTACACAAAGAAGAGATCAACATAAATCTGTAACACCAGAGGAGATAAGAAGATCATAAAAGAGTCAATACACATCACAACCCTGAACACCTCACATGGTGTTACAGATCATAGAATCAGAATCGTTCAGGCTGGAAAAGAACCCTGGGATCATCGAGTCCAACCATCCACCCTACTTTACAAGTTCACCCCTAAACTGCATCCCCCATCACTACATCTAAGTGACTTTTAAACTCATCCAGGGATGGGGATCCAACCACCACCTGGGCAGCTCAGTCCAGTGCCTGAGGACTCTCTCCAGGAAGAATTTCTTCCTGCTGTCCAGACTAAACTTGTCCTGTTGAAGCCCTTCCCTCTGACCTATGAGAAGAGGCCAGCACCAACATCTCTACAGTGTCCTTTCAGATACTTGTAGAGAGTGATCAGGTCTCCTTGTGGCCTCCTCTAAACAAACAATCCAAACTCTCTCCATCTCTCCTCATCAGATAGATTCTCTAGGCCCTTCACCAGCTTTGTTGCCCTCCTCTGCACTCGTATTTGTGTGCTGTAAGGTGTGGGAAGCAACACATGGATGCAACGCCAGCTGTAATGTGATCATTGCGGTATAACTGATGCTAAAGTCTGTGATGAATCTATGCTAAAACTCAACTCATACTTCATACAGTCGCCCTTCTCCACCTAAAAAAAAAAACCAATAAAAACAAACTGAGAACAAACTATGAAGGTTTAACTTCAGTCCCCATTTTTCTTTCATTAGAATGCAGAGTAGTTCAAAGTCAAACTCAGTGTGATGTGATTTACTCTGCTTTTTATGGAAGGCGCTATAGAAATGTCCTATAGAAATGTCTCTCTATTGAATCTTACTGTATTTAAGAATTAACTGCTGTACTACAGCCACGAGAGATGAATATATGAACTGATGTGATCAACCCCATCAATTACTACTCACCAGCAGTTAATGCAGAGCACTCTTGAGAAAAGAGGCTTGAAGACAAAGGAATAAACACATTATTTTAAAAAGGGATTGTGTTTAATACCAAAAATTCATTTCTTCCCCCCACCATTCCAAGAGAACCTTATACTACAGTATTTTCTCTTTAATAATAACAGCCTTTCATTTAAATGATGCAATCAGTATGCCACAAGCAGCTTCTTTCTTTGGTAGGAGGAGTTAGCAGCTCCAACATTCAATTGACCTGTTTCCAAATAATCTACAGGAAAAAATGAAGATTAAGTCCCCTAACAAGAGCAGTTTTCACAGCCTGGCATACAAAGAGAAGGATTCGGTAAAAAGATGAGAGGGCAAGCCGCATTGTGCTGGCTCACTTAAATCTTATTTCCAATTCACTAAATGTGTTATTTGACTTGGCAAGTGAGCTGGTATGTGTATTAGATCAGCGGGGAGCCTAATCAAGGAGATGCCAAGTTTGCTGCAGCCCCTCTGTGCAGCATTAGCCTCAACTAGTGACCTTAAGCAAAGTGGGTGGTTGAACCAAAAGAGAATAGCATTAACTTTTGCTTGAAGTTCAGCCTGATTTGAAGTCTTCCTTTGTATGTTATTCCAAAAAAGAAAAAAAAAAATAAAATGCAAAAAGCATTCAACAGAGCTGAATCTCGTCTGCTCAGCACCATCTTCACATGCAAGGCTTTATAGAAGCCTGCCTCCATTAATGCTGACACATCCAAAAGAAATGAAAAGCATTAACTCAGCTAAGGCACTTGATTTTGCAGCTGCAGAACAATTTACTTTGTAACCCAGTAACTTCAAGATGAGTTTTTGTTGTGGAGTTTTATTTATTCTTTAATTTTTTCCTTTTTAAAAAAGAAATACAGATAAACCTCTAATTTGTTAATTGCCACGAGAATTATTTTCCAATATTAAACGTTTCTCAAATGGCAACAAAAAGCGTATGAGATGGATGCGTCGCATTATCCGTTTAAACCCTCATGTTGATAGGCGTGTGGATTTCATGCTTTTTTCCAGTGTTTTTTGCATTTACAGAGGCAGAGAGAATAGTGTTAGATTTTCTACTTCACCATAGTTTGTCCCTACAGGTTTTAAATAAAACTTAGTCTGAATAAGGAGATATTTTTTTTTGTCTTAAAACTATTGATCTACATGTAGAAGAGTTAGAAAAAAAATATAGAAAAAAACTACATTTAAACAACACAAAAGTTAATTTTTTTCATAGATTTAGGTTTTGGATGATTTGGCCTTATTGTAATTTCTTACTAAATTGTAGTAGGTTGCTGTACTTGTGAACTGTTGTTCATTATCCCTGTATCCTGTAACATCAAAGTTTATGTAAACACCCTTCAAAATAATGTTTCTATCATCCTTTTCCCAGGTGTAACCTTGCTTTGCAGTGCTTTTTTAGGGTGAAGTTATGGCTCAGAGGAACTATTAGCCAAGCATGTGCTATAAATACTGCTAGTGGACTCCTCTTACAAATCTTTTTCATTATTTTCCCTGGAAAGCAATGCAAGGGGGGGAGGGTGGTTATTTTCTGCCAAATTATTTTACCATCTTTATGCAACTCTTTTTTTTTACTGTTTTTTCAAGCTTTTGAGTAGAAACATTTAAATATCTGATTTTCCATCAAGGGAGTTTCTCTCTCTCTAACAAATACCGGTTATTGAACCCTCCTCTATGCAACTGTATTTTTAATATAATATAATTAATATAATATATATTTTTACATATTATATATGAAAAAATATAATATATAATATATATAATATATTGTTTAGTGTTAGGGTTGAGATTAGGGTTCTATATATAAAGTTAGGGCCATGTTTATATATATATGTAAATTAGGTTAAAGTTATCACAGAATCACAGAACTTTAGGGATTGGAAGGGACCTCAAAAGATCATCTAGTCCAATTGCCCCATCACAGCAGGATCACCTAGATCAAGTCACACAGGAACATATCTTGGTGGGTTTTAAATGTCTCCAGAGAAGGAGACTCCACAACACCCCTGCGTAGCCCCTTCCTGTGCTATGTTACCTTTATTTATGTATATATATATATATATACACACACATACATATAAAGATCTATTCTGTGTGTATAAATTCTCTCCCACTTTGTACTATAACAAAAAGATTTCTTGAGCTTCCAATACCAATTGAATAATGAGATTTATAGGTAAAAAGGACTTTTCTTCAAAGGCTGATGTGACTTGCCGTTGCTTCTGTACATCTTTGTCCCTGTTGTGCGGGGGATATGCATCTCACAATTCAGCTGTGTCTTGTCCATGACCTGCCTCCTGCTCTCTCTCGATCAAGGATATGGTGTGAAAGACAGTAGCATCACCTTCAACTCTTTATCTCTCTGCTGAATTGCATCAGTTTTTGTTGACTGAGAAAACGGGAGTTGTGCAGAAATCACCCTTGGGGAAGCACACAGATAAGGTCTCCTACTCAACAGCCAATAGAAGGTTAAGTAGGCTTTTAATCTAGACAGATATAAAATGTCATCTGTTTTCCTAATAGAGTGTAATAGCCTTTCTCATTGTGTACTGAACGGGCAGAAGAACGAATAAAGTCCGTTATTTCCCGTATATGCAGTAATAGCTTATTAGAAAAAATAACTAATAAATAAAAACAAACTACTTCAAGCAAATTACTTATCGTCAAGGTTCTCAGAGAAGATCTTCCACTTCCCTCAGTTGCTGTATAAAACAGAGAAAGTTTAATTCCTTGATAAAATGAGTGATAGGAAAACTAAATTACTTTTGGCTAAAGACCGTGTGAGACTCCCCAAGTTCATCTTATTCACCACAGCAGATATGAAAATTGACAGTCCCATAATGACTTAGCAGGAGTGCAGCCGTTGTCCTGGACTGGGAAGATCATTACATAAAAGATGTCATATAGGTAATAAATATAACTATGGCAGGACTAGGATCCAGGAGCGTACCGAGAGCTCTTGCTGGTCATACTTCCTTCAACCTCGTATCACTCATCTTCACCCAAACCCCTCAATGCTTTAACTGACTTCTTTCAGGATCGTGTACCAATGGAAAAAAAAGGAAATGAACTGCACATAACATTTGCATGTAAAGCTCTAATTTGTGATTAATTTCTAGAGCTGACTCACAAATCTCCAGGAAGTAAAGTCTGCAACAAAAGTGCTAACCCAGTCTGACCTGCAGCAGCACTACTGGGTGCCACTGGCGTAACAGAGAGTGTGGTATAAAGGAAAGCCATATAAAGAGGGCAAAATGAGGGGTTAAAAGTCACACCAAACATACTGGAAAGGCCTGCAGGCTCCTCAACCTTTATTCTTTAATTGGGAGGAGAAGAGTTTTTACTAAAGACTAGGTCTACAATGTAGGCCGGCAGCCCAACTGGGCAATACCCTTGATTTGTGCAGTTCGCAGCAGTTCTCTTATAAAGTCTTCATACAGACCTTCCTTTTCAAACGTAGGAAACATTTTTAAAAGTAGAAAGGTATTTTACTAATTTTTTTTAATGAAACCTTGACTGCCAGAAATACTTGAAAGTTGGTAATCATTTGCAGACTCCTTTCCTTTTCCTCACTGCAGGACTTAGGGCAGTAGCACAGCTGGCTGTCAGCTCAGCCCTTGTTACCAACACCAATTATTGGTTAAAAAAGCCTGCTATTAGTATCTGGCTACATTTCTTCACACAAGATGTTAGGAAAAAAGAAAGGCAAACCCCAACCTTGTGATAGTAAATGTGCCTGTTTTTATATTTTAACACAAACCTTCAGATAGGAGGAAGTTGTGAACCATTTTACCTCTGCTTCTCATTTAGAGTTTAAAAAAAGGGGGGGGGGGAGAAAAAGAAGTAGTGTAGAATAAAACATCCCTCCTCTCATGTGATCTTCCTGGCAAGTACCACACTTTGGAGGAAAACCCATGACAAAGACAGCAAGCAAGGAAATTGAGTGCAGTAGCTGAAAAACATCTGTTTTTCTGGGTTCCTTCACAAGGACTAGATTTGATAAAATGAAAAACATTTAAATGAAATACAAATTTATTTTCCACCCAGTAAATTCTTGGGTCATAAGTGGATATAAACTTTGACAGATAGAATGAGTGTTGGACAAAGATGTGTCCTGAGAGCTGCCATTTGAGAGAAACGATAACCACATCTATTTAATGAAGCAAATTCAGCATTTTAGATAGAAAAAATATTGGATTTATTTTAGCAACAACACTTGTTATTATGCGTTAGACTTCCTTAAGAAGAGATTACTCAGATTGGCTCATGCTGGAAAAGACCTTAGAGATCATTACTCCAACCTTCTGTCATGGGCAGTGGAGTCTTTCAACCAAACTTGGTTGCTCAAGGCCTCATCCTACCTGACCTTGGGATGGAACAATCATAACCTCTCTGGGCAATCAATTCCAGAGTATTTCCACCCTTGCACTGAAGAATTTATCTCTAAAATTGAGTCTAAAGATACTTTAATGAGTCTGTTTAGAGCAGGTATTTAGGGGTGGTGTGTTAAAGACCTCTGCAGGGTAACCTGTGGGGTGCTTCCAAAGTTTCTAAGTGCCAAGGCAGATAAGAATGATCAGGCTTTGTGTTGTACATCTCTCATGGCAAAGGTCAGGAGACACTATTTTGTTCCTCATGTACAGGTATTCCAGTGAACCCAGTGCCTTGTCTCTAGGTCTTGTGTTTATTTTCTATAACGAAAATAAGCAGGTTGAGTCTCATAAGTAGGACACCTCCCTTATGAGGAAAGATTGAGGGAGCTGGGTCTCTTTATCTTGGAGGAGACTGAGGGGTGACCTCATTAGTGTCTATAAATACGTGAAGGGTGAGTGTCAAGAGGATGGAGTCAGGCTCTTCTCAATGTCATCTAGGGATAGGACGAGGTCCTGGAGTATAGGAGATTCCACATAAATATGAGAAGGAACTCAGGGGAGTTGTGGAGTCTCCTTCACTGGAGATGTTTAAAACTCACCTGGATGTGTTCCTGTGCCACTTGGTCTATATGATCCTGCTGTGGCAGGGGGATTGGACTAGATGATCTTCTGAGATCTCCTCCAATCCCTAATGATCCATGATTCTATGGTTCTAAGAAGGAGCAATAGTTCTTCTACCTGGGATGATAATCTTTATGTCAGGAAAAACAGATTTCCAAATACATGAGAAGATATTTTGTGATGTCAGTAGCATTTTTGTCAAATGCTGTTGTATAAAGATGTTCTAATTAGGCTTGGGTTGAAGATCCAAACCTGTCAATGTCTCCATACATATAAAAAAAAAGGGGTTTTAATCACATTATGTCAAACTCTTTTGCTAAGAGTCAATCCTTCTACAGAAGCAAAATAAGCCCTCTAAATACAGCAGTACAAACTCTGTAAGTGAAACTATCAGCATACTGAGGTCACATCTGAGGTTAGATGCTGGACTCTTAGATAGAGCTTTGTAGAATGAAGACACAGAATCACAGAATAATTCAGGTTGGAAAAGACTGTTGAGATCATTGAGTCCAACCATCAACCCTACTCTACAAGTTCACCCCTAAACCAGATCTCCCAAACACTACATCTAAATGACTTTTAAAGACATTCAGAGATGGTGACTCAACCACCACTCTGGGCAGCCCATTCCAGTGCCTGACCACTCCGTGGATAATTTCTTCCTGATGGCCACTCTAACCCTTCTGTGTTGAAGCTTGAATCCCTTCCTTCTGGCTCTGTGGGAATGACCTGTGAGAAGAAACCAGCACCAACATCTCTACAGTGTCCTTTCAGATAGTTGTAGAGAGCGTTAAGGTGTCCCCTCAGCCTCTTCTTCATCAAACTAAACAGCCCCAACTCTCTCAATCTCTTCTCATAAGCTTTACTCTCCAGGCCCTTCCCCAGCTTTGTTGCCGTCTTACAAGGGCAAGAAAGTCACAGGCCAACACAGACCTTCCATGTTGTGTTCACATCCAAAGCCATAACTTTGTTTTGTATTAATTTTCTGAGTTAGATATTTTATTGTTGCTGTTCCCAGTTTGTTTTTTTTTTAATTTTTGTTTTGTTAAAGTTTGGGCAGTTTTTTTCCTTTTTTATTTTTTTAAGATGGAAAGTGTTTTTAGAGTTTAAGAGGGAAAGGGGTTTTTTTAGGGTTGATGGTTGGACCTGACGATGCCAAGGGTCTTTTTTCCAGCCTGAATGATTCTGTGTGAAATAACTTCTGTGTTTTCAAAGAAGGGTTTGAATTTTCATTGTTAAAAATAAAAGGAAACACTTTTCATGTGTTTAGCCAGTCTAAAATCCCTGAGTGGACAGTTTCCAGAATTGTACTCTTTGCTCTTCCACAAAGAGTTTCTTCTACATGTTCCTACCCAGGATAAGAAGGAAATCTACTGCCAGTATTAAGCACATGCAATCAAAAATAAACAGTATGGTGATAAAAATGAAGACGTAAATTCCAAAGTATGGGAATAAACATTCAGAATGAGGTGTAACATTTTTTAACAGGAATTCTCCTCATTTTGCCCCATCCTCTGGTTCAGAGCAGTTGTGGGAGTGTTGTGTGATACACACTACAAAGCTGTAATTCTTGCACGAACAAGGTTGTTTCTTGAACACATCCAGGATTATTGCTATGAAAATGTTATTCTTTAAAAAATGAATATGTTGGCCATTTAACTTGACAGTACCTGTCATACTTCATCAAAGACGAGTTAGCGAAGCTAAGGTCACCAAAAGGAAACTATTAAAACATAAATGTTTTCATTTCTTGTGATCTGGTGCTTTTCCTGCAGCGCTACATATCACTTTCGAATTGCCTAATTAAGAGTGATGCTTTCCATCTCCTCCGGTTCTAAAACACAAGCGCTTGCCTGCCGTGTGTTTCTGTTCATTACTACACAGACGGAATAAATTGATTTGTAATAAAAATATCCATTAATCCATAATTGCGCCAATAGCAACCTCATTTTCACAGAACCATGGAATCACATAGAATCACAGAACATTAGAGATTGGATGGCACCACGAAAGATCAGTCAGTCCAATCTCCCTGCCACAGCAGGATCACCCAGATCCAGTCGCACAGGAACATGCCCAGGTGGGTTTTAAACATCTCCAGAGAAGGAGACTCCACAACACCCCTGGGCAGCCCTTTCCACTGCTCTGTCACCCTCACTGTGAAGAAGTAAAACTACTTTCTACGAGCATAAACAATTCCGATGTAATTCCTTCCATGTTTGGCCCTGATTAATCCAGGCCCAGTTCCTGAAGTCTGCCATATGCAGATGAACTGCATTGCCTTGAGCATCCTCCATCTGCACTCCTCCCAGGATTTGCTCATAAGATATGCAAGCCTCCACCTTTTCCCTTCCAGTTGCTATTTTTAAATAAGCAAATTCTTAGTTCATTTTAAAGTATAACACTCCAAGGATGCATCTAGGTTCAACTGACAAACATTAATTTAAATTTATTTTGGTGTAAAACTCAGGTTCTTTTCGTATCAGAGTAATCTGCCTCCTCTCGCTTTCTTCTCTATCAAGTGATTTGTATTCTGCTTGGAGAAATAAAGTTCGGTTTGTGAACTAGTTAGCAACCTTCCCCATCCTCCCCCCCTTTTTTTTTATAGAAGAAAGAAGCCAGTAAACACAAAATAATATCTCTTTACAAATTCAGATCATAAAGTAATTTCTAATAAGAAGTTCAAAAGAGGTTAGAAAATATGAATCCATTTTTGGAGTTTGGGGCATCAGCTCATTAAGGGCAATATTGCAAGCTTCCAGTTTGAAAAAGGCACTGACTCAAATTTGTAGTGATTTCACTTTCAAATTTCTTTTATCTCGGCTGCTGCTACTTCAACAAATACAAGTGCTTCAGATATAATAGGCAGACTAATGAGCATTGCAGCTGATTACTAAAATATTGTAATACTTCCCAAGGCATAATGACATCTTTTTCAAAATTAAGAAAACAGAGCACTTTTCATCTTTGCTGCTACACTCTGTGACCTCAGCCTAAACTACAAACCCAACTTTTCCCAGCCCTGTTAAATCAGGCAGCGTCTCACTAGGATTAACTTTTCTTTCAGGCAAGTTTTCTAATTTGCTCTGGCCAGTGTGTTCACTATGGATGTAGTGAATTTAAAACTCATCATCTTTCACTAACCCACAGTTCACAGAATCACAGAACATTAGGGATTGGAAGGGACCTGGAAATATCAATCAGTCCAATTCCCCCTGCCACAGCAGGATCACCTAGATCAAGTGACACAGGAACATGGCCAGGCAGGTTTTAAACATCTCCAGAGAAGGAGAATCCACAACCCACCCTGGGCAGCCCCTTCCAGTGCTCTGCCCCCCTCACCATGATCTTCATCTTATATTCAGATCGTCCTTACAAACAATCATTTCTTGTTCATCACATCTGAAGTTAGACAATAAGAAGGCAAAAGTAATTTTAACGTTATTTTTCAAAAGGTGAGGGAAGATTGTCAAGAAGGTCCAAAATCTCTTCCCAGAAGATTTAGTGCTATCTCTCTTGTAGAGACATCTGTAAAAACAGATTTATTATTTACTATTTGCTATTTATTTCTGCAGGATGGGCTGATTAATAGTGTGAGACAAGGCAAAAAAATTATGAAAGGAACCTACCATATTCCAAGGCACAACATTTTGAGGTACTAATTTATTGTAAGCATCTTTAAGAGAGAAGCGTAAGTTCAAGGAAGGAACAAATATATGGAAAAACTGCTGGAGAGAGTCCAGCGCAGGGCCACAAAGATGATGAAGGGAGTGGAGCATCTCTCTGATGAGATCCAAACATCCCTACAGAATCTTTCCCCAAGATTAAAATGGGAATCATAATTGCATTTCCATCTCCAGTGAAGTGTACAACTGCTGGATGTTTTTCCTGTGATTAAAATTCAACAAATTTCCCAACAATTCCAATTCCAAGTGTCTCGGTGTAGATCTATTTATCCCACGAGTGTAAGGTTGATAAAACTGATATTTGTATTTCTTTAATCAGGTTTTATTTTCAGTAAGGAAACTGGGCACGTGCTTAGGACCGGATGAAAATTTTCAAGAAATTCCTTTTGAAATGGATCTGCAGGAAGTGGACAGTACCGAACATTTGTGTCAGGAGGTGACCCCATTCATGGTGATAAATGTGTGAAGGGTGGGTGTCTGGAGGATCAAGCCAGGCTCGGCTCAGTGGCATTCAATGATAGGACAAGGGGCAGTGGGTGTGAGCTGGAACAGAGGAGGTTCCACATCAATATGAGAAGTACCTTCTTCCCAGTGAGTGCAACAGAGCACTGGAAGGGGTACCCAGGAGCTTGGGGAATCTTCTTCTCTAGAGATATTTAAAACCTTACCGGACATGTTCCTGTACAGCTTGATCTAGGGAATCCTGCTGTGACAGGAGGATTGGGCTGGATGATCTTTTAATGTCTCTTCCAATCCCTAAAGTTCTGTGACTCTGTGATTAAAACAACTGCAACCACACATGTATAAATCTAAAATATTTTCATAATACATTTATTAAAACCCCAAAATCCAACAGAAAATGCTCAATATGATCCGCAACATGAGACATCTGTGGTCCTCCACAGCAGAAAGCAACAAGCAGCATCTCAAGGGCCTCGTCATGTAATTCAGAGAGAGGGTTTTTTTCTGTTTGGCTGTCTTTCACTCAGGGTTTGAAGACAGATTGCTTTACAAGGTACATCAGCCTGCAGGGAATAGCAATTTCCCTTTTCCTCTGCAACAAAACGAATGTAACTTTTAAAAACTGTTTATCTTTGATCAAAAATATATTACTTAGCACACTAAATAAACAGCCCTATAATTTGTCATTGAAATTATTGCTTCCTGTGGATATTTTTAGTGGTTTTTTTTCATTTGCCGGGCAATTGGTAACAAGAGCTGATATCCCTACCATTTGTTTTTTATTTTTATAATGACCCTAGTGAAAAAAAAACCCCAACAAACCCTCAACATTTTGAAATATGAGCAGTTCTTTAAAGTAATGGATAAACTACCATGCTGCCAGGAATCATAGGCAACTTCCTCGTTAAATAATCATGGGAACTCAAGCAGCAACCACAACCCACACACGAAACCATACGGAACATATACATTACGTTCCTGTGGTCACTCATTCGCCCAGGAAGTCCAAGGCAATCACGAAAAAAACCTCCCAGCAAACCCACACATGCACCTCTGTCTCACCCTACCAACCGTAACTTCAAAAGGTTCTAGAGAATAAATTTTTAGAAGGTTTGTAAGTTCAAAGTGTGTTTTTTTACCAGATTCTTCTACATCAGGCTGAGGGAGCTGGGTGTCTTTAGCTTGGAGAAATGGAGACTGAGGTGTGACCTCATTAATGCTGATAAATATGAGAAGGGTGGGTGTGACAGGAGGATGGAGCCAGGCTCTGCTCAGTGTCATCTAATGACAGGACAAGGGGCAATGGGTGTGAGCTGGAACAGAGAAGGCTCCACATCAATATGAGAAGGAACTTCTTCCCAGTGACAGAGCATTAGAAGGGGCTGCCCAGGGGGATCGTGGAGTCTCCTTCTCTGGAGACATTTAAAACTCACTTGGATGTGTTCCTGTTCAACTGGATCTAGGGGATCCTGCTGTGGCAGGGGGATTGGACTACATGATCTTTTGAGTTGTCTTCTTAATGTTCCATGACTCTGTGTTTCCAGGTCCCACAGTTTCCAACACTTTCTGGTCAGTCAGGCACATGGTCTGACTGAATTATCTCCAAAAAGATAATGTCTATATTTAACCCCATGCTTGGAAGTATTCCAGGGTAGCCCTGAACAGTTCTTCATGATACTCAGTTCAGAAATCACAGTATCACAGAACATTAGGGATGGGAAGGGACCTCGAAAGACCATCCAGTGCAATCCCCCTGCCAGAGCAGGATCCCCTAGATCGAGTCACACAGGAACACATCCATAGTCCAATCCCTCTGCCAGAGCAGGAAATGAGGCTGACAGCCTCCTCCTGCACTCTGACTTCATATCTGTGATGAGCTGGAATCTCCGTGGTTCCCCTCGGTGCCATTAAGCTGGGATCCAGCTTTGTCTAAGCCCAAAGACATCTCTTCAACAACATTAAAAGAAACAGGGAGAAGTGAAAAACTTTAAAACTATTTATGCTGCATTAAACTGTAGGTCAGCTCCATTCCTTGAGTTTTTGAAAGGACCATGCGTTGGGATTTTATGAAATCAGTGGGCTCTGAGTTGTTTCAAACAATAAAACTTCCTAAAAGTGATGAATCCCCAGCAGCTGGTTTCTGTTAGCACGGTGCTATAATTCACTAGATTTGGGTTGATTTTTGCCATATTCAGGGAGTTTTTCAGTGTGTTTATAAAGCTAATAAAACTATTTATTAGGGACAAAACGTTACTGCGCTACATTTCCACTGCAAAATTAGTCAGAATAGGGCACACGGCCCTCTCGAAAAACTATGATAAATATCATCTTTATGAGAGCAAAGCGTCCTCGAACCCACAGCTTCTTGAAATAGCTCCTAGCGTAAGTAAATGCTAAACCAGAGCGGAAATCTGGCGTCGAAAGAAAGAGGGTAATGTTTCATCTGCAAAGAATGCTGCTTTGAACCTTTGGATTCAGCTGCAAATCAAAGTGTGATGCAGTTACAGAAGTCATAAAAGGTAAAATACGAGAGATTGGACCCTGAGTTAACTTTTCAGCTTCCCTCATTTTCAAATGTTGAGCTTCTGCATCCAGAAATGGTGACGCTGCTTCATTCTCTTTCTTCTTACCTGGCAGCGGACTGGCTGGGAGCTGAAATGATCTGCGTGACTTAGGACATCCTCAGCATGAAAGAAGCAAGTCTTGAGCGGACCAGTGGAGCGACACTGTGCAGGCTGTTGTCCCAAAAAGCTTTGTTAGGAGGCTTTTTTAAATGGTCAGTATGTATTTTCAAGATCTAAATAGCAGCTCATGACTTATATTTAAACTATAGAACTATTGCCATTATACTAAGGGTCCTAGAATCATTGGATCATTAGGGATCGGAAGGGGCCTCAAAAGATCATCCAGTCCAATCCCTCTGCCGCAGCAGGACCACCTAGATCCAGTCACACAAGAACACGTCCAGGCGACTTGGTCTAGGTGATCCTGCAGGGGTGGCAGGGGGATTGGTCTAGATGATTTTTCGAGGTCCCTTCCAATCCCTAATGATTCTATGATGGCAAATACAACCTTAATTTCCCCTGTAAACACTGAGGTCACAAATCTTACCAAAAGATGTCCCTTCTTGCTGGGGAGTGAGAGCAAAGCCATCGATCTGTCCTTGGAGTGAGTTGATGTGAGATGATCCCCCTCACAAAATTAAGTGGGGTGTAGGGGTAACATCTACACTTCGTTACTTACATTTATGCTGAGGGTGGGTGGGACTGTTGTCAAAATACCCCCTCATTCTGTCAGCGGTTACTGAAACCAAACCCAGCACTTTTCATGTTGTATTTCCTGCAAACTTGTGCAAAGCCTATTTAGCTGCTTTCCTCAGCCTGACCACTCATTGGCAGAAGAACACAGATGGCCAGACCTGATCACCAGCCTTTGATAAGAATAGAGCACCTGGCATCTTAAGGGGTGGGGCAGACTATCAGGAGTTTACGGGCCATTAAGGATCCTTTGTTTTGTCAGCCAATCTAGAGCTCTGCAGATCTCCTGCTGCCAACACTTTCCTATAAAAGAAATCATGAAGCCATGGCAAATGGAATGTGATAGCCCACAACCTGCTTAGCAGTCTTTCTGCACCTTTCAGGGACCTTCTCTCCCTCTACTCTGCCCTGGTGAGACCACATCTGGAGTATTGTGTCCAGTTCTGGGCCCCTCAGTTCCAGAAGGACACA
>JAOXOE010000048.1:0-14301 GCA_028565055.1 Phoeniculus purpureus
TATGTGAAGGGTGGGTGTCAGGAGGATGGAGCCAGGCTCTGCTCAGTGTCATCTAGTGATAGGACAAGGGGCAATGGATAAGATGGAACACAGAAGGTTCCACATCAGTGTGAAAAGGAACTTCTTCATAGTGAGTGTGACAGAGCACTGGAACAGGCTGCCCAGGGGAGTTGTGGAGTCTCCTTCACTCGAGATGTTTAAAACCTGCCTGGATATTTTCCTGTGTGGCTTGGTCTAGTGGATCTCTGCTGTGGCAGGGGAATTGGACTAGATGATCTTTTGAGGTCCCTTCCAATCCCTAATGTTCTGTGATTCTGTGAACTTATGAACATGGGAATTTATTTATTTATGTATTTTAGTGAAGCAAAGCATATTTTATTTGAGATTCCAAGTCCACTTAGTTAACACCACGGAATCATTTTCAAAAATATTAGGGCTGCTGTCTGCAGGCAAAAGCATGTCAGCAGATGCTTTTCTCCTCTGCTGGAACTGCAGATCTCAGGGGTTCTCCTTGTAGGCAGAAAGGTTGTCAGCTGGGCTCTGTTTGGAGAACAAAGTCAGCAATTTGGAAATTAATGTTACCAATATGGAAGTTATGTGGGTGCATGGGATTCTGACCCCAGCCACGTTACTTAGACTGGGACTTATCCCAGAATGAGTAGATATTATTCTGCTTTATCGTTATGGTCCTTAAGCTGTGATTCTCACCAGTGTGAGCCTTGCTTTTCTTTTAAACAAGGAAATGAGAATCAAATGCACTGAGGAGAAATAAGAGCAGCCATAGTGCATCTGAAATGTGATTCCTCTCACTGTCTAGAGGAGATTTTTACAGCCGTTATTCACTTGGTTTCGGTAAATAGCTGTATTGGCACATTTAAGTATTCAGTCTTCAGTCTTTTAACGGTGGACTTTGCATGGTTTTTTTAATGTATAGAGGGAACATTGCTCTATTGCCTTTGTTTCAGCACATAGACATTTCTTAATACGTTTTCCTGGATAGGAAATTGTGATTCTTATAAACATGTTGTACTTTTAAAGCACATTCAGTCTGTGAGGAAATGTTCTTTCTACTGTCCATGGGAAAAAAAGGAGTCATGAAGAGCATAAATTTCACATCTTAGATCTCATTTCCTCTTCAGAATGTAAATCTTCTGCAAAGGAAATAGGGTCTCCATTATCTTTTCAAGATGAAATAGCTTCTAATATGGATAGTCTGCATTGCCTCTGTCATATTCCTTGGGGAGAGGTTAATAAATAATGAACTAAATGTCATATTTTGAACTCTCTTAGTTCATGGTAAAGCAGCTTTCTTACATGTTTATTAAGTTTCAATCTTCATTAGACAAGGTTAGTGGAGAAACTAGGTCGCTCTTGTATTGATTTAGTAATACAGAGTTATAAAATAAATAAAGAGCAGATAGATTTTGGGGGGTTTTTAATCATCTGTAGGTCTTCCCTTAGTCCTGTCAGTGCCAGGTACACAGTGTATGAATCAGCTGAAGTATTTGTCGAAACAATTTCAACGCTGCCCATTCTAGAGGTTTTAAAAGGAAAAAATATTTGAGTTTACATGCTACTGTGTCAGCAGTGCTGCAGTGAACAACAGTGACCAGGCTCAGCAACTGCCAAACAAATGTGGCCACGCTGTTTGCTAAAGCTCTTACTTAGCACCAAGTACCCAGACACAGGGAAGTGCGCAAACAGTGGCCTTACAACCTTCTCTCTATTTCCCCTGTGCCATTTGGGTTGTCCTTTTAACTTCTTGTCAGTACCCAGGGGCTAAACCAAACTTCTGGTGGAAGGACTCATGCTAACTGGATGTTTGCTTAAGAATCTAACCTAAGCAAGAATAGCTTGGGAATTCAGAGGTTGTTTAAGGACTACCCATTGGGCATCGGGCTGGTTGGTGGGTTTGAGTTGAATGGCTCAAGCAGGCTGAGCAGAACTTGTGTTCCTAGGCGTCACCTCAAAGTGTAATACCAAAAATGCTTGCAGTCCATCTCTCTGAGCACTGGCAGCAATGTTTGTGATGCTCTTAACATATTCTCCACCCTGTGAGAGTTTAAGCAAAGTCTTACCTTATGTTGAGTTGAGAGCTCTCATTTGTAGTTCTGTCTCCCCAGAGATGACAGTCATAATACATAGAGCAAAAACAAACACAAAAATATTTGCATCTTACTCTGACAGTATCCTAGAAGAATTCTGATGGGTAGGCACCTCATTGTGTCCCTAGTTTAATCTCCCACACACAAGATCAGACCAGGTTGTCCAGACGTTTGGATAGCCAGGTCTAGCAGCTGAATACAGAGGCAAAGAAAGGTTAATAAAAATAATGATCTGAAAAGCTCCAACTTAAAAAGTTGAGAAACAAATCCCAAGTGGTGCTGTGTGTTGGTTATGATTACCAATCATAATAGAAACTAGCTATAACGAATCCTATAATTAAGACATTAACTTT
Source organism: Phoeniculus purpureus (assembly GCA_028565055.1). NCBI lineage: Eukaryota > Metazoa > Chordata > Aves > Bucerotiformes > Phoeniculidae > Phoeniculus > Phoeniculus purpureus. Next base: position 2,459 of record JAOXOE010000048.1, read on the forward strand.
GGAAACCTATAAATTTAAAATTATGTAATAATCTAGAATCTATTTTGTAGAAAATAACTACCATTGTCTAAGGAAAAGGAAAATAAATAATAGTGTACAAATAAAGTCTTTTCTCTCGCTAATGAAGAGAAATTGGCAATTTACTAAATTATTTCCTCTGACATTACATAAAATCATAACACCTGCTGAAAAATAGGGAAATAATATAGATACTATAAGAAAAGGCAGCTAAAAAAAAAAGAAACAGGTTGGATAATAGAGTGAAAAACCAATGAGTTTGGAAAGAGGTATAGATGGTTCACAGGATTATTGGAGTGGTTGGGATGGAACTGTGAAAAATCATGTGAAAGCAGTACTTCTGCTCTTCTTTCCACTTGCCATACTGTTAAGAATTCATTAGGAAAACTGAGTGCAGTGCTGATCATTCCTATAGAAGAAAGGGGCTTTCAAACATGAACAGAAGCAAGCAGGGACTGCTAGGATGAGCATAAGAAGTTATGCAGAAGGACACGAAGAGAGTTTGGCTTGTTTAGCCTTGTGAAACACAGAGGAAGACAGGATGTGATTGTACTCTATAAACTTATCAGGTGGGTAAACACCAGGGAGAAGAGCTGCTTAAACTAAAGAACAATGTTGGTCCAAGAACAAATAGTTGTAAATTGCCCATGAATAAATTTAGGCTGGAAATAAGATAAAGTTTTCTAATCCTCTGGTGAGAAATGTTCTGAAACCTCATGCTTCCAGTAAGAAAAATAAAGGAAATAGAGAATCTAGTTGGTTTTAAGAAGGGTCATTAAATTTGAAAGAGATTATATGGTGTGGGTGCCTGTGATGAACAGATTGGATTCAGTGGCCCAGCGGACTATTTCTCATTTTCTAAGTAGATACTCTGGTCAGAATGATTCCGCAGCATTACATCTAACTCTTTACTCATGGGTGTCCTGTTGCATGGACAGTGATACAAATGTAGGAGTCCTCCCTGATGGCCCTAAAACAAAATTAATAATCTACTTTTCAGATGGGTTTTGTATGAAACTTGAAGTTAAAAGACATCATAAAATGAAAACAAATAGGACATTCAAAGTAGACTGTTTGCTGAGCAAAGCAAATCACAAAGAGGACAAAACAAGACACTCAACACCCAGAAGAAAATGTGCCATTTAAAAATAGTCAACAGTTAGGTGGTGGAAGATGAGGAACTAATGAGGCTGTACTGGTCAGCATGCTGAACAGCTGTAGTACATGGCAAGTTCTTAAATATTTTAAATGAGATTTTTTTTTGAGGAGGAAACTGAGGTAATTGTATTTATGTGAATTTGCTTTAAAGCTTGTGTGGTAGTGCATGCAGAAGGGTGGATGAGGGTGCATACATGTGAGCAGTGGAATTGAAGGTATATTCATTACCTAACCAGAAAAACCAGTGCACCACATTGGCGAAAAAGAGATAGGATAGACGGGTAAGGCTGAAGGTAGTGAAGAGCCATGAAAGGAAAGGAAACGGTTCCCATTTGATTGCAGGGGAAGATAAATGAGTATCAAAATGGCCAAATCAGAAAATGATGATTTGTGTTCCAAGTGGATACAAGCAAAGTAAAGCTGCTTCTCATGGAATCATAGGATGGTTTTAGTTGAAAGGAACCTTAAAGATCATCCAGTTCCAACCCCATGCCAGGGCATGGGTATCTTCCACTAAATCAGGTTGCTCAAAGCTCCACCCAATCTGGCCCTCACAAGTTCCTGGGAGAAGATGTCCACAGCTTCTCTAGGCAACCTGTTCCAGCACCTTACCACCTTCACAATGAACTCCTTCCTTATGTCTAATATAATTCTACCCACTTTCAGTTTGAAACCCTTACCTTCATTATACCACTACACTCTCTGATAAAAAGTCCTTCCTTAGAGCCACGTTGGCTGTCAACAATCATCTCCTTATTTTTCACGTATTTTAGCATAGTTTCCAGGAAAATATACTCCATAATCTTGACAAACACAGAGATGTCTGTGTGGCCTATAGCTTCGCAGGTATTCTTTTTTCCCTTCTTTAAGAAGGGTGCATTTGTTCCCCTTTTCCAGTCAGTAGGAATTCCACCAGACTGCCATGACCTCTCAGATGTGATGGACAGAGGCTTAGCCACTTCATTCCCCAGTTCTCTCTGGAAACACATTTCATAAAGTCCCATGGACTTCTGAATCTTCAGTTTCCCCAGGTGGTCTTGAACTTGGCCTTCTCCTACAGTGGGCTGTTATTCATCCCCCCAGTCCCGATCTTTGGTTTCTTCAACTTAGACAGAGCGGCTGGAGCATTTGTCAGTGCTGACACAAAAATATATCCAAAATACGTGGTTTTAAAAACAATATCACAGAAGTGCAAATGAGAGATCCATCTATGCTGGTGGGAAAGAAATTCTACATGTTATACATGATGTGCAAAGTCAACCCCATAAATCTTGAGTGAAAATGACGCTCGAGATTGAAAATGAGATTCTAGCGCAAAGATAATGCACATGTAGGGAATTCAGGAATTCAGACAGGATCTACAAGGATCTGCAAATTCCCAGTGAGGTACCAGTTCTTCAAGGTTTCATATCAAAGTAGTTAAAAATTGTCTTAAAACACAGGTTCAAAAATTGTCTTTAGCAGATGATAGTGTATTTCATGGGTAAATAAGCATTTAGTTATCTTTCTTCTGCACTTATGATGGAAATAGGTTAATGGCAGACCTAGCATTTCATTTTTCACTATAAGTCTTCGTATCCATTTATAACTCTGCAGAATTCATTCCTTTAATAGATACGCTCTGATTCTTGAGTATGGGCTTCATGTGTCCTATCTACCCCTGTTTTTCTCCCAACTGATATTTAGCTATTATTGTTATTTAATTCCTAGATGAAAAATTACAGGGCTCTGCTCTGCAATTATCAATGACCTTTCAGTGTAGAAAAATGCAGCCGATTATATTCAATGGGAGTGCCACAGGCAGCCTAAGTATGTGGACAGTGCCGTCCCTCTTCTGAATCTGTCTTTTGTGGAAGGCCAGCGGAGATGTCATGCAGACCTTTGAACAAACTTTTCTTATTGCTGCTTGTCATTTTAGAATTATTTACATTAAAAAGCAAGCTAAGAATTAGTCTATCTGGAAAATGACATGATACTCATTTATTTCATTGCCTCAGACAACAACGGTTTATTAGCCAATGAATACAGCGCTAACATTGGTAGTAGAGAAAGCAAGTGCAGCAACCCAGACAATACTGGGCACAATACTCACACATGAAAATCCTTTCTATACAGAATTTATGGAATAGCCAGGACATACGAGTAGCCACGAACAGGATTACTTAAATCGTACTAATTTTAGAGAGACAAGCTTAAAGGTGATGGTCTGATTCAGCAAGCCACTGATGTCAGGCATTCTGAGTAGTCTGCTTCTCATCCATAACAAGTAGATCTCCACCATCACAGCCTATAGTGGTCTGTTCCAAGTCACTGGAGGAGATCATGCTGATGGGACAGGTATTTTGCTGTGGCGACAAAAAAGCAGCCCCCCAGAAAAATCACTGACATAAGCACACCTTTGCCTGCTGCTCTGTTGGAAGACGGAAGTCAGTAAGTAGCAGCTATCTGGGGAAAAAGTCTAGAAAAGAGTCTAGCAAAGCCAAAAGAACTAAGGATCCTGGTGGGAGTTTCCCTGGTTTCCCTCTCTGCTGTTTCTTTACACGAATTCACAAGGAACCGTCTCTGACCCATGTTTGGTGAAATAACTTAGCACAGTTAGAAAGAAACATCTCCAGTGGATCTCACTGATGCAACAGAGGAAACCGTTACCATCACAGTGCTTTTCTGAGTTTTGAACTAGGACCAAAAGCAAGTGTGCTTTTAAAAATATATTATTGCTCAGTTTATTGAATAAAATTGCTAATTAGGACACTTTCCGCTTATCTCTATGACTTTTCCTGCATTCTAAGTGGTAAGTCTGATAAGAAGGTCCTAGTACTCGAGATATTCCATTTACTTCCTGTCTAATGTGACTGGAATAAAGCTTGAAAAAGTCTTATTTGTCTAGTATTGATGAGGTTTTGCTCAGGGCATGGTTATACTAATACACATGTCTGGAATCATCACATCATTGCCATAGCAAGTGAAAACCATTTCTTTGGCCATTTGTGATTCTATGATCCTATGTTTATATCTGTGCATGTTATGTGTAGGTAGCTCCAGGAACGTATGCAGATAAGATCTGCATAGAACCATAGAATCATTTGTGTTGAGAAAGACCTTCAAGATCATCAAGTCTAACCATTACCCCACCTGTGCCAACCCCACTGCTAAACTGTGTCCTTAAGCTCCAGATCTACACAACTTTTAAACATGTCCAGGGATGGTGATTCAACCTCCTCCCTTGGCAGCCTGTTCCAAGGCCTAATGACCCTTTCAATGAAGAATTTTTTCCTAATGTCCAACCTAAACTTCCCCTGGCACAACTTGAGGCCATGTCTTCTTGGTCCCTTCCAATCCCTAATGATTCCATGAGTCTATGATTCTTGTCCTACCATTCATTACATATTGCACTGTGACAACCAATGGTGCCTTAAAACTAGATAGGAACACAAAACTGTGAGGCATCCTTCCAGAACCACGTATCAGAAACAGTTATATATTTAAGGAATCTTTTTCACCCACTGACCTTGAGTAAATGGAGCTGCTCAAACCACAGTATTTAGGCCAGGAAGTGAAGGCAACTTCTGTCTTTGCAGCAGGAATCTAATTTTCCTTTTGGAAATCAGCCATAGTATCCTATGGTAAATGATACAGACTTTTGAGAATGATGTGTGGACAACTCTCTGTTTCACTTCCTTATTAAAGATATTTTCAATGGCCTCTCATCTCTTAATAACAGCTACTACCACAAGCTTGACACAGGGAATCAGACTGTCTACCAAATTCATCCATTCTGGTGCCTTTTCTTATGGAAAAGACTGCCATGCAAATATTCACCAAGAGATACACCCGACACATCCCGGTAAGCCTGGAAATTCTGAGAAGACAACTCCTAAGGTTGAGTGGCCGCAGGTGGTAGAACGCTGTTGAGTGTAAACACTCTGAGAAATTTGAGTGTCAGAATCTTAACTGTGAATCACCACCACTACATCCAACCAGCATGACATATTAATTTATAATTAAACGATGACTCTTTTCTCTAAGAATATTTTGGCTTTAATACAAGTGCATTTCATTAGTTAGTCACTGCAGTTGATCCATTTATTGTCATGCCTTTGATCACTTTCCATCTAACTGAGCATGTTAGAGTGGATACCCAAACCCTGAGTGCTTCTTCCTAATTGCAGGAAGAGCATATGTTTCATGTACAAGGAATAGCATTTTATAAGCCTTATTCATTGCTTCTCATGACAGTCATCTTTGATACTGCTGAAACTTTCTCATAATCCATATTTTACTTCATGATGTTTCCTTTTCTTGGCATCATCTACATCAACAAGATAATCTTTTTTTCATGAGACTGTCTAATAATTCTTAAAATAAGTAATTCTTGCTAGCAGAGACCACAGAACCTAGTGGTCATGTAGTTGTTGGGTCGAAGGTCAGACTTTATGATCGTAGAGGTCCTTCCCAATCTTAATGATTCTGTGATTCTGTGAATCAGAGAACCATAGAACCACAGAACCCCAGAATCACAGAATGGTAGGGGTTGGAAGGGATCTCTAAAGATCATCCAGTCCAATCCTCTCTGTTAAAGCAGGATCACCTTTAGCGGGTTTCACAGGATCGTGTCCAGACAGGTTTTGAATGCCTCCACTGTGGGAGATTCCACAACCTGTCCGAGCAGCTTGTTCCAGTTCTCTGCTACCCTCAAAGTAAAGAAGCTTGCTGAGGTTACACTATGTCCCTTCATACAGATCACTGATGTCTATATTGAACAGGTCTAGACTCAGTGCTGACCAGTGGGGAACACAACTGGCTACAGGCCTCCAACTAGACTCCCTACCACAGATCACAGCTCTTGGAACTCTTCCATTCAGCTTTTCAGAGACTAAAAACAGGTTAAAAAGATCTAGGTAAGGTAACATCTATGCTATTTGTGCCCCAGACCTAAAAGCATGCCAAATGATTATATTTCTTTGCTTAAGCATAGTGAGCAATAGAATTCCTCTCCTGAACCAGCCCTCAAAGGATAACGGTCCTTCTGTCTGTCAAGAGGTAAAGAAGTAGAAGACATGGATTTTAAAAGAAGCCCAGCCAAATTTAACTCGTACATATTATACACATGTATCGTTCCCATCACCTTCGCCACCAGCTGGTTGGACTTCATTACTCAAAACAGCAAGGGTTCGATTCTTTACATGATACCTTTCATCTTAATTGTTCGTAGTTTGAAAAAACCCGACCCATTTAGCACAAAAACACCAAGCACAGAGCCGAAAACACTTTCTAGCAACATTGTCAACAGTGATGGTTTGCAGATGGTATCAGCTTGTTAAAATGCACCAGCAACTTTATTAAAACATCAATGTCTCTCTTACATTTCTCACAGCTTTTGCGACGTGCAGCACCTCAGACTCCCATAACTGAAGGTTTAATGTATTTTTTAAACCTGCCTCTTTAATCTTTCAGTATTTCTTTGAGCATTTGTCAGAACTTTGTGCTTACACACCTTCATTAACTCCCCTGTATAGTCACTCAGTCAGGATTCGTTTAATGTAACTTCAACCATCTAGAAGTCAGTATTGTGGAGCAAACGAGCAATCTAAGCTTTCTGCAGGGACAGCTGATCCCTTGCTAGGATACACGTCTGATATAGATGAAATTATTTTCTTCTGATGTTGTTTATCTCTCTCCACTGACTACAGGAGAAGTCTAGGCAGCTGCCTCAAAAGAAACACCAAATATTTTAACAGCTAAAATGATGGGATGAATTTCTAAGGCTTCTCTTTTGTTTATATAGCTGAGCTATGGGAGAGGAAAGGACTGTTTTCATTTTCTTAACAGGATGCCACGACTGTGAACCTAGCAGCAGAGACAGAATTGAAAACTATGCCTTGACTCATACTTTGCAATTAACAGTGGTGGAAATCGTGTCCCTCTTTGGTTCGGGTGCATCACTGCAAAGGGTGTTTGTGACTGTATTTTCTGTGTCTTAGTTACAACTGCTGTGTTACAGAGCTAAGAGGCAATCAAGGTCTCTGCTCACTGTTAACTTTTGGCGTTATTTAATCTAATAATTAAGCCAGAGCTGTCACCAAACGGGACCATTTCTCTTTCCCCATACTAGTCCTCCCCATGCCCTCTTTATCCAGTGACCAAACTTATAGGGAAAATGAATCAATGCAAAACTCTCTCTTCATAGTTAATTTTCTTCAAATTCACCCAGTGACCTTGCTCACCCAATGCTAGGTCAGTGGTAGGAACATATCAGCTGGGTCAGCCATGGACGTAAGAGAACAGACTGTCCCTGTTTAAAATCCACCTGGATGTGTTCCGGTGCGACTTGGTCTAGGGGATCCTGCTGTGGCAGGGGAATTGGACTGGATGATCCTTCGAGGTCCCTTCCAGTCCCTAATGTTCTGTGATTCTGTGGTTTTGTGTCCTTAGTACTTCTAGATAAATGGCAAAATTTATCTAGATACTTCTAGATAAAGTACTAGTCCTTAGTACTTCTAGATAAATGGCAAAACTCACCCTAAGCAGTGTTTTCCTTATGGCACGGATAGTTTTGAGCTTGTATTCGATAGCAATGTAAGCACAAATACAGGATGCAGACAATCATTCTTTGCCTTGTGTCTCAAAAATTATTAAATTACTTACGTTTATTTATTCTTACCCTAAAATAGTTATAAGCATTATGAATCCATTAAGTTTGACGGATGAAAATCCCAGCCTTTCTTTACACATGCTCGAGGGACAGAAGAAGAGTGATGCATAATCAAATTGTGGTCAAGAACTTTAACAAAAGCACAGAAAATTGCAGCCAAACCTTCAAAATGTGTTTGCACTGTGCTTTGAAGTTGTCTTTTGCTACTTACACAGGATTTTATACAATTAATGCTCTATTTTGTTCTTACACTACTTTTTATGGCTTCTATTCATTTCACATTGATTTTTGTCCTGATTTATTAAGGTCTCAGACCCTAGACACACTGGAAATGTAAATTGCGGTACAAGAATATAAAAATGCCAAAATCAGGCTGTGCCTGCCAAGTCATAACTCAATAATATCTACCATTTATGAAAATAAAATCCATAAATACTTCTTAATATCTATAGTGGCTTCACAGAGCATCATTTGTAAATAGTGTAACCACTCCCTCCTCTGATGCATGAAGCTGCTTAATCCAGATGCTCCAAGTACTTCTTTTACAAGCAGCAGTATTAGCATGCTGATCAAAGGGAATCTTCAAAGCTTCCACATGTCTAAGTATTTGCAGGATCTTGGGCAATCTGCATATAGCCTTGCTGCTGTATTTCAGACTATTTATGTGCTAAATTTCATGTTGAATATATAAACAATACCAGATTGCACCAAGCAGTCTGGAGAGTGTGTTCCCTCCTGGGCTGCACGATACCAGGAAAACACTGGGAAGCTCTTCATAAAAGCAGCAGGAATTATTAGAGGACTGACTTTAGGAAGATGGAGGAGAGTAAGAATGAATCTGACTAGTTTGACTAAATAGTGTCTTAGACTTATGAATAAATTGGGTCTATCAAATCACTTTTAAGTCTTTGTCCCTTATCAGCAGGCACATAACCAATTTTCGTTATGGGTTGTAGGGCACCCACAGATAAAATTCATGCCATTGTGCCTTCCTACTTTATGGATATGCAGGTAAATATATCATTTATCATGTTTCTGTTCATTTGCAAGACAGTGGAATATTTTGCAGCGTATTCCACTGGGATATGTGGAAAACATTGATATCCTGGTATGCAGTCTCACATTGGTTTGAGAGTTCAGTTTGCACAGCAAATAGGAAGTGTAATGTACATGAATTATAATGCAAAATGACTGTTTAATTCAAGAAACATCCAAGGACTTAGATAACTTCAGATATATACAATATGTATGAGGAATATAAGCCGTATTTTGAGCACAAGGACCTGACATCTACAGGGATTTCAGTATTACAAGGAACAACACTAGCAGCTTTCCTTAGCACCTCCTGCAAGTACAAATCCATCCTGATGTTCAAGACATCTTTTTTACTCTTTTCCTTCTATTGCTTCTTTACTCTTGATGTTCAAGACATCAAATTCACTCTGAAATCAGGGAACTCAATTTAATAAATGAGAACCTTTACCTGTAGAAAACAAATTCACTGTGTTTCACTCAGGCAAGGCATGTCCACCACCTCTGCACAGCAAGACCCTCTCCCAAATTTGATAGCAACCTTCATGGGAATTGAAGGCCATATATATTGCGTCTATATATATATCTATATATATTCCTTGAAACAAGAGGACCTTCACGCTCCCTTCCTACCCGAACCATTTTTTGATCTTATCATGTATGATTATTAAAATCCAGGGTGATGGCTTTGCAGATGTATTGATGGAAACCCATTTGCAATCCATATGAAGTTTCCTCACCTTTGCTGTGTGCGATGATCTGCTTCTTCACAGTCTGCTCTTTCCTGAGGTCTGTTCCAGCTGGAAACAGATGAGTTTTTAGGAACTCCTGGAAGTATCAGGGCTTCTTTCTCTGCATTCAGTAGGTGTGGATATATGTTGTGTTTTCTACTCACATTGTGCTGCATGCATCGTGCTCCACACTGCCCATTAGCAAAGTACCTATGGAAAAGATGCTGATGCAGTCAACTTGCTTTCCATCTGAGTGATGATTTCTGCAGCTGATTTCACTGTAGTTCATTTGCTGACAGTTTCCCTCCTTTAAAAATCAGCAGACTCATTACTTTCTTCACTTGCAGGGAAAATAAAGCTGCCCTTGCTGCAAAAAGTCACATTTCCAGGGTTCACTGCATGAGAAAGGCAAGCAAAGATGCTGTTCCTGTCCTAGCTGTGTAAGGAATAAGATGTTTCATCTAAAAGGATTGTTTTTCTAGAATTCTGCTGCACATAATGCACCAATTAATGCAAGACCAGTCAAAGCTGGTGTTATCAATAGAGTTGGGAGAGTTGAACCACTAGAATACAAATTTAATGTGTTAAGGACACCACTATTGAACTTCAGTTTCAAGTGTTTTGTAGTATCTCAGAGAACAATGTAGAAGAAAAGGACCTGGGGGTCCTGGTGGACGTCAGGATGACCAGGAGCCAGCAATGGGTCCCTGTGGCCAAGAAGGCCAACAGTATCCTGAGGTACATCAGAAGGGGTTGGTTATCAAATCAAGAGAGGTTCTCCTCTCCCTCTACTCTGTCCTGTCACACATTTAAATAAAAGCTATCTGGATATGTTCCTGTGTGACTTGGTCTAGGTGATCCTGATGTGGCAGGGAGATTGGACTAGATGATCCTTTGAGGCCCTTTCTGATCCCTAATGTTCTGTGATTCTATGATTCCGTAAGAGCTTGCAATTTTATACATACCCCAAACCACAGGCAGAACCAGGCACTGAGTCTAGTCGTGATGCTGGAATGGAACACAAAAACTCCATCTGTAGCTTCAGATGACCTCTGGAAAAATTCCACACAGAAATTTAAATCAGAGTCCTGCAGCAGAAGGACTCAGTGCAACATCCTCATCTTGTATTGTACGTCTTCACACTGGCCAGGAAAAAAGTAATAACACCAAACACTCACATTTTATCATATCTATCAATTACTTCATTTTCTCTTGGTAGTCTCTTATCTACACTTGATCTGGTCTCCAATGAATTCAGTTGGAAAGTCTCAGTAAATCAATGTTCAAGTTGGTTTGACTGCAGTTTTCCAGTTAAAAGCATTCCGATTAGATGATTGAAACGAACCATTACAAAGAATTGGGCTAAAATATAAAAATTGTGTTTGTTTAGTAACCTTTTCAGTAAAAACATGCCTTGCCTGAAATGCTTCATGGAGCCTTAGTCTCCAAAAAACCCCAGCTAATACACATTTTGCTGACCGTGCAACTTTAATGCCACAAGACCTTTGGATGAAAGTTATCTACACAGATATTAGCCTTTAGTACTCCCACTGCACAACACATGAAAAATTGGCAAAGGTTCCTTGAACTAGGGTTATAGTTCTGTCACAGAAATATCTTGAACAGCGAAAGGCGGTGCAGATTTACTGCTAGTGTTCTGCCAGTGTTTTTAAGGGCTTCCACGTGAAAAAGCACAGGAGCACATGCACAGTATCTCACAACTGAGGCAGACCTATGATATAAATACACCATTTGCCAAGCAGATTGAGCCCATGCATTTCAACTATGAATATTTTCCCTGTCAAACATGTTGCTTAATTCACATACGCCCTTTGAAAGTAAGGTAGGAGGTAAAATTCTTCTTTGTGGTATGGCTATTCCAAAAGCAACAAATTTGCTCTTCAGAAGTGATTTTTTGGAACCCCAAGGATAAGTGTTCTCTGGCAAAGAGTAAGCAGTAGACAAAGAGGGGGTGGACTCCATCAGAGATAGAAAAAGTTACACCTACTCTTGAGGTGGAGGAGGATTTCTTAAACTGGGGTTCCCAAGAGCCCCCCTCTAGCACTCCTTCACATGAATGCTTTGAAGATCTGTGATGGAGACTAGGAGCCATATTCTTCAAAGGGTAGTTAATAGACATCTGTTTAAAGAACTTCAGCAAAAACTTGAACATCTCTGGAAGTGTTTAAGGCCAGGCTGGATGAGGCTCTGGCCAGCCTGATCTAGGGTGGGGTGTCCCTGCCCATGGCAGG
>JAOXOE010000051.1:0-10147 GCA_028565055.1 Phoeniculus purpureus
CCTTCCCATATTGATCAACATCCATGGGGTCACCCCTCAGGCTCCTCTTCTCCAGCCCCAGCTCCCTCAGCCTTTCCCCAGCAGGGAGCTGCTCCCCTCCCTCCACCATCCCTGTGGCTCTGTGCTGGTCTCTCTCCAGCAGCTCTGTGTCCTCCTGGAACTGAGGGGCCCAGCACTGGACACAAGATACCAGCTGGGGTCTCCCCAGGGAGAGGAGAACCTCTCTCCATCTACTAACCACCCCCTTCTGATCCACCCCAGGATGCCAGTGGCCTTCTTGGCCACCAGGGCCCACTGCTGGCTCCTGGCCATCCTGCTGGATTAGTTGCCCAGTCCACGCTGACCTTGCTGAGATTCTCTCTGCCTCTCTGTCACCCCCGCAGCCACCTCCATCCTGAAGCGGCAGAAGCAGCTCCGCAGGAAGAGTGTCCGGTTCGACCAAGTGACCGTCTACTACTTCGCCCGTCGCCAGGGCTTCACCAGTGTCCCCAGTCAGGGCGGCAGCTCCCTGGGCATGGCCCAGCGCCACAACTCCGTGCGGCGCTACACACTCTGCGAGTTCGCCCAGGAGCAGGAGGTCAACCACCGCGAGATCCTGCGGGAGCACCTCAAGGAGGAGAAGCTCCACGCCAAGAAGATGAAGGTATCAGTGTGGCTGGGGCTGGGAAGATCCGAGTGAAACAACCTGCTGAGCTGTAGAAACAACCAAGAGCATCCCCAGGGCAGCTGCTCAGCAGCTGGAGCCCAGTCCCTTCCCCTTTCCCAGTTCTAATACCTCTGGGTGTGGAAGGATGGGGGTCTCTCCTCACTCTACTGATCCCCATCAGTGCTCTGTGCCTCAGTTTCCCCTCTGGTTTGGGGCTGTGGGGTTCAAAGGACCAGAGCAGGGAGGAGAAGGATCCAGTTCTGCCCTCCCTAGGTCTTTCCAACCTCATTACCCTGGGGCAGGGGGTCTCTCGGTGGCTCCCCCAGGACTCTGATAATTAGCAACCTCCTTCCATCTCCCGTTTGGAAAAGGGATCCTCTGCTCTGAATTTCCATCGTTTCATGGTTCCCCCCTCCCTCCCTTCTCCTCTAAACAGCCACAAACCCACCCGCAGCAGGGAATCGCCCTGGGATGGCTCTGTGGGAGCTCAGCTCATCGCTGCAGACCCTGCCCAGTGCTGGGGGAGGGGGCCACGCGATGGCCCCAAGGAGGGCACTGGGTGCGCGGGTAGAGACCAGGATGAAGGCTCCAGCATCCCCTCCTCCTCCCCTGCCCCCCAGCTGACCAAGAACGGCACCGTGGAGTCGGAGGAGGCCGACGGGCTGACGCTGGAGGACGTTTCGGATGACGACATCGACGTGGAGAACGTGGAGGTGGACGACTACTTCTTCCTGCAGCCGCTGCCCACCAAGCGGCGCCGGGCGCTGCTGAGAGCCTCCGGCGTCCACCGCATCGACGCCGAGGAGAAGCAGGAGCTGCGGGCGATCCGGCTATCCCGCGAGGAGTGCGGCTGCGACTGCCGCCTCTACTGCGACCCCGAAGCCTGCGCCTGCAGCCAGGCCGGCATCAAGTGCCAGGTGAGCGGGGGCAGGAGGTCCCTGCCGCTCACTGCGTGGTGGCCCCAGGGCTCAGTGTTGGGGCTGCTGTTGTTTAATCGTTGACTCATGGAACCGTGGGGCTGGAAGGGACCTCCAAAGGGCACCTAGTCCAACTCCCCCGCCATGAGCAGAGCCAGCACTCCCCAGCGTGGGTGGCCCAGAGCCCCAGCCAGCTGGGGTGGCCAGTAGGACCAGGGCAGGGATCATCCCCCTGGACTGGGGGCACTGGGGAGGCCCCACCTTGAGTACTGGGGTCAGGTCTGGGCCCCTCCTGGCCAGAAGGTCACTGAGGGGCTGCAGTGGGGCCAGAGAAGGGCGATGGAGCTGGGGAGGGGACTGGAGCACCAGTGCTGGGAGGAGCAACTGGGGGTGTTGAACAGGAGGCTCAGGGGGACCTTCTGGCTCTGCACGGCTCCCTGAACTTCAGCAGGTTGGAGTTGGGGAGGGGGGGGTCAGTCTCTTCTTCCCACCCAGGACAGGAGGAACCAGCCTCAGGCTGCCCCAGGGGAGGGGGAGGTTGGCCCTCAGCCCTTGGAACAGGCTGCCCAGGGAGGGGATTCAGTTGCCATCCTTGGCTGGGTTTCCCAGTCGGGGAGATCTGGAGACTCAGGGCTGGGGTTTGGGGGTGGGTTCAGGGTTGGGCTGGAAAGGCTTTTCCAGCCTCAATGATCCCGTGGTTCTGTGGAACTGGGTTGCCAGGGCTCGTCCCAGTACCAAGTCCCCAGCGTCAGGCAGCGCTGGGGTGGATCTGGGGCACTGGGCTTGCGATCTTCTGCCCTGCCGGAGCCGCCGCATCTCCCTGTCCCTGCCAGGTGGATCGGATGTCCTTCCCCTGCGGCTGCTCCCGCGACGGCTGCGGCAACATGGCCGGTCGCATCGAATTCAACCCCATCCGGGTGCGGACTCACTACCTCCACACCATCATGAAGCTGGAGCTGGAGAACAAGCGTCAGGGTGGGCGGCCGCCGGCGCCGCCGGAGGAGGAATCGGCTGCCAGCGCCGCCGCTCCCGGCTCCCCCGGCGACTGGCTGGGGCCTCAGCCGGCCGAGACGCAGGACTTCCAGGAGTTCATGGCGGAGAACGAGACGGCCGTCATGCACCTGCAGACAGCCGAGGAGCTGGAGAGGCTGAAGGCCGAGGAAGACTCCAGCAGCGGTTCTGGTGTCGAGAGTTTGGGCGTCTGCATCCTGGAGGAGCCCCTGGCCGTGCCGGAGGGGTTGTGCCCGGGGTTGGCCGCCCCCATCCTCATCCAGGCCCAGTTACCTCCCGGTTCGTCCGTCCTCTGCTTCGCCGACGCCTCGGAGCCGGCGGCGGCGGCAGGAGCGGGTGAGCAGCCCTACTTGAACGATGCCCCCGTGGTCTACTACCAGGTGGAGCCACGGCCGCTGCCGGCTGCCAAGAGCGACCCCGCGGAGCCGCCGGCACCGACCCCTCGCCCGGCCGACAAGGACCTGGGGGTCCTCGCCAGCCCCGTGGGCACCCACAGCCAGGGGGAAGCGCCCAAACCCCCACCTTCACCCCCGGAGCCCACCGCATCCTCCGAGAGCTGCCGAGCGGCAGCCGCTCCCCAACAACACCCGCGGCCCCCGTCCCCCGACCGGCCGGAGCCGGCCCCGAAGCGGCTCTGTAGGGAATCGGCCAAGGAGCCCGTCCTGCCCGTCTGAGACCCTCCTTTCCCCCTTCTCTGTTATTTATTGACCGTCTTCTTTCCCTGGAGCGGCCGTGGCCGCAGGTTGGGCTTGAATTCCAGGGGCGGGGGCTGCCCTGTACAGAGGATTTGAAGCAGCAGCCCCCCGACCCCACACCAGGAGCTTCGTGTTTGCCCGGCGGGAGATGGTTGTTGCCGCCTGGCCGATGCCACCGGCTCACCCTGGACCTGGAGCCTTCTGCTTCCCCCTGGCAGCTCCTTCCCATCTGCCCTCTCCCCAGCTGCCAGGAGATCTCTGTCCTCTTCGGTTTGAAGGGGGGAAAAGGACCTGGTTTTCCCCTCACTTGGGTTTCCCCCGTCGCTCCCCAGCGTCTCCCAGTGCTGCTGCCCTTTCCCCTGAGCAGGGATGGAGCTGGGAAGGAGCCGGAGCCGAGGCTGGAATTGCACAGGACAGGAAGGACCATGGACCACAGACTCTCGGAGGAGATGGGAAGTTGGAGCCCTTCGAGGGCAGCTGATGGAGAGTCTGTCTTGTCTGCCCATCCCTGGCCTGGAGGAGTGGACAGCAGAGCCCCAGTACCGCCCAGTACAGCCCCAGTACAGCCCCACGCTGCTCCTCAGAAACCCGAGGGGGCGGCACGCGGCCGAACGAAGAGCTTTAGCGGTTCTGGGCGATGGGGTTTAAGGCTCTTCTGGTGCTCCCGGCCGTCGCCTCCCTCTGTTGAAAGGGGTTTGAACCCCCCCAACCTTTGCTGCTCTCACCCCACACACTGGGACCCACCCTGGTGACACTGTCCCCCCCTGACCCCCCTGCTCCCAGGGAGGGGGCTGGTTCCCAAATTGGGGGGGTGGTTCAGGATGCCAGTGGCTCCCTGCCCTCGCCCAGCACTTAAGGGCTAAACCAGGAGGGCGAAGCCTAACCCCTCACCGGGGGATCCTTCTCTGGGTCCCTTCCCAGCGCTGTGGGGGGACTTCCCAGCTCCCACTCCAACCAGAGCAACGAACTGGGAGCAAACGGTGACCCCTGAACAGCTTCAAGTCTGGATTTTGTTTCCTTTCCCCCCACTTTTTGTGGCCGAGGGACCCACAGAGGCTCTGCATCCCCACAGCCAGACCCCACGTGGGGGTCTCTGGGCCCCATCAGCCGCAGCCCCCACTCCCCACCGGATGATTTTTGGTTCCACGCAGAAGCCCCGGCTGCTGCCTTTCGTTGTTAATCCTGGTCCTGCTCGACCTTCTCGCTGCCTCTCATCGCTCCCCGCTCCTCTCTGGTGCTACCGCGGGGGCCGTAGCCCGACGGCATCCCCAGCCCCGCGCCCCACATCCATCCCTGTCCCCCCCCCCAGTGCTGTCTGCGGTGGCTTCTTTGGGTTTTCCTTTTCCCCCCACCCAAAGTTTCTCCTACAAACACGGGGGGTGGCTTTTGGTTGGGTTTTTCACCACCCCCCCTCACTCCCCAGCCTTCTCCTGGTCTCTCCCCGGTGGTGCCGCTGTATTTAAAGAGAGTATTTAAGTGTAAAAATAAATGAGACTGCTCCACGCCGCAGCGTCCCTGGGGGGGTCCAACCCCGATTCCTCCCTTCCTGCCCCTCTTTCCTCCACCTAAATGCTTCAGCTCAGGGGCTTTTCCACTCGGCTGCGCCTCCCGTTCCCAGCGCAGGAGGGACAACATCCGATGCAGGGGAGAAGACACCGGAGCCCGTCGCCTGCTTCTGGCTTTACTCAAACACAACACGGGGGGTTACACTCAGGTGGCAGCCGGGGATGGGGTCCTCATGCAGTGATGGGATGAGCTGGAACACAGTGAGCTGGGGAACCCCGCTCCCCTGAGCTGCCACCAAACCCCCCAACACTGAGCGGAGACTGCAGGGCTGTGAGGCAGAGGGTGACCAAGTGCTGCGGAGCTCAGAGCCCACCGTGTGGGCAGCAGCGGGTCCAGCCCCGACCCTACACAGGAACCCCTGTCCTGGGGCTCTGGGTGAGGTCAGACAGGGCTTCAGGGGTGTCTGTTCTTCACCCCTCAGGGAGAAGGTTGGGTTTAAGACTCTTCAGTGCTGAAAAGAAACGAGTCAAAGCCCCTGCGCGGGGAACAGGGCACCAGAGCGGAGCCGAGCGGCCACGACGGCACCGGGGGAAGCAGCTGCAGGCGGCAGAGACACCCAAGTTCCCCTTCCTGTAGGATGGAGTGATGCCGCCCGGGCACCACCAGCTGGCTCCAATGGCACCAAGGGAAGAGAAGAGCCGGCACCAGCACCGACCTCCAGCACAAGGAAGGGAGGGGATGGCAGCTTTGCCCCTGCAGCAGCTCTGGCTCCAGGCTGGGGGCTCCCAGCCCCTCCAGAGGTGGGTGTTGCTGGCCCGCGATGACCGGGGTGAGCAGGCAGTGGCTCAGCCATCACTCCTTGGCTCGGCCGTAGTTGAGGGAGAGCAGGACCATGCTGTTGGCCAGCAGAGACGCTTCCGACTCTGGAAAAGCACCAGCAGCAGGATCAGGGTGGTTCAGCTGCTCCCAGCGGGTTCATGCCGAGCTGCCGGGGAGGGCTCTGGAGGGCTGCTGCTCCCCTTCGCCCCAATCCCTCTCTCCAGGGGGGTTTTACTCAGCTCTGGGTCCCTCCTGCTTCTCAGCAGGACGGGGATGCTGGGCACACCCTCCGCTTCAGGGAGGGATCCCTGCGGCAGCCCAGAGGGGACAAAACCACCGCTTCCACCCCAAAACATTCCCCGAGCCACTGGGGAGGGTCCCAGAGCCCCCTCCCTCTGTCCCTCAACCCCCCTCCAGGGTTGGAGCTGGCCCCTGGTACCTTCCAGCTTGCAGGAGAGCCTCAGCCACTGCTCCAGCCACACTCTGCACTCGGCCATGTCCAGGTGAGTGGAGCTGAGGCCACGGAGGTAACAGGCCTGCGGAGCCAGAAGAGGGGACAGCAGAGAGGGTTTAACCCCGTGAAGGCAAACCCCTTCCTCTCTGCGATGCCATGGGGCCCCCCTGGTGTGGGAAAACAGCCTCAAAAACCCCTTCCCGGGGGAAAGCGGCTCCGGAGGGACATCAGATGCCCCCAGTGCTGCTCTACGGACGGGGAAGGGGCAGGAGAAGCCCCACGGGGAGGTCTCACCGCTCTCAGCTCCTCCTCAGAGAGCTGCCCCAGGCCCAGGCGCAGCATCGCGCGGTCCAGCTGCCGGATCTGCAGGACGTGGCTGCGCAGGCGGTGCCTCAGGACAACGGCCGGCAGGTGGGGGGTCAGGAACAGCACCTGGCTCAGCGCTCGCTGCGAGGCCCAACGAGGTGGTGGTCAGCGGAGAGGGCGGCTCAGAGCCCTCCAACAGGCAGCGCTGGACTTGGCTGAAGCCGCTCGGGACCCTCCCCGTGGGGGCTTTCTGATGGAGCTGCTGGCTCCAGCGAGGGCTGGACACGGGGCAGCACCAACAGCTCCCCCAAACACCCAGCGCAGGTGCCCAGCCAGCAGAGAAGGAGGGCAGGAGGGGTGTGGAGACAGGAGCTCTGCCCACGGCCATCAGGAGGGCTCCGGAGAGGAGGCTGGGGCAGGGCAGGGTGATGGCGCCACAAGGGAGGGACTGACAGCGTGCAAGGACTGACAGCCTGGGCTGGGGGCTGTTCTCATGGGATCACAGACTGGGTTTGGGGTGAAGGGACCTTCCAAAGCTCCTCCAGTGCCATCCCCTGCCCTGAGCAGGGTGCTCCGAGCCCCAAGGACCAACCTGACCTGGGATGGGGCTTCTCCCAGCTATCTGGGCACCCTGGGCTGGGGTCTCCGCACCCCTACTTCCATCTCATCTGCATCTCCTGCTTCCAGTTTAACCATCACCCCCTGTCCTGTGCCACAGCCCCTACTCCAAAGTCACCCTCCACATCACTCTGATCCTGACAGGGGCCCTGAGGTCCCCTGGAGCTTCTCTTCTCCAGCTGAACCCCCTCCCAGCTCTCCACAGCAGCAGGTTCCCCACTCTGTGGGGCCTCCTGTGGCCCAGCTCCACCAGCTCCAGGTCTGTGCTGGGCTGAGCAGCCCAGAGCTCACTCAGCCAGAGCTGCCGGCAGGAGAACAGCCCCACTCACCGCGTGAGACGCCCGGAGCCTGTTGAAAGCCAGCGGAGCCCCCGAAAACACGCTCCTCACAGCGTAGAGCTCGGCCATGTGGGGCTGGGAGCCTCCCTGCACCTGCAAGAGCCAAACCCTGTGCTGCCGACACCTCCCAGGGGCACCCACAGCGCCGGGGGGGCAGGAGGGGCTCCGGCGAGGCCCTACCGCGGCGCAGAGCTGCTGCAGGCGACGCTGGAGCTGAGGGTCGGGCAGCGAGAGAGCTGCCAGGGCCAGGCTGTCCAGCACGACTGGGTAAACGCCCCTGCGGATGGAGTCGTAGGTGTTCAGGAACTCAACCTGCTGCTTGGGGGTCCAGAAGTAGCGGACGAGGAGCTGGCGGGGGAAGAAATACCTAGGGGAGAGGAGGAGACGGGCAGTCAGCGAGGAAAACCCACAGGGACAGGGGCAGCTGCTGCGTTTTGTGCTGCTGGGGAAGGGGAATTAGCAGCTGCCTGAGGTGGAGCAGCTCAGCTCATCCTGTTTGGCTCCTCCAGAGAGGTGAGACGTGGATCCACAGATGGTGGAAGCAGAGAATGGGCTCGGCTGGAGAAGCTCCTCAAGGCTCCCAGCGCTGCCAGGGCCCTGCTGACCCCTGGCCCTCACCCCACAGCCCCAGGGCTTGGAGACCCCAGCAGGGACGGGGACTCCCACCCTGTTCTGGGCAGCCTGGGCCAGGCCTGGGGAACCCTTGGTGGGGCTGAAACTGCTCCTCAGGGCCAACCTCCCCCTCCCCTGGGGCAGCCTGAGGCTGGTTCCTTTCATCCTGGCGGGCAGAAGAGACTGACCCCCTTCCCAGCTCCAACCTGCTGAAGTTCAGGGAGCTGTCCAGAGCCAGAAGGTCCCACCCAAGCCCCTTCTTCCCCAGTTGCTCCTCCCAGCACTGGTGCTCCAGCCCATTGTCCTTCTCTGGCCCCACTGCAGCCCCTCAGTGCCCTTCTGGCTGGGAGGGCCCCAGACTTGACCCCAACAGTCAAGGCAGAGCCTCCTTTGTGCCGCCAGTCCAGGGGGACGATCCCTGCCCTGGTCCTACTGGCCAGCCCCTGGCCAATGTTCAGCTGCTGCTGACCCCCTACCCAGTCCCTCGGCCCCCTCTCACATCAGGATGATGACCAGTAAGTTGGTGAAGGGCAGGACAGAGATGATTCCAATGGGAACGGCCTTGATCACATCCCTGCGGAACTGGCCCCCCAGAACGAGAGAAGAGGATCAGGATCTGACAGCGCCCTCCCCGAAATCCTCCCCACTAAACCAACCTCCCCAGACCCCAAACTCAAGAGGAAGAGGCCCCAAGCTGCAGCAGCTCAGGTGAAGCCTCCGGTGCCCAACACCTCCTCCCCATGTTGAGTCTCGAGGTCACTGATGGAAATTCTGAAGGATCTGGGGCAGATCTGGAGCGGTTGGGGGAGCGATGGCTGCACCCCCCTTCCTAACAAACCCTTCTGCTCCAAACTGGGTCCTAACTGGATTCACGGAAAGGGAGCTGCTGGGAGCTCACGATGCTCCACCCCATCCCCATCAAATGACCTGGCCAAGGGCTCAGAGCTGCTCCCCACAACCCCCTTCCCAAACAGCCTGAAACTTCCAGGGACCCTGGAACCCTCCAGGGGTTGGGTGGCCCCTTCCTTGGTGCCAGAGCAGCAGCTCCAGCCAGGGGCTGGGAGGGGAAAAGTCCTGCAGGGGGATGGGACAAGGGGAACTGGCCAGAAGGATCTTGAGGGGTTGCAGCAGGGCCAGAGAAGGGCAACAGAGCTGTGGAAGGGGCTGGAGAACAAACCCGGTGGGGAGCAGCTGGGGGAACTGGGAAGGGTGGGGTTAACGGGAGATGAGGAGTTGGAGGGGAGACCTCGATGTCAGCAACTGCCTGACAGGAGGGTGCAGAAAGGGGGGGGGGTCGGTCTCTTGGTCTCTTCTCCCAAGGAACAAGGGACAGGACAAGAGGAAGTGGCCTCAGGCTGCCCCAGGGGAGGGGGAGGTTGGCCCTGAGGAGAAACTTCTCCCTGCAAAGGGCCCTCAGCCTTTGGAATAGGCTGCCCAGGGAGGGGGTTCAGTCGCCAGCCCTGGCTGGGTTTCCCAGTCAGGGAGATCTGGAGCTCAGGGCCGGGGGTTTAGCGCTGGCTTGGGGCTGTTGGGTTCAGGGATGGGCGGGAAAAGCTTTTCCAGCCTCAGTGATTTGCTGATTCTCACCAGGAAAATCCTCCAGCCCCAGCTCCTACCTGCCGCAGCCTCTCCATCTCGCGGTAGGGCAGCTGCTGGACGCTCAGGCCCTGCCGGGCCATCATGGAATTGATTTTCCCGACTTCCCTGACTTCTGAGAACAGGGCCTGGACTCCTGCTCGGATACAAAGCTCCTTCAATCCCCAGTTTCTCTTGAGATTCCCATCCCTACTCCCCCTATCCCATCCTATGCCCTTCCCCTCAGATCCCACCTCTCACGAAGGTGGAGTGGAGGATGTAGAATCGGGGGAAGCGCCTCTCCAGGAACCTCTCGTAGCTCCCCCTGAGCTGCTTCACCTTCGTGGCCACCGCAGCCAGGGCAGCCTTGAGCTCCGCTTTGGTGGAGAGGTGGCACCTGGGGGCCCTGAAACAGCCCCCCCACACCCCAAATGTTTCTGTGGAAAAGGCTCTGAGGGAAATGATGGGGGTCTGGCAGAGGAGAAGGGGATCCCCCAACCTCTCCCACCGAACCAGGGACAGCCCAGGGTGGGCGGGGATCAGGAGCAGGGTGTGAGGAGGGGTCTCCTCCAGTGCCAGGGCAGGGCTGTGCTTGGTGCTGGGGGATCAGGGTGGCAGCACAGGCTCAGAGGGGGCAGTAATGGGAGGTG
>JAOXOE010000060.1:0-10341 GCA_028565055.1 Phoeniculus purpureus
GAGGGACACCGCTTGTGACTGGTCGCCAGCTGGATTTCACGCCGTTCACCACCACCCTCTGGGCTCGGCCATCCAGCTGATTTCGAACCCAGCAAAGAGTCCTCCTGTCTTTGGGGCTGTTTTCTCTCTTGTGAAAAATCCATCACAAAAAGGGACTCTTTTCTACGGACCCAAGATGATCCACCACAACCATATTTGACCTGCAGATCTCCAGAAGATTTGCTTTTCCCAAGCAATGAATATTAACCTTAAAGAAAAGAACCCCAGACTGTTTCCAGAGACAAATTCATTATATGCCTGCAGATATATTTTTGTCATTCTGTGTTCTGGATCTGATCCTTTTCCCATGGAAAGGCTGCTTGCAGCAGCTGCTGCTGCTGCATGTGTCTATACCGATAAACCCAGCAGGGTCCTAGCATGAATTCTAGCAGTTTTCATGATCATCTATATTATTTAATTGACAGCACATGCCCTGGCACTGTGTGGGCTTGTTGCCAGCCACCCCTCTCAAGACAATGCCATGGCACAGTTTGATGGAGAGAGTGGTCTGAAGGAGACAGGGATGAGGAAGGTGACATGACTGAACACGACCTGTGTCTCGTGGGAAGGTCCTGGCCTCTCTCTCTTACCACTGCAGAGGTAATGGCTGTCCAGAGCAGGTTCGGGTGTTTGAAGAAGCACAACCACGAAACTTGTTCTGACAGCAGGTTTGGAATGTGCAACCCTCATAAATTTCAGCAAGAGGGGTGGGTTAAAACCCCTCCCACTCCCTGTAAACATACAGAAGCTTTTCCACAAACCCTGCCCTGGGTTTTTCACTTGCCAAAATACTTATTTTCTTGCTCCTGTTGCTGAAGTTCAGATTATCCCAGGCCTCTGGCTGACAAGTACTTGCAGCACAGCATTTCCTCTAGCTTGCTAACAAAAACAATCTCAAGTACATCTAAAAAATATTTTAAAAACAACAGATGTGAACCACTACCCTCTTTTGAAGACCCTTAATCCTTCCTTGGAGTTTTTCTTCTACTACTCCTGCTCCTTCTGTTAGTGCTTTGAGTTTGCTTAGATGCATAACCTGGGCTGAGTTACAACTTAAGAACAGTCCAACCAATTATATTTCCTGCCCTGAGGACCATTTATTTTAATTACAAAAACTCCAGAAGCCTACAGCAGATTCGTCAGTTGAAGCTGTGAATATAAACTCTTTTTCTTATTTTCTTCATCTTCTTCTCCCCCTCCCACTTCTTGTCTAATAATCAGGGAAGTGGGGAGGCAGAAATCTCAGCAGGAACAGATTGAATACATTAACATTTGGTTGGTTTTGTATTGTTCTTTAGTGAGACCACAACTTACGAGGCTGTTTTAATAAATGTCTGGTCAGGGTCCAGTCAAAAGCTGCCAAAAATGAGTGTAGGGAAGCCTGTTTCCCACACAGTCTGCTCTTTCCCACCCTAATAACTGGAAATAAGGAGGCCTAATAACCAAATGCCTACTTTTCCCTATTTACCTCCTCACTCGGGGATTTTGCAGCCCATCATTCCTAGACATGAGCAAACCTCATTCTCCCCTCCAACAACCCCTCCCCAAGGCAAACTGAGACCATCTTGTTGAACCATAATGCAACATATGTTGAGGGCAGATGCTCATCTGGTGTCAATTATCTTAGCTCTGTTCAATTCAATGGAGCTCCAGTAATTGAGATCAGCTGGAGACTGTACCTTACTTTTATTTATGGTGGTTGAAGGCAGTTCCTTATAGGGTATGAATGTGCAAAGGCTGGGAGTTTTCTCTACTTGCTTTCTTGCCACCTTTGTAAGGAAACTCTAAAATGTCTATGTGTATTTTTAGGCTTTCAGCTGGAGAGTGGGCACAGAGGTTCTCATTCATGCCAAACAACACTCATTTTTCTAAAGGTGAGGTGCTAAGGAGACTGAGCTCTGCCTCAAAGCGTAAAGGGAGCAATAAAGAGTGAAATCACAGTAGTGTCTGTAGGGAAGAACAAACCTGACTGCTCCAAGATGCAGATCCTTTAAGAAAGGGCTTCCCTACTTTGTAACAAGGGGTGCTCCTGCTGGCATCTGTCCTCGGCAGCAAACCACAGTGGATATCCATGCCAACAGAAAGGCCTGCATGCAATTTGACTTTGTTTTGCTGAAGCACATCTAGAGTGAAAGAAATTGTGAAGGAAGACTGTCCCATGGAGTATGCAGCCCGACGAAGTTGCAAACTTGTCCATAGGCAAGTCACAGAAATTAGGTGCTATCGTCAAGGCCATGTAGGTGGTTACTTGCAGAGGAGAATCTGCATTCTGATGTTTGCCATATCAAGGTAAATAGCATATGAGTGCAAAAAGAAATAAGGGCCCTGTTATGCTTGTGTATTCATGTGATTTAATGCCACCCACTTTTATCTTTCAGCAGCAGACCAAGACACCTGATGGGAATAAGACAGGTCTGTTAACCTCCAGATGAGTAACACTGGGTTCTGTTAGGCTGCAGTGGCTACTGGATGAAAAACAACAGCAGAATAAAACAACTACAGACACTTGAGCTTTGAAATTTAACTATAACAACATGGCAAGCTACATGTGAAAGAAAAGAGAAATGTCTTAATCATTGAGGATTTTTGAGTTATGTTTGTTTAGTAAAGGTGTGATAGGAGCTCAAATGGAAAATGTATAGTTGGGAAAGACTGAAAAAGAAATAGTTCTTTTTGAGGTGTTATAACTACTTACTAGCATTAAAAATCTGGGGACAATTAAGTTTGTGTGAAACTTTTGTTCTGAAACTCCAAAGCATGTGAAACTTGCTTGTTGTGCAGAAAAGATTTGGCTGCATGACAGCCCCTAAACACACAGCCCTGCCTGCCATCTTCTTTGCATGGCTGTGACAGGATGGCTTTGTTAAATGCCAAGTGGTTCCATGTGATGATACCATGGTAAGGGGGTTATCCACACCACAGTAGATGTCTTATTTTCCTGCACAATTCACTGTCACCCAGCTGGATCTTGGAGATGGTGGATACTGTCTGCTGGGGTCATCTGCATCATCTGTGCAGATCCTCTCCCTTCAGGAAGGCTGAAACCCTTCATCAGGTGAAGGGATGACTGCAAGGTGAGGGCATGTGTGCTGCACAAAGTTATACCCCCTGTTACTTCAGTAGCAGCAAGAAGGAAGGGGGTCTAAGGCTCATAACACTGTGAGTGCCTGGAGGAAGATTCACCAGGGGGTGCCTGCTATCTCTGGCTGAGGGTGAGAGCAGTCCTGGTGGACTGAGTTTGTTTTACATGACCATTCTTGTTCCTTCTGCCAGGGAAAAAATAGACTATCAGAGAATAAGGTGCTGTCCCAGCATTTCCATGAAGATTGAGTGTAGTTTCCAGATGCTACCCTCTATCTAGGGCAAAGGTATGTGATACTGCTTACAACTGAAGCGAAGTCAGCCCTGCAGAAGTCAGCCTGCTGAGCATCTTACACTCTCTAGGTGCCCCTACCCTTGCATCAATCACCCAGAATACCAGGGGCTAGCATTTTCAAAAATACCTACTGCTAGAAACTGTGCATTAAAAGAGAAAACAAAGGTCTCCAAGTACGCCAGTTCTTTTTTTTTTTCTTTTTAATTTTGTTTTTTTCTTTTGTGGGTCTCCACAAGGTCTAACTGTTTCAGCACTGCTGCCAGGCATAGATTTGCTGTTGCATCATATGCAGCGCATTACTCCGATGCGTGTGTGTGCCTGTGGCTGGGGCCATGGATGGTGCAGCTCGGCAGCTGACCAGGCTCGCTCTGTCTGCTCTGGGATTCCACAGGCAGCCTTAAATATCCCAGTTATTTTTAGCCTCCTACGTAAGGCTGCAAGAGGCCGTCCCACTGGTGGCAGGGCAACAGCTACACAATGTTTCCCTTTAGTGGAGAAGGGAAATGGAAAGAGGCCAGGCTTCCTGATCACATGGTGCTTGAAGTCAGCAAAGAAAATTAGGGGAAAAAACCCTCCTCCCTCCCACTCCCTCTTCTCTTTTTTTCTCTTTTTTCTTCTTTTGTAACAAGCTGGTCCAGCTTAACCCTTGGCACAAAACACGTCTAAGGGAGAGCAGCCTGTTGGGATGGAAGCCAGGAAAGCATCAGGGGAAAGAAAAAAAAAAGCACAAAACCAGAACATAAACACAGGATTGCTGCATTAATTGGTGGCTCTGAAAATACTAAGGAAATGTGAGGCTTGTATGAAACATCAGCAGACAAGAAACAGGATGATGTCAGATGGCCTTCCAGGATTAGAAACCCTTAAAAGCTCCAGAGTGCAGAGCTGCCTGTGAAAAACGTAGCAGCTCTTCAGTGCGGAAGGAGCTCAGAAGCATAAGTTTTGTTTAAAACAGTACCTTAGTAACTCCAGGTCCTACAAAGGGAAAGAAAACAAGGTAGAAAAGGCAAAATATGCCCTTTAATTATGTAACAGAACATTTTTTTCCTTTTCCTCTAGCAATCTTTTAAGAAATGTAAGCACCGCAGAAAGTGAAAGCATACACAATTTATACAGACAAGAGTGGCAGATACTCCAATGGAAGTATCTGCGCTGCTCATCTGGCTTGAGAAGTTTCTGACATTTCTGAAATCAGTTTTCTGTGTTCCCCCAAGTTCTGCACTTGTGTGTGAAATGGTCATGGAGAGACAGAACATGTGAATGCTTCGCTTGTAATTAAACAGCTTTCTGTAGTAAGGATTGAGGAGGTGATGGACAGTTTTCTAAGTAATAATATCTAGAAGCTCATACATTGTATTTTGTGCACTCTCTGTGTACAGGTTAGTTGGATGCTAGGAAGGTCTGACAGTTTTCCCCCTTTCCCTGAACTAGCTTTCTGGAGAAATTAAGAGAGAAATTGACAATGAAGTTCTGTGACATTAATGCATGACTAAATCCAACTCCTCTTGATGTCTTAGGGAAAGTTAATTTCAGTGAAAGAGGTGTTAAATTCCAGGTACTGCTTGCTTAGGAAAAGCACAAGTCCCTGCTCTCTGGTTTATGTCTAACAGCAGCGTACAGAGAGGTCAGGATTCATCTTATTTCAGCACCCCTGCAAGGAAAAAGCACTTCCCTTTCACTGAACAGGGAAGCCATGAGCTTAGAAGATGGTGAGCATGCAAAGTTATTGCATCAGTGTTTGCAGACTTGTGACCAGTTTCGTCTCCCAAATAAAGCTCTCCTATCAATCAGACATCACAAAACTCTGCTTTCATATCTTTCTGATGCAGGGTGGAAGTAAGGTTGCTCCCACCACACCAGCAGTCCCACAGGGATTATGCTGCAACTGAGTGAGGATGCCTTCTTGGGCTGCTTCCTTCCTTACATCCCTTTCCCTGACACACCTCTTGAATCATGAATTTTCCTTGAGCAGCAGCAAACATGGGGGCACTGTAGCTTTGCCAGGGCACAGCTTTCCGGGCTGCAGTGCTCAGAAGGTCCCAGTTTGGAGCTCCCTCTTCTCAAGTCCTGATGGGAAGCACTACTATGGATGAAACAAATGCTGCTGCTGTACATTTACTGGCACGTAGACTGAGGATTGGCGTGGATTTACATGTGCTTGCAGAAAAGTGTATACACTGACCTTTGCCACATTTGCCTGAGGCAAGAGAGAAAGGAGGAAAAGATAATGCTTCACTTTTAATTTTTTTAATGGATGGAGTGTTTTTCCTCAGGAATCTCTCATGTGTGTTTGGAAACTGAATACCTTAATAGTTTAAAAACATGTAGGATACTGGGATGAGCAAGATGAATTTGCCACTAATAATGACAACAAGCAAAAAAGTCTCCCTAGTGCATGTTTTTTTATCCCTCTCCTAAATAAATAGGTGCCTCCATGCCAGGGTGTCTGATAAGAGTGCCTTACAAAGCTTTACAGACAGTGTTCTCCCGGAGACATCTTAAGTGCTACAGACAATTTACTGAATTATTGGGTAGTACTTGCAGAAAAAAAATAAAAGGAAAAAAAAAAGAGAGGATGATAGAGGCAAAGAAGGGAAGAGGAAGAAAGAAAAGGAAAGAAACCAGAAGGGAAAAAATAATATTAAAGAGACAAAAAATTAAAAAAGGAGAAAAATGGAAAAGAGCAAAATAAAGATGCAGATACACATACAGACAATTAGTCATTGGAAGGGACCTCCAAGGATCATCAAATCCAACACCAAAAGAAGAAAGAAGGAAGAGCAATGGAAAAGAAAGGAAGAAAAGAAATAAAAAATAAAAGAAGTAAAAAGAAAATTAATGTGAAAAGGGTTAAGCATGACAAAAGAAAAGTATTTACAGTGCAAATATGAAAATATCAAGGGGTTCAACACAAACAAGCCGTTACCCCAAACTAAGTCAATACATCTTAGTAGGAAAGTAAATCAGATAGAAGGGAATTGTCATCACAATAATGCTGGAGCCAAACAGAAAGAGGTTTTGAACAGAGGTTAAAACCCACTCTCCCACACATTATTTGTCGTTCCTACTTCTTCTGGCTTCTTTCCTCAGGGGAAAATAGAAACACAATACCAGACATGATATAGTTATTAAAAAAAAAGAAAAAGCAGGAATGTTTTCTAGCAACTCCCTTAAAAAACAAATGGCGAGAGACAAGCGCAACCCAGAGGAAACACGCACTTTTGGAAGCCGCGTCGGGAGGGGACGGTGCGGAGCGATCCTCTCTGGCAGCAGGCTCTGGGAGGAACCCTGGCCGAGGCATGCCGTTTTCGGGGGGGTGGTGGCGGGGGATGGTGTCCATCACCGAGCTGCACTCCCGGGGAGCCCCGTCCTACCGTGTCGGGGGCGGGAAGCCGGAGTGAGGGAGGAAGGGGTCAGCGCCGGCAGCATGGCCGGCTGCGGGAGGGTACCGCAGCGCTTCACACGAATTAGATTAAATGAGCCCCCTAACTCCCCTGTGGTGTAAATATTATTACAACTGGAGTAGCAGAGGAGCGGAGCAGCTGAGTGGCTTTGCTCGGAATCGCACAGCGAGTCAATATTGGATCAGGAATAAGAACACGGGTCTCCTGATTACACCGGACAGTACCCTAACAAAAGCCAGTATGCACTGCTCTCTGGGTTGTCTTTCGTCTTCTTTGGCTGGAAAGCTGCAGAGGTTTTCAAACTGCTTGCAAAAGCAAAACAGGTGTCTCATGTCTCTGTCCATATCCATCCGTGTGACAGCAGTTTCACAGTTGTGTTTTTTACTCAGTAAACTCAGTCCCACTTTTGGGCAGGTGGATTCAGGGCTGTGCAGACAAATCACTGACAGCACCGGACGCAGATATGGGGTCACAGCACCAAACACTTTAAACCAGTTTAACATGAGATAATGTAGACAAGTTCCTCTTTTCTACCTCTGGATACCATACAGACATACCAGCTTCCAGGACCAGCTGAGACTGCAGTAACACACATGGAGACAAGTAAACTACTTCTGAAGTGCAAGTTGGTAAAACCACTTTCTGATTGCATCTCCAGTGGGAGAAATTAAGGTATAAACAAGAGTGCAGGGGAAGAAATTGCACTGGAACCAAAATCAGAGGACCTACTCACACAGGTAGAGGTAAAACCCAGGTGATTGGTGCAGTCTTCTAGGAACAAGCTGGGTTTCCCTCTCCTGGACTACAAACATGACCACATTTTTCTGTGTTTTCCAGAGTAGAAATTATTCTTTGGGTACTGCTGGCCTGTTATTCTGCATTACCGTGGAAGAAAAGCAGGTTCAAAAGAACTCACCAGAATAAGCTGCCTTTCGCCTATCTGTTGCACGAGATAGGTCTGTCTCCTGTCCAGCAATATTTCAGTGACATCCTTCATCTTCTAATCATCTTTCTGTATTCAACTGGGATGAGTCAGTAGGCAATCTCTTACTATATGTATGCTTGCAAGAACAATCCAGCTCATCTATTCCTCCATCTACTGAAATTGGTAGGAATATAGAATCAGAGAATGCTTGATATTAGACGGTACTTTGGAGATTGTCTAGTCCAATCCCCCTGCCAGAGCAGGAACACAGGAACATGTTCAGATGAATCTGGATGCCTTCAGAGTCAGAGACTCTGCAGCCTCTCTGGGCAAACTGCTCCAGTGCTGTTACTCTCACCATAAAAATAGTTTTTCCTTATATTCAAATTGAACCTTCTATGTTCCAATTTATGCTAATTGCACCAAGAAGAGTCTGGTGCCGTTATCTTGACACTCACTCGTTAGATATTTATAAGCCTTTATGAGATCTTCCCTCAGCCTCCTCCTCACCAGGGTAAACAGACCCAGCTCTCTGAGCCTCTGCTCATAATAAAGATGCTTCAGCTTCATGATCATCTTTGGATCTTTGTGCTGGATTGTCTCCAGTAGCTCCTTGTCTCTTTTGAAATGGGGAGCCCAGAACTGCATGCGGTATTTCAGATGTGGCCTAACCAGGGCAGAGTAGAAGAGGAAGGGAACCTCCCTCCACCTACCAGCCACATTCTTCTTAATGTACTCCAGGACACCACTTGCCTTCTTGGCCACCAAGGCACATTTCATAGTTAGCCTGTGGTCCACCAACACACCTAGGTCCTTTCCTCCAGAGCTGCTTTCCAGCAAGTCAGTTACCAACCTGATACATGGTGTTGCTCTTCCCCAGATGTAGCACTCTATACTTGCCCTTGTTGAACCCTGTCAGATGTCTTTATGCCCAACTCTCTAGCCTATCCAGGTCACACTGAATGGCAGCACAGCCCTCCAGAGTGCAAGACATTCCTCCCATCTTTATGTCATTGGCAAACTTACTGAGGGTACACTCTACCCCCTTATCCACGTTATTGTACCAGTAACATAGGGCAGATTGGACAGCAGACCTGTGCTTCTCACAGAGGCAGATACCAAAGCTTGGATACTTGCAGTGAAAGGATGAAGGCCAAGGAATTTATTTCCACCTGGCATAGTGCTTAGCCTGAAGTTGATGCCTTGGGATGGTCACGGGAAATTCTTACTGTTTAGGCTCTGCTGCATCCTCTGCAGTTCTCTCAGTGTATGGGGCAGCTGCCTAAAAGGCAGAAAAGTCTTGTCCATTGTTCCCAACGAGAGACAGACTGAGCCCTCAGAAGGGTTAACTCTTTTTTAGAAGTCAAGAGTCTGCTGCCTGAAAGTAAGTTGCGTACTGAGCTGACACTGGAATAAGAATGGTGCAATAGCTGTTCCAAGTTCAACTAACACAAAGTCAGATATTTCAAAGAGCAACTCAGTGCTGTGCTTTGCTTCATTTTTCATCCAGACAGTGATTTTTGTACTTCCAGAGAGCAATGTGGCCCACCCACAGTCTAACACACTCTGAGAGCCACATCCTCTTTTAAATCTTGTAAAGTGACAGACTTCATTAAAGAGGGATATATCTGCATTATGTTACTGTCTCACAAACTTGTACAAAGGAAGCTGCACTGACACTGGGTACACCTGAAAGGTCTAGCTCAAGTTTCACAGACAGAAAAGTCTGTGAACAGCCAACAAGACCATTTTTAGTTTTTTTTATGCTGCTTTGAAAATTGTTCAAGAGCATATAATAATGGAATGGCTTAGATTGGAAGGGACCTCAGATCATCTAGTTCCAGCCCCTCTGACATAGGCAGGGACATCTCTCACCAGACTAGGTTGCCCAGAGCTCCATTCAACCTGGCCTTGAACCTGACCCCTCCCTGCTGGAGGGGACATCTCTCACCAGACTAGGTTGCCCAGAGCTCCATTCAACCTGGCCTTGAACCTGACCCCTACCTGCTGGAGGGGACATCCACAATATACCAAGGGCAACCTGTTCCAGTGCCTCATAGTGATGAATTTCTTCCTAAGATACAATGTAAATATACCCTCCTTTGAAACCATTACCCCTTGTCCTATCACTAAAGCCCCTTGTAGAAAGTCCCTCTCCAGCTTTCACGTAGACCAGATCCAGAAGGCTGCTATAAGCTTCCCCTAAATCTTTCTCTTCTTTGGTCTGAACAGCCCCAGTTCCCTCACTCTGTCTTCACAGGAGAGGTACTCTATTCCTCTGATCATCCCTGTGGCCTTCCTCTGGACTTGCTCCAACAGTTCCACATCCTTATTATATTGAGGATTCCAAAACTGGATGCAGTTCTGTAGATGAGTTCTTACAAGAGCAGAACAGATTGAGAGAATCTATTGTGCTCAGGTGGCTAAGAAGGCAAATGGCATCCTGGCCTGTATCAGAAACGGCGTGACCAGTAGGAGTAGGAAGGTGATTGTGCCCCTGCACTCGGCACTCGTGAGACAGCACCTCGAGTACTGTGTCCAGTTTTGGTCACCACAGTACAAGAAGGACATTGAGGTGCTGGAGCGAGTCCAGAGAA
>JAOXOE010000064.1:1920-16425 GCA_028565055.1 Phoeniculus purpureus
AAAATGGTCAGTTTAGGAGGTTGTGAAGTGGCTTTGGGGGTTAAAATGTTGACTTTTGGGGTCAAGAAGTGGATGTGGGGGTCAAAATGTTGACTTTTGAGGTCAAAAAGTGGGTTTGGGGGCCCCTGAAGCTGCTTTTGGGGTCTGAAAGCAGTTTTGAAAATTAAAACGTGGTTTTGGGGGTCCAAAAGTTGCTTTGAGGGACTTATGAAGCTATTTCAGGGAGCTTTGAAGGTGGCTTCAAGGGTCTGAAAAAGGTTTGGGCAATAAAATGGTCAGTTTAGGAGGTTGTGAAGTGGCTTTGGGGGTTAAAATGTTGACTTTTGGGGTCAAGAAGTGGCTTGGGGGGTCTGAAGGCGAGTTTTGGGATCTGAAAGTGACTTTAGGGGTCTCTAAAGCAGCTTGAGGAATAAAAAGCCGGCATTTGGGGTGAGAAAGTGGATTTGGGGGGGGTCTCGAAGCAGCTTTTGAGGTCCAGACAGGACTTTTGGGGTCAAAAAGTGAGTTTGAGGTGGGTCGTGAAGCAGTTTTTGGGGTCTGAAGGCTGCTTTTGGCATCTGAAAGTGGATTTGGGGGGTTGTAAAGTGGTTTGGGGGGTCATGAAGTGGCTTTGGGGGGTGTCTGAAAGTGACTTTTGGGGTCCAAAAGTCATTTTGGGAATAAAACCGTGACTTTTGGCATAAGAAAGTGGGTTTGGGGGTCCAAATGTAGACTTTTGGGGTCCAAAAGTGGGTTTGGGGGACTCCTGAAGCAGCTTCAGAGGGGTCTGGAGGTGACTTTTGGGGTCTAAAAGTCGTTTTGGAATAAAAAGGTGGGTTTGGGGATGAAAACGTGGCTTTAGGGGCTCCTGAAGTGGCCTTGAGGAGTCTGGAGGTGGCTTTTGGGGGTCTGAAAGCAGTTTGAGGAATACAAAAGCAACTTTGGGGGTCCAAACAGGAGTTTTGGGGTTGAAAAGTGGTTTGGGGGTGTTGTGGTTTGGCTTTGGGGTCAAGCAGCTGCTCTGAGGGATCAAGCTTCAGGGGATGGAAAAGCCGATTTGAGGGTCTGAAAGTGGCTTTTGGGGTTTGAAAGTGACTTTTTGAGGAGTCTGAAAGCAGATTTGGGGGTGGTAAAGCAGTTTTGGGGATGAAAAAGTGGGGTTTGGGGTCTGAAAGTGGCTTCTGGGGTCACAGAGTGGCTTTTTGGGTGGGTCTAACAGTGGATTTTGGATTGACAAACAGTGTTTAGGGTCAGAAAGCAGCTTTTGGGGTCCCAGTGGTTTGGAGGGGTCTGAAAGCAGCTTTTGGGGTCAAAAGGCAGCATTTGGGGTGACAAATCAGCTTTTGGGGTCACAGAATGGCTTTGGAAGGTCAGAAAGTGCCTTTTGGGGTTAAAATGTGGCTTTTGGGGAGTCAAAAAGCAGCGTTTGGGGTGGAAAGTGTTTTTAGGGGGTCAGAGAGCAGCTTTTGGGGTCAGAAAGATGTTTTGGGGCGCAAGAGCAGCTTTGGGAGCCCCCACCATCCTCCCCGACCCCACAGCAGCAGCCCAATAAACTCGTTGTGCAAATCCTTTTCTAGTTTTCATTTGCTCCAGCCCCACTCTGGCGGTTTTCCCCCATCCTGGAACATTTGGGACAGTTCTGGGGTTTCTGAGAAACAAACCTGGAATTGAGGCGAGGATGGGGAGGAAGGTGTTCCCCAGATTTGGGGGGATTTTCCTCTGGTTTGCAGTTTTTCTGCAAATTTGTGGTTTTCCAGAAACTTTGGGGGGGATTGTCCTCAACTTTGGGGGGGATTGTCCTCAGATTTTGGGGAGACTTTCCTCAACTTCTGGGGTATTTTCCTCAACTTCTCAGGGATTTTCCTTAGATTTTGGGGGGGATTTTCCTCAGTGTCTGGGGGATTTTTTTTCCAATTTTTGAGAGATTTTCCTTTTGGAGGATTTTCCCTAAATTTCATGAAATTTTCCTCAATTTTGGGGGGATTCTCCTAAACTGTTGATGGTTTTCCCCAAATGTTGGGAATTTCCCCACGTTTTGGGGTTTTTCCACAACATTTTAGACTTTTCCCTCAAATTGTGGGATTCCTCCTCCCCCAATTTTGTAGGATTTCTCAAATTTTGGGGTTTTCCCCTGAATTTTAGTGGTTTTCAAAAAATACTGGGGGATTTTCCTTAAACCTTGAGCATTTCCCTTACCCCATTTTGGTTTTTTCCCCCCATATTTTGGGTTTTTTCCCACTAATGTTATCATTTCCCCCCCCAAACTCTGGAGGTTTTTCCTCAGCTTTTGTGGTTTCTCAAATTCTGTGGGATTTCCCATAAATTTTTAGTCTTTTTCCCTAATTTTGTGGAATTTTCTCTCAGATTTGGGGTTTTCCCTTAAAATTTGAAGGGTTTTCCTCAAACTTTGGGGTTTTGGACGCAAATTTTTTGGGATTTTCCCCAAATTTCTCCTGGAATTCTCTTACTTTGGGGTTTTTTTAAGGGTTTTTCCTTGTCCCATCAGGGTTGGGGGAAACTTCCATCCTTGAGCACCCAAAAATTGGGTTTTTGGGGGTTTTTTTGTGTTGGCTGAGTCTGGAAAATCCCAAAGAGATTGGGTGCCAGTCCCAATGGGGCTGCTTTGGGGTTAAACGAGGCGGTTTCTGGCTATTTGGGGCTGTAGGTGATGGTTCCGGGGTGAGTTTAGGGCTTTAGAACCAATTTGGGGGTTTTGGGGATGGTTTTAGGGGGTGATTTAGTGCTTTAAGGGCTGGTTTCGGGGGACGGTTTGAGATCTTAGGGGGAGATTTGAGGCTTTAGGGGGTCATTTGGGGCTCAAGAGGTGATTCAGGGGCTGATTTTGGGTTTTATGGGGTAATGTTGGGTTAAGAGGGTGGTTTGGGGCAGATGGTTTTGGGGCTTTAGGGGTGATTTTGGGTCTTAGGAGATCATTGAAAGCAACAGTTTGGGGCTCATCAGGGCTATTTGGGGATTTAGAGGGTGATTTGGGGCTCAAGAGGTGATTTAGGGCTGATTTGGAGTTTTAGGGACCAATTTGGGATTCTAGGGGGAGATTTGGGGCTTTAGAGGGTGGTTTGAGGGGACGGTTTGAGCCTCTAAGGGTGTAATTTGGGATTTTAGGGGGTGATTTGGGGATTTAGGGCTGATTTAGGGTTCAAAGGAGTGATTTGGGGCTGTAGGGACTGGTTGTAGGGGACAGTTTGGGGCTTTAGGGGTCATGTGGGGTTTTAGGAGGTTAATTTGGGGCTCAATAAGTGATTCAGGGGCTGATTTGGAGCTTTATAGGGAGATGTGGGGCTTTACAGGACAGTTTGAGGGGACAGTTCAAGGCTTTAGGGGGTTGTTTTGGACTTGAGGGGGTGATTTGAGGTTCAAGAAGATCATTTGGCGGTCTGAGAGGGGATGGTTTGAGGGGACAGTTTGGACCCCTAAGGGTCTAGTTTGAGATTTTAGGGGGCGATTTGGGACTTGAGGGGGTGACTTGGGGTTCCAGGGAGATATTTGGTGCTTTAGGGGGTGAACTGGGGCATTTGGGCTGATTTGGGGTTCAAGGGAGTGATTTGGGGCTGTAGGGAATGGTTTGAAGGGACAGTTTGGGGCTTTAGGGGATGATCTGGGTCTCTGGAGGTGATTCAGGGGCTGGTTTGGGGTTCCAGGGGGATATTTGGGGCAT
Source organism: Phoeniculus purpureus (assembly GCA_028565055.1). Classification (NCBI taxonomy): domain Eukaryota; kingdom Metazoa; phylum Chordata; class Aves; order Bucerotiformes; family Phoeniculidae; genus Phoeniculus; species Phoeniculus purpureus. The sequence goes on from JAOXOE010000064.1 coordinate 5,576, forward strand.
GGTTTGAGGGGATGTTTTAGGGGGTGATTTTGGAATTTAGGAGAGATTCAGGAGGTGATTCGTGAGATCATTTAGGGCTGTAGGGGATGGTTTAGGGGGACAGTTTGGGGCCTGTAGGGTGTCATTTGGGGCTTGAGAGGATGATTTGGGGATCAAGAGGGATATTGGGGGCTTGGGGGTAATTTAGGGCTTTAGGAGATGACATGGACGGACAGTTTTGAGGCTTCAGGGATGATTCAGGAGATGATTTGGGGCTCAAGGGGGGATTTCGGACTCAAGGAGGTGATTTTGGGGTTCCAGGGGGATGGTTTGGGCCTTTAGAGGATGGGTTAAAGGGACAATTTGGGGCCTCTAGGGTGTCTTTTGGAGCTTTGACGGGCTGATTTGGGCTTTAGGGAATGGTTTGAGGGGACAGTTTGGGTCTTTAGGGTGTGAACTTGGGATTTAGGGGTGATTTGAGGTTCCAGAGGGAGATTTGAGGCTCTTCGGGTGGTTCAGGAGGTGATTTAGGGTTTGAGAAGATGATTTAGGGCTTTAGGGGGTCATTTGGGGCTTTAGGGAATGGCTTGGGGGGACAGTTTCGAGGCTTTAGGGGTGATTTGGGGTTCAAGGAGGTGATTTAGGGCTGAAGGGATGGTTTGGGGAGACTGCTTGGGGGTTTAAGGGGTGACTTGGGGTTTTAGGGGTGATTTGAGTTTCCAGGGGGATATTTGGGGCTGTAAGAGATGGTTTGAGGGGACAGTTTGTCGCCTCTAGGGTGTCATTTGGGGCTTGAGAAGGAGATTTGGTGTTCAGTGGGGTACTTTGGGATTTTATGGGGTGATTTGGGGTTCAGGAGATGATTAAAGGACTCATTTGGGGTGTCATTTGGGGCTTGAGAAGGAGATTTGGTGTTCGAGGGGGTACTTTGGGGTTTTATGGGGTGATTTGGGGTTCAGGAGATGATTAAAGGACTCATTTGGGGCTCTAGGGTTCTGTGGGGCCATTTCCCTGAGTCATTTCCCTCAGGAATTAGAAAGTTTTTCTTTGATGCTGAAAGTTTCCTTCAAATTCCTCCCTGGAATTCCCATTTCTCTCCCATTTCACCCCCAAATTCCCTATTTATCTTTTAGGATAAAAAAACCTTTGGTACCGGCAGCTTTTCTCCCCAAAATCAGAATTTTGTCGATTTATTTCAACTTTTCCAACTGTTTCCTAATCTCAGGCCCCCAAAAGGGACTTCTTCCGCCCAGAAAGGGATTTTTCCCCCACAATGAAATTTTCACCCTCAAAAAGGGAAATATTTTTTCCCCTTCAAAACTGAAAGTTTTCCTCCTAAAATGGAGTTTTCCCCCAGAAAAGGATTTTTCCCCCCACAAAGAGGATTTTTTCTCCCCTCAGAAATGAGATTTTCACACTCCAACGGGAAATTTTCAACCCCAAAAGGGAGTTTTCCTCCAAAAAGGGGGGGTGTTCCTGCCAAAAGAAGAATAATTCCCAAAAAAAGGAATTTTTTCCCTCGAGAATGAAATTTTCACCCCCAAAAGGGAATTTTTGCCCCCCCCAAAGGCATGTTTCTCCCCAAAATTGATTTCTTCTCCTAAAAACAAATTATTTTCCCCCAAAAAAAGAAAAGTTTCACCCCCAGAAAGGAAATTTCCCCTCTACAAGGGGATTTTTCAACCCCTAAGTGGGAGTTTTCCTCAAAAATGTTTTTTTGGTCCCCAAAAGAAGGGTTTTTCCCCTAAAATAGAGAATTCTTCCCCCCACCCCCCCCAATCCGGGGTGTTTTCCCACCCATTGAACTTCCCGCTCGGCTGCCATCGGGAGGAGGAGGATCTGGAAATCATTTGGAGAAGAAAAAAACCCCCGAAAGCAGCTACCAGCAGCACTGGAGGGGGGAGGGGAACCCTTTTGGGGGGATTTCTTGGAGATTTGGGGGCCCACTCCCCCCTCTGGTTGGTTTTTCTGGGTTCTCGTGCCTCCAGAGGGAGAAAATCTGGGGATTCCTCCTTCTTCCGGTGGCTTTTGTGAGGCCAAAAATGCAGAATGGGGAATTTGGGGGGGGGGGGGTTGCAGTGAAAAAATCCAGGAAAATGAATTGTTTGGCTTCCAAAAAGGATGAAGGTAGAAAATGAATTCCTAAGAATTCCTAAAAATTCCCACATGTCTGGGAATTTTTTGGTGTGTTTTCATAAATTTTCTTTGAATTCTCTGACATTGTCTTAAAGCTCCCAGAATTTTTCTTCAAATTCTGGACAAATACTTTGATTTCTTGCAAATTTTCTGCAAATTCTCTGAAATTTGCTTTTAAATCCCAGAAATTTCCAAAATTTCTACTTTTATGACAAATGTTCCAAGATTGCTCCCAATTTTCAAACCTTAAAATTTGGTTTTATAATCCTAGAAGAGATTTGGGATTAAAATTCTGCTGCTACTTTGAGGCTTTTTCCTCGATTTTTATCCTTTTACTGAAATAAAAAACACAAAATGAAATTTTTTAAAATTTTCTTACTGAAAAAAAATAAACTTCAATTTTGGGGGTTTTAAAGTCCAAATAAATTCAGTTTTGTGAAATTTTTTAATCAAAACCACAAAACTAAGTAGAATTTAGTATGTCTTTTAAAATTTAAAATGAGACATAAGTGAAATTTTGTTAGATTTTAATGAAAAAATTTAATTAAAAAGGCAAAATGCAAATTTCACAGGTTTTTTTAGAATAAAAAGTCAAAATTAAATGTAAACGTGGGGGGGTTGGGAATAAAAAATGAAAATTAAATGAGAATTTGGAGAGGTTAGAATACAAAATGGAAATAAAATGTAAATTTGGGAGCTTTTAGAATTTAAAAAATTGAAACGTAAATTTGAGGGTTTTCAAAATAAGAAAGTAATAAAATCTCAATTAAATCTAATTTGAGGGATTTTGGTATATAGATTCATGTGCTGAATTGATTCCATTTCTCCATTAAAATCCAATCACAAGGAGATATCACAAAATCTTCATTTTTGAGGGATTTTGGGGACTTCCAGAACCCAGCAACACTCAGGTTTGGAGTGAAAATTCCTGAAATTGGGGGTTTTTTTGCTAAAATTCCATTTTCTTCTTGTAAAATTTTCTGCTGGCACTTAAAACCACCACAAACCTCTCAATTCGAGGCAGTTTTGGGGGGTTTAGGGGATGCGGCTGCCCTAAACCTCCTTCACTTCCCCCCGGGATGCATCGAATCACCCCAATCCCGGAGTTTTCATCCAAAAGTGGGAGGGGGAAAAAAAAAAAGCCGGAGATTTGGGATTTGTCTGATTCCTTTTAAAAAAAACCCCTTGGTGTTGGTATTTTGGGTCCAAAAATTGGAAAAAGGGGAGAAGAGGGCACAAGAGGAGGAATTGATGGGGATTTGGGAGATAAAAATAGCGTCGGAATGTTCAGAATCCGGCCGGGATGAAAAAAGCAGCCCCGGCAGCGCTGGGAGTTGTTTGGATTTCAAATATTTCGGGGTTGAGTCGCTGGGTTGGGGCGCGGGGTGGGGGTGGGGTGTTTGTTCAGGGATCCACATCTGGGGTTTTTCCCACTTTAGACCCTTCTTTTCCCATGTTAGGGGCTGGATTTCCCAGTTCAGGGTCTAGTTTTCCCGTTTTAAAACTGGTTTTCCCATCTTAGACCCCTTTCCCCCATTTTAGTGTCTGGATTTCCAAGTGTAGGGACTGGTTTTCTCATTTGAGACTTTTTTTCCCCAGTTTAGGGGCTGCATTTCCCAGTTTAGGGACTAGGTTTCTCATTGTAGACCCTTTTTTCCCCAGTTTAGGGGCTGGATTTCCCATTTTAGGTGCTTTAGTCCCTATTTTAGGTGGTCTTTTTCCTATTTAGAGTATTTTTTCCCATTTTAGACCCTTTTTTCTCCGTTTTAGGGGCTGGTTTTCCCATTTTAGGGACTGGATTTCCCAGTTTAGGGGCTGGTTTTCCTATTTTAAGGGCTTTTTTCCCATTTTAGGGGCTTTTTGGAGTGTCTTTTTCCCATTTAGAGCCTTTTTTTCCCCATTTTAGAACTGTTTTTTCTATTTTAGGAAATTTTTTTCCTGTTTTAGAGCTTTTTTCCTATTTTAGGGCCAGGCTTTCTCATTTTAAGGGCTGCATTCCCCATTTTAGAGCCTTTTTCCTCCCATTTGAGAAATGGTTTTCCCATTTTAGGGGTTTTTTTCCCCATTATAGGGACTTTTTTTGTACTTTAACGTCTGGTTTTCCCATTTTATAGCCTTTTGTCCCCATTTTAGGGGCCACTTCTCCCATTTTAGGGGCTTTTTTTCCTGTTTTAGGGACTGGTTTTCCCATTTAGAGACTTTTCTCCCCATTTTAGCGACTGGGTTTCCCACAAAGCCACAAAGACCCTTGTGGCCACAAAGGGCCTTGTATCCACAAAGCCCCCCTGGGTCACATGTAGCCCCTTGTGGCCACCAAACTGCTTGAGCTGGTAGCCCATTGGAACCCTGCAGCTCTCTGATGGCTTCCCCACCTCCTCTGGGTGGCTTCACCATGGCTGCAGTTGCTAGTCCTCAGGCTCCTCCTCCCCCAACCCCCAGAAAGTCAGGGGTCACCAGGATCAGGGGTCACCAGCCCGGGGTCTCTCTCCTTTCGTTGCAGTTGTCATGGATGATGAGGACGGCCGGTGCCTGCTAGATGTAATTTGGTGAGTAGCTACTAACTGTTTCCTCACTGCTTCCTTGGGGCTTCCTCACTGCTTTCTCACTGCTTCCGCAGGACTTCCTCATGGCTTCCTCACTGCTCCCTCGAGGCTTCCTCATTGGTTCCTCACAGTTCCTTGAGGTGCCTTCAGGTTCCTCAGGGGTGCCTTCAGGTTCCTCATGGTTAATGGAGGTTCCTCAGTGGTTCCTTGAGGATCTTCACTGGTTCCCTGAGGTTCCTCATCAGTTTCTCATGGGTTCCTCACGGTTCCTTGAGATTCTTCACTAGTTCCTCACAGTTCCTTGAAGTTCCTCAGGGGTTCCTCAGTGGTTCCTCACAGTTTCATGAGGATCTTCACCAGTTCCTTGAGGCTTCTCATGGTTCCATAAGGTTACTCACTGGTTTCTTGTAGTTCCTTGAGGTTCTTTGAAATTTCTCAGAGATTCCTCACCAGTTCCTCCAGGTTTCCTTGAGGTTCCTCAGAGGTTCTTCACAGTTCATGGAGGTTCCTCACAGGTCCTTGAGATTCCTTGCTGGTTCCTTGAGGATCCTCACCAGATCCTTGAGGTTCCTTACAGTTCCTTAATGTTTCCCACCAGTTTCTCATTTTCTTGAGGCTCCTCCAAGGTTCCTCAGGGGTTCCTCACAGTTCCTTCAGGTTCCTCAAGGGTTCCTCGGGAGTTCTTAATGGATCCTTGAGGTTCCTCAGGCGTTAGTCCCCAGTTACTCTCAGTTCCTTGAGGCTCCTCCCTGATTCCTTGAGGTTCTTTAGGGGTTCTTCACTGCTTCCTCGTGGTTCTTGGTCTGTGTTGTGGGGCCAGAGGCAGGAAGAAGGGGTCCTAGACTCCTTCTCGTCCACCACTGGAACTTTTCCCAGCAACGAAACCCACCTGAGGGGCTCCAGACCTCCAGATCCCTCCTGATGAGTGGATTTGGATCATCTGGGAAAGGGTTTGGATCCTGCTGGAAGTGGCTTGGGACCCCTGAGGGGGTTTGGATCCTCCTGGAAGGGTTTGAATCCTTCTGGAAGTTGTTTGGATTCCCCTGGGTGGGTTTGGATCCTCCTGGATTGACTTTCAGTCCTGCTGGAAGGGTTTGGATCCCTTTGAGTGGGTTTAGATCCCCCTGGGAGGGGTTTGGATCCCCCTGAGAGGGTTCAGACCCTCCATAAACCCTCAAACCCCCCAGTTTTCCCATTTAATGGCTCTGTCTTGTTTCTGCAGCGATCCCCAGGCCCTCAACGACTTCCTCCATGGATCCGAGAAGGTGAGTGACACCTTCCCCTCCCAACTTCCTCTTTTTCCTCTGTTTTTACCCCAAACCCTCCCCTTTTTCTCAAGATTCCTCCCCTGACTCACGGAGCTTTTGCTTTCCCAGGGCTTTTTCCAGCCTCCCAGCAGCCATCCGGGGCATTTGGGGAGGGGTTGGGTGCTGGGAAGGATCGTTGCTGCCCTGATCCCACTTTCTTTTGGGTCATTTATCTGGGATTTTGCTCATCTTTTGCCTCCAGAGTGAAGTAAAGGCCCCGTTTCTCGTTGCAGATTGACAGTGACGATCTCCTGGACAACACGGGAGATGCGGCCAGCGCCTTCTTTGAAGGTGCTGGGGTAGGTGTTTGGGAATCCTCCTTGGGATCTGCAGCTCAGGAACCTTTGCCAGGGAGTTTGAGGGGTTTCGTAGGCTTCTGGTTTCATCTCATCCGGGTCTGGCGGGAGGAAAATGCCCTTTTTCCCTGTTTCCCCCTTGTTTCCCCCTCGTTTCCTCTCTCTGGTTTCCTCCTTCCCAGCTTCCCCACTCCCATTTCCCAACTCCCGCGTGGAAAACATTTTCCATGACGTTTTCTTTTTCCCTTCTATTTTCAGCCTCATTTTCTCCAACTTTCTTTTTTTCTGATTTTTTTAATTCTTTTTTTTCCCCTCTTTATTATTTTTTCCCCCGAATTCCAAACGTCCGGAATCAATTTATTTAGGACTTGAGATTCCCTTCAACCTTCTTTGTTTTCCTTTATTTCTTGGGGCTTTCCTGGAGTTTCAGGGAGAGGTTTGGGCTTATGAGGGTGGTCCTGGATTTTTTTGGGGGGTTCCATGGAATTTTGGAGGTTCCTAGAATTATTCATGGAATTCTTTGGGGGAGTTTCACTAATTTTTTTTTTTTTTTTCTCAGGGGGTTCATGGAATTTTTGGAGGGGGATTGTAGAGTTTTTGAGGGTTACTGTGGAATTTTCTAGGGGATTTGTGGACACTTCCCATCCCAACAAATTTTAGGAATTGGTATTTAGGAATTAGAATTTTAGAAGTCTGAATTTAAGACTCAAATTTTAGGAGTCAGGATTTTAAGGATCAGGATTTGAGTTGCGATTAAAGGGAGTCAGAATTTGAAGACTCAAGATTTAGGAGTCGGGATTTTAAAGGTCAGAATTTAGGAATCAGAATTTAAGACTCAAATTCTAAGGGTTGAAATTTCAGAATCAGAAATCTAGGAGTCAGATTTTAAAAGGTTGAAATTTAAGGATCAAATTGTAAGAGTTGGGATTTTAGGAGTCGGAATTTAAGACTCAGGATCGAAGAGCTGGGAGTTAAGTTGGGATCTAAGAATCAGAATTCAGGAGTCAGAAATTTAAGACTCTGAATTTTAGGAGTGAAATTTTAAGGGTTGGAATTTAAGGATCAAATTTTAGGAGTCGGGATTTAGGAGGTGGAATTTAAGAGGAAAATTTTAGGAGTTTCAAGGGGTGAAGGGTGAGGAATGAACTCTGATCTCTTTGCCAATCCCAGTTGACTTGAAGCCCCAGTTGCCTCATCCCTGGGCAACTCAGAGCCCCAGTTGACCACTCAAACCTCCAATTATCAACTGGGAGTCCCAGCTGCCTCACCCCTCATCAACTCAGAGCCCCAGTTTTCCACTCAAAAACCCACTTGACCACTCCAAGCCCCAGTTTACAACTGGGAGCCTCAGTTGCCTCACCCCTGGTCAACTTGGAGCCCCAGTTGACCACTCAAACCTCCAGTTGTCAACTGGGAGTCCCAGTTGCCTCACCCATTGTCAACATGGAGCCTCAGGTAGCCATTCCCAGCCTCAGTTGACCACTTCAAGCCCCAGCTGATCTCTCCCAGCCCCAGTTATCAACCAGTAGCCTCATCCCAGCAGACCCAGCTCCTTCTCCCCTTCCCCAAACTCAACTCTTTCTCTCCCCTCCTCCTCCCCATCTCCAGCTCCATGTCCAGGAGGCCTCCGGCAACCACCTGAGCTCAGAGCCCAGTCAGCCAGCGGCCAGCGTGGACCTGGATTTCCTGGAGGATGACATCCTGGGGTCCCCATCAGGCGCTGGCGCCGCCCCCCTGCCCAACGCAGAGCAGCCCTGCGACATCCTACAGCAGAGCCTGCAGGAAGCCAACATCACGGAGCAGACCCTGGAGGCTGAGGCCGAGCTGGACCTGGGCTCCTTCCAGTTGCCTACCCTGCAGCCCGTGGTGCAGGCGGCTACCGACGGTGGCCCCCAGCTGTTCTCCGGTGGCGCCGACCTCATCGGGCTCCAGCCTCCCGCTGTCCTCACCCACCAGGCACTGGTGCAGCCCTCGGAGGTGGTCAACAAGGCCATCAGCGTCCAGCCCTTCCTGCACCAGGTGGGGCTGGGCAACGTCACCATCCAGCCCATCTCCAACCTGCAGGGGCTGCCCAACGGGAGCCCTGGGGGCACCCTGGGCATCGGCCCCATCCAGGTTGTGGGCCAGCAAGTGATGGCCATCAACCAGCCGGCCCAGCAGCTCATCGCCAAGCAGGTGCAGCCATCCCAGGTGGCCACCATGCCCGTGGGCGGCTACCTCACGCAGCCAGCCCCTGAGCAGCAGCAGGTCACGCTGGCCTCAGCAGCCGGGGTCTCCCCGCAGGGTGCTGCCGGCTTGGTCATCCAGAAGAACCTCCCGGCTGTGGCCACCACCACCCTCAATGGCAACTCCATGTTCGGCGGCGTCTCGGCGGCCCAGGGCTCCCAACCGCTCACCGTCACCTCCAACCTCAGCAGCCCCCTGGTGCCTGCCCCCAATGTCATCATCCACCGCACCCCTACCCCTATCCAGCCCAAACCCGCCGGTGTCCTGCAGCAGAAGCTCTACCAGATCACCCCCAAACCCTTCCCCCCCGGCAGCACTGGGGCGGCTGCTGCTGCGGCCGCTGCCTTGGCCATCCCAGCAGAGCAGCAGAAAGCCCAGCAGAACCTGACTTTCATGGCCGGGAAGGCTGGGCAGAACGTGGTCCTCTCCGGCTTCCCCCAGGGGCTACCAGCCAATGTCTTCAAGCAGCCAGCGGCCCAGCAGCAAGCGCTGAGCAAAGCCATGAGCGTCCACCTGCTGAACCAGGGCAGCAGCATCGTCATCCCGGCACAGCACGTCCCGCAGGCTGTGCTGCAGGGCCAGAACCAGTTCCTGCTGCCTGGCCAACTGGCCGGCGCCTCGGCCGTGCAGCTCCCGCAGCAACTGTCGGCTCTGCAGGCCAACATGAGCGGCCAGATCCTGGCCACCACCTCGCATGGTGCTGGCCAAGCCCACATCATCACCAGCCAGGGGCCTGGCGGGCAGCTCATTGCCAACCAGGCGCTGCCAGCGCAGATCCTCACCAACCAGAACCTGGCCGGGCAGCTGAACCTGGGGCCGGTGCTGACGTCACCCAACGCTCACGGCACAACCCACATCCTGTCGGCTCCCATCCAGCTGCAGCCTGGCCAGGTAGCCCAGCCAGCCCTCTTCCAGATGCCCGTGTCACTCGCCGGCAGCTTGACCACCCAGAGCCAGCCATCGGTAGCCGCTTCTTTAAGCCAGGCCGGCCAGACGGTCATCCAGGGGGTGCCATTGCCCAGCCAGGTGGCCATGCTGAGTGCCGCTGACAACCTGGGCCAGGCTGTCAGCATCCAAGCGGCCGCCGCAGCTACCAGCCAGAGCCCTGGGCTGGCCCCCGCGCAGCCGGCTAGCGCCACCGGCCTGCTGCCGGCCGCTGACTCTTCCGTCCTCACGGTGCAGGCAGCATCACAGGCGCCAGCCCCACTGCAGCTCACTGTGCCCACGGCTCCCCAGCAGCCGGGGGGCTCCCAGTCCAGTCCCAGTTTGGCCTCCAGCCCTGAGAAGATCATCCTGGGCCAGGCGGCCACCGGGGCTGTCATCAACCAGGACTCGATGCAGATGTTCCTGCAGCAGGCAAGTAGAGCCCCATGGTGGGCAATCAAGAGGCTGCTTGGCCAGTAGAGCCCCTTGTTGGGCAACTGAGAGGCTGCATGGCCAGTAGAGCCCCTCAGTGGGCAATAGAGAAGCAGCTTGGCCAGTAGAGCCCCTTGGTGGGGAATAAAGAGGCTGCTTGGCCAGTAGAGGCCCTCGTTGGGCAACTGAGAGGCTGCTTGGCCAGTAGAGTCCTGAGGTGGGCAGCTGGGAGGCTGTTTGCCCAATAGAGCCCTTCATTGGGCAGCCTAGAGGCTGCTTGGCCAGTAGAGCCCCTCAGTGAGCAACAGAGGGGCTGCTTGGCCAGTAGGACCTTTCCTGTAAGTAGAATCCCCTTCCTGGAGGAGGAAGAACACTTCCTGGAAGTAAAAACTCCTTCCAGGAAGTAGGAAGACCCTCTGGGAAGTGGGAACCCCTTCCTGGAAGTAGAGAAATCCCTTCCTGGAAGTGGAAATCTCTGCTTGGAAGTAGATAAACCTCTTCCTGGAAGGAGAAAAGCCTCTTCCAGGAAGTAGGAGGTTCTTCCTGTAAGTGGAGAACTCCCTTCTTTGAAGTAGAGAAACCACTCCAGGAAGTACAGACCTCTTCCTGGAGGTAGAGAAAGCCCTTCTTGGAAGTGGAAATCCATCTTGGAAGTAGAGAAACCTCTTCCTGGAAGTAGAGAAACCTCTTCCTTGAATGAGGAAGCCCTTCTTGGAAGTGGAGATCCCTTCCAGGAAGTAGGACCCTTTTCCTGGAGGAGAAAAATCTCTTCCTGGAAGGAGAAAAACCTCTTCCTGGAAGTGGGAATCTGTCCCTGGAAGTGGAAGCCCCTTCCCGGCAGTCGGAAGCCCTTCCTGGCACTGGGGTGCTGCTCCCGCTGCAGGGTAGTTGCAGCTCCTTCCCCAGCCCTCACCGCCTGCCAGTTCAGCCCAGATGGGGTCGTTTGGTGCGGAGGGAGCCCCCAAAACCCCTCAGGACCCCCCAACACCCACCGCCCCAGCCCTTAT
>JAOXOE010000065.1:0-31336 GCA_028565055.1 Phoeniculus purpureus
AGGATGTTTTCTTTTCTTCATGAAAGCACAAACCTGTAAGTCTGAAAATTCTGGTAATTTTCAAACCACAATAATATGGAACCTCCTCTGTTCCAGCTCACACCCATTGCCCCTTGACCTATCACTAGGTGACATTGAGAAGAGCCTGGCTCCATCCTCCTGACACCCACCACTCACATATTTATACACATTAATGAGGGCACCCCTCAGTCTTCTCCAAGCTAGAGACCCAGATCCCTCAGCCTCTCCTCATAGGGGAGGTGGTCCACTCCTTTCATCATCCTTGTTGCTCCGTGCTGGACATCCTCCAGCAGCTCCGTGTCCTGCTTGAACTGAGAGGTCCATAACTGGACGCAATACTCCAGATGTGGTCTCACCAGTGCAGAGTAGAGGGGGAGAAGAATCTCTCTTGATCTGCTAACCACCCCCATTCTGATCCATCCCAGGATACTGTTGATGCTGCCTCCTTTTGATTTTTAAGTTTATGGATTTCCTTAAAGTCTGTCCAAACCTCATCACAACCTGTAGGCTTATCCCATTAACCATGAGAGCCTGTACCTCAGTTTCTGACAATGAAGGACATGTAGACTGGAGAGTTTTGAGGATGCAGTATATGGAGAAGAGCCGCCTTTACCCCGTTCTGGTCAGAGAGTCACAACCCCTTGCCACGGGCAGGGACACCACTCACTAAACCAGGCGGCCCAGAGCCCCATCCAGCCTGGCCTTGAACATTACCAGTGATGGAGCATCCACAGCTTTTCTGGACAAGCTGTTCCAGTGCCTCAGCACCCTCCAGCATTTGGAATGTTATCCCAGACTTGCACCACACAAAAGCAAAATTCAATGGGATTGTGTGAGCCAAAATCCTCACCGAGCTGTAATTTCTACTTGCCACTCTCTAATATTGATCCAAGATTAAATTCCTTTTTTTCTGTTGCATTGTGTGGAGTTCTTAATAGAAGTTTTCTCTCTTTTTTTTGCTGTTTGGGTGAGTATTAGGTCTGAATTCAGTTCACACAACACAATGCAGCCTCTGTACATCTTGAGATCCTTTATCTTTGCCCATTTCCTTTTTTCTTTCTTTTTTCTTTTTTTTTTTTTTTTTGACAACCCTCTGCCTTCACAATGTTCCCAGGACTCCAAGTGATAAGCTTCACACACAGTCATTATTTCCAGCCTTTGCTTTCTCATTCGGTGGTTTATAAGGAGAAGCTTCTGGTTTTAGAACTGCAACAGGCATTTGAGTAATTTCCTTATAACATGAAATGGCCGTGTGATTGCATCTGCAATGAATTTATATGTTTGTTCAGAGGAAAATGCTTAAGCAGAAGTAATCTACCTCTCCAGCACCACCGTCAAACCTCTGTGCCCCAGGGTATAGGACTGTGTGCTACGATTGCAAGGCAAGAGCATTGAGCTTCCACAAAATACTTCAAACCCCGTAATTCATTTGCTATTCCAAAAAGACAAGGAGAGACTCTGGGTATTTTTATACACCCTGAAGTGCTCTGCTGTCTGCAGGCAGAACATACAGCCTGTGTCACGAAGATGAAAGGCCAGGCTTTGAGCTTAAGAACTACAGTGCAGTCTACAGTGTGCAGACCAGTCATAGCTATGTCCTTGCCTTGTGTATGTGGAAGAGACCCCATCAGCGTGATGCAGAATTCCCGGATATGACTATAGATGCTTAAAGGAGTTAAATATCTATGGTTATTAAAACCCCAATAATTCTTGATTTACAATTTCCATATTTTACCTTCTTAAAGTTAATTCGTTTGGCTTTACATGCGTCTCCACTGGAAGAATATTTTTCAGGCCAGGATCAAAACTGCTGGTGTTTCTGCAACGAAGGAGAAAGAAAAATTAACTCTGGCTCAACAATATTAATGATACCAGCTGCAAACAAACCCAAGAAGCAGATGCTTTCTGCTACAGAGACATATTTCCAGAGATTTCAGATGTGGTCTAGCAGTTAGATAATAGGATAAAGGTTGGACTCGATGACCCTGTGATTTAAAACCCACCTGGACATACTCCTGTGAGACGAGACTTGGTCCAGGTGATCCTGCTCTGGCAGGAGGATTGGACTAGATCTGGTCTAGGTGATCCTGCTCTGGCAGGGGGATTGGACTAGGGCTGGTCTAGGTGATCCTGCTCTGGCAGGGGGATTGGACTAGATGATCTTTCAGGGTCCCTTCCAATCCCTGATGTTCTGTGATTCTGTGTAATTTACATCCTTAGGATGGAGATCATGAAGCTTTGCCTAATTGTCCCAGAAGCACAGGAACTGAAAAGTTTCAAGGTGTAAAATTCAGAATTTACTTTTCCAGGAACACAAAATATTGAACTGAATTCTTCCAAAGCTAAAAATCTGATTTAGAAATGAGTCAGTAGACTGAGCAGTGCTCAGAGGAAAACTCTTTCTTGAGATGAGGAATGTCCTGGGTGGTGATTCTGGATACCTTCTACTTCTTGAGAAGTAGAAATGCAAAAGGCCAAGGTTCCCTGGACTTTGACAAGCAAAAGGATGAGGATTAATTTGTATGGTAGATATACAGTTACTTCAGACACTCATAATTCCTTAATGCATAGAATTATTCCTATGTTTCTTGTTGAGATTCACGTCACGACCCTTCAGAAATGCATCTCTCAAAAGCACAACCTTTGTTCTGCTCTAATGTAGAGACAGTTCTCAATTTACTTCAGCAAAGCATTCATTCAGGAAAGACTGGCAGAACGGTTTTTCTTGTGACTTTACGGAAGTTTACACAAAAGGGCACAAAAAGTCAAATTCCCCTAAAGCTGGATTTCCAGATGCGTAGCAGAGAGATTCCCCTAAATTCTTGTTTAGGTGATCTTTAGACCTGACAGACCTGACATTTCCAAAGGCAAAGATACCAGCACGTCTCATTTTCTTACACTTGGCAGGTGCAGAACTGAGCTCCAGTGTGAGGCAAATCCAGAAGGCTTTGGTACTCAGACCTCTTCTTGCACTGCTGCAGCCAAATTGGGAGGACTCTTGGTTTGGGGATAGATCTCTAGGGGGAGGCTGGGAATAATACAGGTATGTACACAGTACAAAAAAACTCTCTCAGGCCAAATATGCAGACATTGGTGACCTCATCAGCACACACAAGCTGCTACCATGTGAATAAGATCAACACCAGTAGTGCACAACTGACCCTCTGTGCCCTGATCAATGCTAAAGTTCATCAGTGCAGCATACTGACCCCTCATTCTCTGGATTCACACCAAAGTCACTGATGCCTCAAATATAAGCAGGACTTTTAGTCCATCCAGCATCCACGTCTGTTAATTGTTAACCAAAGCTGCTGGAGGGGGTCCAGTGTAGAGCAACAAGGATGATGAAGGAAATGGAACACCTGCCTTATGAGGAAAGGCTGAGGGACATGGGTCTGTTGAGCTTGGAGAAGAGGAGACTGAGGGGTGACCTCATAAATGTGACGGGTGAGTGTCAGGAGGATGGGGCCAGGCTCTGCTCAATGACATCTAGTGATAGGACAAGGAGCAATGAGTGTGAGCTGGAACATAGGAAGTTCCATATAAATATGAGAAGGAACTTCTTCCCAGTGTGGGTGACAGAGCACTGGAAGAGGCTGCCCGGGGGGGTTGTGGAGTCTCCTTCTCTGGAGACATTTAAAACCCTCCTGGATGTGTTCCTGTGTGACTTGGTCTGAATGATGCTGCTGTGGCAGGGGGATTGGACTGGATGATCTTTCGTGGTCCATTCCAATCCCTAATGATTCTACGATTCTATGATCAGTTAATTGTAGCAGCTCTTTCCTGCTGGACATCTGCTACTATTGGCCAGTTATCCCAGCCTGAAGTATAGTAACTCATACATCTGAACGCACTCACCACCCTTAGAAAACCATAATGTTCATTAGGCTTGTTCTCCAGACTCTTCCCCAACCTCGTTGCCCTTCTTTGGACCAACACTTCAATGTTTTTCTTGTAGTGAGGTGCCCCAAACTGAACCTAGTAGTCGAGGTTTGGCCTCACCAGTGCCCACTACAGGGGGATAACCACCTCCCTACAACTGCTGCACACACTGATACAACCTAGGGTGCTATTGGCCTTCTTGGCCACCTGAGCACACCGCTGGTTCGTATTCAGCCAAAGACCAATCAATACCGCCAGGTCTTTCTGTCCTGATGTGTTTGAAAGCACAGTTAAAAAACATCTCCCAAGAAGCAGCCTGTAGTAACTCAAAGTATCTAAGGATCAGGCAAACCTTGTTTTGTGCATTCACAGTTGTCAAGATCCACCAGACATTTCTAAGTCATACAACATACATTTTACCCCGTGGATATAATGTGACTACAGGGTTAAAAAGCACCTGCTTTTTGAAGAATCACAGAAACACAGATTTAATTTATTAAATTGGAGGATTTCAGAAGTTGAAGGAAAATTTCCCACGAGAGGGGATGCAAAGCTGTGCAAGCGTTCGATTCACTGTGTGTGTGTTTTACTGACACCAGTTGTATTCGATGCCTTTTACTAAGAAGGCATTTTGGAACCAAGAGGCATCTCGATGACTACATTGGCTTCAATCCAAGCACCCAAATTCAGATTTCAGCTAAACCTGAGGGAAAAAAAAACCCTGTAGTTTTTAAGCTAAAACAATGTCTCAAGTACTAGTGTCTTTGCAATTATCTCTGAATTTATCACACTTCATCAATTTCTTCTCTTGTTTTGTTCCAAAGGTTTGGGGCATCTCAGGGATTTTTTTTTTCTGTTGAGCTGTAAGGCAACAGGAAATAAAGAGCATCTTTTACAATCACAGCATGTCAATAGACATGCCAGATTAATAGCTCTGGAGAATGATGGTCTCTGATACTATCAAGGAGAACGAATAGCATCTACTGGGAAAAATAATAGTAGCAAAATGTATTCTCTGCTTTTCTTCAGTATTTCTCAGCTCCTTGTTTTCACTGGATCAGGAGGGATGACCTGTGAACAAAACGGCAGAGGTGCCGTGGGTTGGATAACTGACTCTAAATGGCCCTTTTAGAAGATGGATCATATTTTTTTGTTCTTGACAAATGGTTTGTCCTGCTTAGAAACCTTAAGGAAGAGGATGCGATTCATGCTGTCCCACTGCGCTACAGAGCATAGAATCACAGGATCATTAGAGATCGGAAGGGACCTTGAAAGATCATCTAGTCTAATCCCCCTGCCACAGCAGGATCAGCCAGACTGTCACATAGGATCACATCCAGGTGGGTTTGAAATGTCTCCAGAGAAGGAGACTCCACAACCCCCCTCGGCAGCGCCTTCCAGTGCTCTGTCACCCTCACTGGAAGAAGTTCCTTCTGATATTTATATGGAACCTCCTGTGATCCAGCTCACACCCACTGCCCCTTGTGTTATCACTAGATGACACTGAGAAGAGCCTGGCTCCATCCTCCTGACACCCACCCCTAAAACATTTATAGACACTAATGAGGACACCCCTCAGTTTCCTCTTTTCCAAGCTCAAGAGACCAAACTCCCTCTGCCTCTCCTCATCAGGGAGGTGCTCCACTTACTTCATCATCCTCGTTGCTCTACGCTGGACACCCTCCAGCAGCTCTGTGTCCTTCTTGAACTGAGGGGCCCAGAACTGGGCACAACACTCCAGATGTTGTCTCACCAGGGCAGAGAAGAAGAACCTCCCTCGATCTGCTAACCACCACCGTTCTGATCCACCCCAGGATTCTGTTGGCCCTGTTGGCCCCAAGAGCACACTGGTCATCCTGCTGTGCACCAGGACCCCAGGTCCCTTTCTTCTACACTGCTCTCCAACAGGTCAGTCCCCAACCTGTACTGGTACCCCATAACACGTTGTCATTTGGTGACTTCTTGTTTTACTAGCCAGACAGCTATTTTAGTGTCAATCTGTCCTTTGTGTACAAAGTCATTAAATACCTGGGATGAAACTTTGGTATTAAAAATAAAAGAGTCACAGAATCACAGAACATTAGGGATTGGAAGGGATCTCGAAAGATCATCTAGTCCCATCCCCCTGCCACAGGTGGATCACCTAGACCAAGTCACACAGAAAATATCAGTTGCCTGAAATATCAGCATTTCAAAAGGAGAAGGTAGAGGCAAGGGTTCTAAATGAAGCCTGGCAAACCAACTTGCTGAGGAAAAAACCTTCCGGCTGAAAACCTCAGCGATAGGTAATTATATTTCTAAATGAGGCAATCATTGCTAAGCTATGAAGAATATAATTAATTTTATAACATTCTATAGTGTTGTAGTCAATACAGATAATAGACTTTTTGAGATATTAGCTGTCCAAACACATTCAACTCATTTAAAGAACCTCATTGTGCATTCTCTTCACCGAAGTCAACAGTAATAAAGCCTTGCTCTGTCACCCCGATAAAATCAGTCAGGGGCTGAGTTCCACTGAAAGGAATTAACTTCGTTTAAAGAAACTATAGTTCGCAGGCGTCCAACTTTGTTTCGTGAGGGGTTTGATTTGCAAGCGCAGCACACTTCAGTACCCACTGCACCAGATTTGTCTTTTCTGTAATCACACTGATCCCACCTAAAGATTTACCAGCCGCGTGCAGGAGAGGGCTAAAAAAAGAGAACAAAACAAAAATCTAACAAACGATTACTCTTCCAGATTAGTAGCCATCAGAGTCACTATCTCGTGTCTTATCAGGGACAACAAAGGATGCTCCAGAGGAGAATTCATGAAGTGAATGGCAAATGCATGGAATGAGTTCAGGAGTCAGACTTGCTCTTAAGACCTCAGCAAGCAAAGCTCTAAGATCCTAAAACAAAAGCTGTTGCATGTAAATGCGGGTCTTCTGCTTGTAAAAGATTGATTCTGGCCACAAGATTAGTCTACAACTGTGATCTCTTAAGAATATAGAGGAGAGCATAGCTTGAACAAGAAGCAACCAGCTTACATGTTTAAAGCAAAGCTGAGGTCTGCTGAGGGTTATGCAAACAGAAACCTCTGAGAGTAATAGACTGCTTGGAGAGAGACCAAGAACTAATAGATTGCTCTGCATCCCCATTCCCCGCCACACAGCTCATCCTTCAGAGGCTGTTATTTTCTCTGCTTACAGCCACTGAACAGCAGAACCCCATCCCACACCTGAATATTTCAGGTGAACAGCATGATGCTCAGGAAGAAAAGGCAATTCTTGGTGCAGGACGCAAATAGTCAGGAGGGGATTTCTGAGCTGCAAATAACTTGGTTATTATTGACAGCACAATGTGAGAGTTCTGAGGGAGGTGCTGAGGTCGTGTAGAAATGAGATGGGGGCACTGATTGGCCACAGTGTCCATGTGGAAAAGAGAGATGATGGTGTAGACATGAATCCTTACGGATCTCTCTCAGCTCATGCTGTCTGGCATCTCTTTGCAGAGACACACCTCTACGTAGTCCTTAAGCCTAACATGGTAACACCCCCTCTCATTTTAGGAAGAGCAGGTATTGCACCCCTTCTGTGCAAAGGCTCATGCACGTGGCTGAAAAATACTCACTCAACCTTGTGCAAGGTGTGTAATATGAAGGGGAGGAACTGCAGATGGTTGTGCTACTACTGATGGACTGCTGAGAGCTTTAGTATTTAACTGGTGTATTTCCTATGGCTGTATATATGGCCACCATAAATAAGATGGGAACTGGCTGGCAGAGTCCACCTGGAGAGACTGGGCTTCAGTATCAGGGCCATATGGGAGCACAGACGTGTTTGGCATAACAGAAGCAGATAGGGAGAACAGAAATGCCCACACTGTCGGTGCCCAGAGACAGTCTTTTTGCTGCCAGGAAAAATGCCAACTATTTGCATTTGAATGCACTTTTCCATCAGGGGCTGCTTTAAGACGATTTTACTAGGCTGCCCATCTTGGTGTAGGCTTCTTGACATAAGTGCAAATACACTGGAGCTTGCATTTTGGTAACTTTCAAACTGCAGCACCACCAACAGTTAAATTGCCAAGTTTTTTTAAATGCTCTGTAGGACAAACCCAGCCAGTGGATCTGGGGTTCCAAACAACACGCTGGTGAAGAAAGCAGATGTGGATCTGATTCTATGATTCTATAGTGACTTACGGTGGGGAAGGTACTTTCGTCTTAAAGCCTGTGTTGCAGGTGCTTAGAACTTCTTGAAAACAATATGGATGTGTTCCTGTGTGACTTGGTCTGGGTGATCCTGCTGTGGCAGGGGGATTGGACTAGATGATCTTTCAAGGTCCCTTCCAATCACTGATGAGTCTATGATTCTATGATCTAGTGATAGGACAGAGGACAATAGGTGTAAGCTGGAACATAGGAGGTTCCACATCAATATGAGAAGGAACTTCTTCCCATTGACGATGACAGAGCCCTGGAATGGGCTGCCCAGGGGGATTGTGGAGTTTCCTTACCTGGAGAAGTTTAAAACTCTCCTAGGTATATTCCTGTGTGACTTGATCTAGGTGATCCTGCTGTGTCAAGGGGATTGGACTAGAGGACCCTGTGATGTCCTTTCCAATCCCATATGTTCTGTGATTCTGTGAAATCTATGTGCAGCTACGAGCAAACAGCCTGTCGTGCAGTTTCTGAAGTGCCTTGCCTTGGCTACTGTTACAGAAGGGATGCTGGAGCTGGTAGATGGGTGTCAGGTACAGCAATGTACGGGTTTGCCAGATGACATGCTACATGCAAGTGTGACTGCATAAATAGTGATGCTTTACAAACCAGTTAACATTGGCAAGGCTAGTGGTCACCATGGCAACATTTTAAATAAATATGGGTGGTTCTGAATCAAGGATGATGGGTCACATACTAATTCATTATGATAATGGAAGGTCTTGGGAACACAGACCCTGACCCCAGCCCAAAAGCCAGTTTTGGCTGGCATGCTTTTCCTCCCACGCCTTATGCAAGGTCCCAGCACAAACTGCAGGCTGGAGCTATTTCACAGCACCTTTGCCACCCTGTGACCTCATGCTGGATCTGCCAGACAGTGCTGCACTGTGGGGTCAGAGGCTGTGACATCAAGAGATGACTTCCAGGGATGTTCTGCACCCTGGAAAGTCCCACTAAGTGTCATCTTGTTTGTCCACTTCTCAACACTGCAAATTCTTCTCTAACCTATTTACACTAGATGTGAACACCGTTGCTGGAGAAAGGACAGAATTAGAAGGGCAAGAGCATGGTTCATTAGCACAAGCACTGCCCTGCTCTGCCTGCCCCTGATCCTGTGCCTGCAGGATGGGTGTGAGGTCCCTATTGCTCTGAGACCGTTGCTTTGTGCACAGGATATACATCCAAGGAGCATCTTCTAGAGCTAAAGTGAGTGCCTCGATGCTCCAGCTGTCTCAAGAGAAGACTGTGAGGTCACCTCATCAGCACTTTTAAATATCCAAATGGTGGGAGTCAGGAGATGGGGCCAGATTCTTCTCAGTGGCAACCAGTGACAGGACGAGGGGAAACGGATATAAACTGGAATACAAGAGGTTTCACCTAAATATAAGAAAGTTCTTTACCTTAAGGGTAGCACAGCACCTGGAATGGGATTCCTAGGGAAGCTGTGGAGTCTCCTCTGCAAGCATTCAGAACCTACCTGGATGCATCCCTTTGTGAGCTGCTCTAGGAGGACCTGCTCTGGCAGGAGAATTGGACTACATGATCTCCAGCAGCCTCTACCAACAGTCACCATTCTGTGGCTCTATGACACCACTGTTTAGTGTGTTTGCCTATTTGGCAGTTGGGTCAACTCACAACATCTTGGGCTCGAGCCCAATAAACAGAGCCTTGCAAAGCCTTACACAGTCCTTGCTCAGTGCCTTTTGTCAACAGCCTTTTAGTTATCAGATGGGTTTGTCTACTGTGGAGACAGCAGGTGATGCCAGAGGAATAACCAGTGAGTGGTAGGTTTGGCCCAGTCCAACCAGTGCAAAGCTGCCCAACAGCCCAGAACAGCTGAGAAATGAAAATAAATAATTAACAGCCCCCCCAAATAAACTCAAATGAAAAAAACTAACACCTTTGCAGAAGAAAAGGAAAAGGGATGCAGAAGCAGAGGACGGGGAATATTGAGCTCTACAGCCCACATGGACATCACGGGTATGCAGGAAAGAGAAGTCTGTCAAGAGGAGGCTGCTTTCCTGCCCGCCTGTTCAGCAGCAAGAGGGTTAATTCAGCAATGTCACACTCAGAGCATATCCAAACGTTCCACTGGTCTCTCTTGAGTTACTCTGAGTCTCAGGTGTACTCTTCAAGTATTTTAAATGGGGTAATGGTTTTTTTTTTCTCCTAGTAGCGAGTACATCCAGGCAGATATAATTTTAATATAAAGGAGAAGTTTACTAGAATAGAATTTAAGAATATTAAAAAGGGATTTGGTTCCGAGAGAAATATTAGCAGTAAAGGCAAGGATAAGGATTTTGGAGAAATTTAATTAAAATTTAATCTTCTTTCTAATTAAATTTCCTTTTAATTAAACTTAAAATTAAATTCGCTTTGTTTAATTGGGGGAATTTAAAAAGTATTACCTTAGAGTGTCAATCATCTTTTTTTTTCCTCCCCCACACTATTAAAAAAATAGTTTACCCTGGTTTGTCTAGTTTAAAAGATGAGATTTCACACTGAGTGGGGGGAAAAAAAAGTAATAAAAACATAACATTTAAATGTAAATCAATTTACTCCTCAGTTATCTTCCGCCTCCTTCCCTTCTCCCATCACTCTCACCTGCCACACTGTAAATGAGGACAAAATGTCTTTCCCCCTGGGGAGCCTGTCTGGCGGGTGGGGAATGCCCTAACCCTTTTGACATCTGGGCCACTCGCTTATGGGGACGGACCTCTGGGCCGTGACAGCGCTTTGCTCTGCTTGATGCTGTTTTCCTGCTTTGCCAATCATAATTTCTCCCTCTTTTGTTTCTTTGTTCGGGTTTATTGTTTTGGGGAGGGCGGAGGATGGAGGGGCAGGAAAAGCAACAAAGGAACAGAAGGCTCTTTCGAGCTGGTGCTGCCTCAGGGTGGCTCTGCATCAGCATCTCTCAGTGACAGAGAAGTCCCCTAATGCCCTGTGCCTTCCAGTAGCTGCCTCTAAAACTTCCCATCCTCTCTTCCTTCCCTCTTTCCATTGAATCACTTGGCACTCAAACTTCTCCCCTTTGCTGAAAGTCACAGAACCACAGAATCACAGAACATTAGGGATTGGAAGGGACCTCAAAATACCATCTAGTCGAGTCCCCTTGCCAGATTGGGATCACCTGGCAAAAGCCATTTGTACCTCCTGTCCTGAGCCAAACCAAAAAACGATTGGTTTTGTTTGTCTCCAGGTTTCAATTCATCTTGCTCTTTTCATCTTCCTTCTCCTCTGCTTCCACTTTGCCCATGAATGACTTTTATGTAGACAAAGGATACCTGTCTGTGGCTTCTTACACCTAACAGAGCACAGGAACAGGCTGCCCAAGGGGGTTGTGGAGCCTCCTCTGAAGAATTTTAAAACACACCTGGACATGCTACTGTGAGACTTCATCTAGGTGATCCTGATGTGGCAGGGGGATTGGACTGGATCATCTTTCCAGATACTTTTCAATCCCTAATATTCTGTGGTTCTGTGAATTCCTTGCATAGTGCTTGATACCTTGCAGGTGTTAGCCGGTTGCCCTCTTTCCACACCCTCATTTCTCCTCTTGATCTCGTTGAAGTTATAGACCTTCTCTGGCAGGGGGATTGGACTGGATGATCTTTCGAGGTCCCTTCCAATCCCTGATGTTTTGTGATTCTGTGACAACTCCCACCATCTCTACCCTTTGCTGTTCCCCAGATAGAGCCCCTCTTCCTTGCTGACCACTCTACATCTGCTTGTCCTCTGTTCCCATTATTTTCCTCAGCTGTTCTAAACTTCCTTTTGTACCTTGCTTTCCTTGCTCTCTTCCGTGTTCCCTTGTTACGAGGTCTGTGCCACCACTGCAGTCAAAGGCTGCAAAGTCAAAGTAAAACAATATGCAGCACAGGTTTGGGTTGTGAATCCAGTGAACCTGAGGTAATCAATCAGAGCAGTCACTTGCACCTTACACTGTGCAGTGACTTCTCAAACGGTACAAAGGTGCAACCTCCCCATTGTTCCACAAACAAGCCCTTGGACCTCAGTGACACTGTGTTGCCTACCTCCTTGTCTTGAGAAACTCTTAGAATAATCTCTACTCTCAGAAGAAGAACGATTGTTTGCTTTACATTCCATCAATCCCAGCTCTTCCTTATAGCAGTGTCGCACTGGGTCCAAACTGAGGGAGGTTCGAAGACGCTGAAGCTGAACCCTTGGACAATATGTTGCAGAAAAGGAACAAAAGATGCAGGACCAGAGAAGGAAGTGTCACCAGCAAAGTAATGGATGCTCAGTTTGCTGCTTTGCTGTTTGTGCTTTGAATGGCTGATACCATGGAAATGTGAATCAGAATAAGGTGAGAGGGATGTCATGGTAATCAAGATGAGAGATCGTGGAACTGGAGAGGCTCTAAGCCTGAATTTGCCAAATCAATTGATAAAAAACAGTTTTCTTCATAATAATATAATCAGTCTACTCTCTAAATATTTCGGCTGCTGAAATTGCCTTCTGTACTTGAATTTATAATAATAAGAAATAATAAAAAGCTCAAGCAAAAGGATTAAGCAAGAATGAGCTGCGTGTACGTGCTCTATGCAAATTGGTGACACGTCTGCATTCATAATTCATGGCAAGAGGTTGAAGGTAAATAGATTTTTATTTTTATTCCCTGTGAATTTCTCACATAAGCAGGAACTATCTCTTTAGAACATTCCACCACCACCACCCCCTTCTTTTATTTAAGCTGAGAAAGAAAGTAAACAGATGACTGTAGCAGCTCCTGATCTCACATGGTATGAGATGCTGGTATGGAAGCTCTACGTCTGTGTTCAGATGAATCCTTTTTAAAGTCTTCGTCTCAAAGCAGAGCTGCAGCTGGGGACCTGAGGACAGGGCATATAGGAAAGGGAGATCCCCACAAATTTCATCAGTTTGAGTGATCACAGAGAGAAAGATGTAAAAGAATCTCAGAATCACAGAACTCTACGGATTGGAAGGGGACCTCAAAAGATCATCCAGTCCAATCCCCCTGCCACAGCAGGATCCCCTAGATCAAGTCACACAGGAACATATCCAGGTGGGTTTTAAACATGTCCAGAGAAGGAGACTCCACAACCCCCCTGAGCAGCCACTTCCAGTGCTCTGTCACCCTCACTGGGAAGAAGTTTCTTCTCATATTTATATGGAACCTCCTATGTTCCAGCTTGCACCCATTTCCCCTTGACCTACGGGGCAGATGACCCTGAGCAGAGCCTGGCTCCATCCTCCTGACACCCACCCTTCACATGTCTATAAACATTAATAAGACCACCCCTCAGTCTCCTTTTTCCCAAGCTTGAGAGACGCAGGTCCCTCAGCCAGAATGGTGTTTAAGATCTCCCTCACCCTCACTGTATTTTCTACATTAAGACATAACATGATTTCTTTAAATAATTAACAAAAAACATAAAAGCAGAGCAGACGACAAAGACTCACAGTGACACAGTTAGAGGACCACAGTACATCCTTGGTAGGAGTGTTCTGTATAATGGGAGCAGGAAAGAGAATTCAAATAAACACTTTTATCTTGATGACCCTTAAATGAAAGGACAAGGAAACAGTATGATCAGCTAGCAAAACACTGGGAAGATAAGAGCCCTTTGTCGAGGGCCTGATTCTCCCTTCCTTTGTCATTTGCATCTGTGCAAGGAGAATGACAAATTGCAGCAAAGATGCTCCCAGATCAGATCAGGTTAAACCAGTGGCTGGCTTTGTACGTGCTGTAATGACAGTGCAAGGTGAGCAGAGTTTAAGCACTCCCAAAAAGCGGTCAGTTGATCTGAAAGCTGAGCTACAGTTGTACTAACTATTAAAGTCTAATTTCTCATATTGCCAGAATAGAAACAAAAAACACCAGGAGATTGAGTTTGAAGAAGAGGAGGCTGAGACGAGACCTCAATACTCTCTACAGCTATCTGAAAGGACATTGTTGAAAGGTTGATTCAGGTTTCTTCTCACAAGCAATTAGTGGTAGAACAGGAGGGAATGGGTTCAAGTTACAACAGGGTAGGTTTAGACTTGATATGAGGAAAAATATCTCTTTTTTACAGAGAGTGGGTGGTCAGGCACTGGAATGGGCTTCCCAGGGAGGTGATTGAGTCGCCATCCCTGGATGTGTTTAAAGATCATTTGAATGAGGTGTTGAGGGATCTGGTTTAGGGGTGAACATGTAAGGTAGAATACGTGGTTGGACTCGATGGTCCCGGGGATGTTTTCCAACCAGACTGATTCTGTGGTTCTGTGATTGAAATATCATCAGACACTTTCACAAATAGTTTCTCAAATGTCCATATTTAACTTTCAGAACTTCTGTTTCCTTTTCGGTACAGTAGGGTAGAAAGATGTTTCTATAGTGAGTTGCTGTCTTTTTTTACCCAAGTTCAGTGTTATCTCAATTACCATCAATAACAAACAAAAAAGGAAAACCCCAAAAAGCCTCCCAAAGCCCTTTATAGTATTGCCACAAGACTAATATAAAAGCAGATGTATCCTGCTGAGTTCACAATATATTTTAAGCAAAATGACCCCAATGTTGCTCTGGGTCTCACAAATGCTGATATATATGAATACCTTTCCATGGGGAACATTCTCAGGAGTATCCAATGGGTCAGGCTTTCTTGGTTTGAAATGGTAATCGTATGCAGGGGGTTGTTTTTCAGTTTCATTTAGTTCCTTTTTAAGTGTTTATTTTTGCAGCATATTGTCCTATATTTTGGTATTTTTCACGTACATTTCTCAAGAAACTAAAAATAATACTCTGCAATATTTAACTCTTGTACAACATCGACTCTGAGAGTTCCCAGAAACACAGGTATGTGCTGACTAGGTGATCCTGCTTTGGCAGGGGGATTAGACTGCATGATCTTTCAAGGTCCTTTCCAATCCCTAATGTTCTGTGATTCTGTGGCTGTGGTGGTGTAGTAAGTCTCCAGGTGTAAATCTTCAGGTGTACACAAGGCATGAAGTTACAACTACCCAATTCTCAGAAATAATGTAGGACCAGATTCCAAAAATATTTATGAAGTGTAAGTTGTTGAAAATTTAATCATTTTGTGGGCAAAATCCAGAATTCCTTCTTTCTTCCACTCTCCCTCCCTTGGAGGTCTCTATGGATGGGATTGAGCCTGAGGTGTCCGTGTCTGCACCTGAGTTTAGATTTCTGCAGTGCCTATGTGAATAAACCTGTTGGGGTGGGAAAGGCTTATTCCTCCATTTGCTGTTTCCTGTTTGATTTGGGATTTTTTTGTGGAAGTTCCTTTTGTTTAGTAGAGAGATGCAGCCACTCTATCCCCAGGGCAGGCACTCTGAAGCAGCCGTTTACCCTTCAGTTCATGATGCGAGAGAGTGAGCCCATCTGAACCCAAGACATCACTGGGAGGACAATAGTGTCTGTAGACTGGGGAGAAGAGCACATGTAAGCAAAGGATTGATCCTAAAAGAGTCTGTGGCTCTGGGGAAGAGACCCAGGCTAGAGCAGTTGGAACCATAGAATAGTTTGTGTTGGAAGGGGAACTCAGAGATCTCCTAGTCCCAACCTCTCACCAGACCAAGTTTCCCAGAGCCTCATCCAATCTGGCCTTGAACACTTCCAGGAAGGGGAGCAAGGGTTTATTACTGGGAGCATCCTCAGCCTGTGGGAGACCACCACATTCATCAGAGAAGCTCATGGAAGACTTATCTCTTGTGTGGCTCACACCACATTGCCACAGTCTTCCCATAGAGGGGCATATGCCTGGAAAGGTACACGTAAGGACTGCTGGTTTTTCTCTCTCTCTGTAACTGGTGATGGATTTTTTCTGTTATTCAGATCAAATTCCATGTTGTTTTTCCCCAAATCAAGTCTGTCTTTTGCCATGAACATAAGTGGTGAGTGAGTCCTCTCTGTCCTTTGCTTGGGTCTGAAATTTTT
Organism: Phoeniculus purpureus; assembly: GCA_028565055.1. Taxonomy (NCBI): domain Eukaryota; kingdom Metazoa; phylum Chordata; class Aves; order Bucerotiformes; family Phoeniculidae; genus Phoeniculus; species Phoeniculus purpureus. The sequence goes on from JAOXOE010000065.1 coordinate 16,023, forward strand.
CTGTTATTAGGGACAGTCAGTTCTGGGAGCGGCCAGCTTTAGCCAGCCAGTGGCATTGGGTATCCCAACATACGCACTAGATGTATGGATATGTGTATCGTAGTTCAGGACCTACCTAATCCCACTATTCAACAGGAGATCCACAGAATTACCCTTAATATCTACAATAAGTGATCTACAGCTATGATGTCTAACCAGAGTCGCCTTCTCTGGAGATGTTTAACACCCACCTGGAGATGTTCCTGTGCGACTTGATCTAGGTGATCCTGCTTTGGCAGGGGGATTGGACTAGATGATCCTTTGAGGTCCCTTCCAATCCCTAATGTTCTGTGATCCTGTGATTCTGTGGAGCTGGCTTTGTCCACAGAAGAGCTCACTCTTGGAGCTGAACATCACAGTTACCTTAGTCAATAGTCCTCTCAGAGAAACTTGTAGATGGCCTGTCTCCAACTTTACGAGTAAAGATATGAGAGAAAAGTTCAGGTCCAGGAGCACGAGGCGTATTTGTTGCAGTAAATACCTAGTCGCCTATATTGGACCAAACTCAGGTATTCGAGGGAATTTATAAAAAAGTCAGTATTGACTTTGTGCCCCATCCATAGAGGAGGCAATTAGTGCAGATTGGCTCATGTCCTTAGCTTTCAAACTGCCACCCACACTCAGCACAATTTGGACACGCTGAATATATTGAGCTCACGATACAGCTGCTTCAACTAATTATCTTTTTCTAATTTATCTCTTTTTCTTACTGAAAGAAAGTCATTGTTTGTGTCCCAAATAATAACCTGGCTATCAGTCCCTTGATGTGAGCAAGGCTGGCAATAGAAAAAAAACTCCTCATTGAGTTTCCCCAGTACTTGATTTAGTTTGGAGAACGGATCTGAGTTAGAAGCTACTGAGAGCTTTTTGAAGACTATTTCTTCTCCTCTTGCTGGTCTGTATCCATACCCACGTCAGCTGGGATGGGAGGAAGGATGAAAACTTAACGTGATACATTCCAGTTTCGCTCCTTGACTGCGAACAGAGATGCCCTCTCCCGCTTGGCAGGGTTTTGACAGTAGCCTTTAATAGACTTTCAGAAAGCACAGCTGGAAAAGACCTATGAGGTCACCTAGTCCAGTCCATAGCCAGGGTGATAATTCAGGCTGTTCTCACCAACAGAGGTGATGGTACTCAGTGGCAAGTCAGACATAAATTCTGAGTCAAAGATCCCTAAATTTTGCTGCCCCAGATTCGAGAAGATAAAGTCCTGAGCAGCTTCAGTTATTTGATGGACAGTTTTATTAAATTGTTTACACAAACACTAACAAGGCAGTAGAAAAGCGCCCAAGTATTTAACTAGTTTTGTTTGTCCATTTCAGTATAAGCAGGTTTGTCTGGTTGGTTATTTTCTTTTATTTAATAATCACTGGCCATGTGTTTGGATAATGAGGGCTAAAGATGAAGAAGCTGGCTTTTTCTAAGGGATCATAGTGCCTTGACTGATGTGGCATGGAGCTGAGGACCAGGGTTCAGAGATGATATCAATATTGGTAAAATATTGCTGCATCATTAAGCAGAAAATGTTGACTACAGGCTGTATTTCTGATGTTGTTAGGTTTTGGACCCATCCTTCACCATGGATGTGTCCAGTTTTCACTCACTGAAGCTGATGTATGAGATCACTGAAGATACAGGCAGGTGTGGTGTTACTACATCTGATCCCACTAATCTTTCATATCAGATGCAGCATTTTTTTCCCTCATGGTTACGAGCTTTGAAACATTTTCTTTGTAAAAGCAAACTGTGGACAGCAGAGCTGCATTAAATGACAGGTTCTCAGTACCCTCTGGATAGCTGCTTATAGGCACGTGGATCCACGTGTGCTCTGGTCTATCCATCAAATCACCTCCTCAAAGCTTAGCTGCCCCAGCAGGAGGCTGAGGGGAGACCTTGTCACTGTCTACAACTACCTGAAAGAAGGTTGTAGAGAGATGGGGGTTGGTCTCTTCTCACAAGTAACGAGGGATAGGACAAGAGGAAATGGCCTAAAATTGCACCAGAGGAAGTTTAGAACAAACTTCTTAACTGAAAAGGTCATCAGACCTTGGAAAAGATTGCCCAGGGAGAGGGCTGAGTCATCATTATCATGCCCTTGTACTTGACTCTTTTGAGGCCTCACCTTGAATACTGGGTTCAGTTTTGGGTCCCTCATTATAGGAAAGACATTGAGATGCTGGAATGTGTCCAGAGGAGAGCTACCAAGCTTGTGATGGTTTAGAGAACAAATCCCATGAGGAGAGGCTGAGGGAGCTGGGCAGGTTTAGTATGGAGAAGAGGAAGCTGAGGGGGGACCTCATTGCCCTCTACAACTACCTGAAAGGAGGTTGAAGCGAGGTGAGTGTTGGCCTCTTCTCCTTAGTGACTAATGACAAAACCAGGGAAAACAGTTTGAAATTGAGGCAGGGGAGGTTTGGACTGGGTATGAGGGAGCTAAGCTCTTCTCATCCTCTCATCTTCTCATTGTCCCTTGTCCTATCATCTAGTAATGGGACACAGGGCAATGGGTGTGAGCTGGAACACAGGAGGTTCCATATAAATATCAGAAGGAACTTCTTCACAGTGAGGGTAATGGAGCACTGGAACAGGCAGCCCAGAGGGGTTGTGGAGTCCCCTTCTCTGGAGACATTTAAAACCCACCTGGACATGTTCCTGTGCAACTTGGTCTAGGTGATCCTGCTCTGGCGGGGGGATCAGACTGTATGATCCTTTGAGGTCACTTCCGATCCCAAGTGTTCTGTGATGAAATTCTTTACAGAAAGAGTGGTGTGGCACTGGAAAGACCTTCCCATGGAGGTAGTTGAGTGACCATCCCTGGAGGTATTTAAGAAACATGTAGAGGTGGTGCTTCACGCCCTGCTACAGTGGCAGGGTGTGTTTGTTGATAACAAGGTATTTAGGTTTTGGTTTTTTTTGCTGTGGGCATGGTTGGACTTGGTGATCTAGAACTATCACTATTATGTGATTCTGTGATCATCCCTGGATATGTTTCAAAGTTGTAGATATGGAGCTTAGAGACAGCTTCAGAAAGAGCTGTCTTGTACACAAAATCTTATAGATCTGAACTTAGGGTTTAGTGGTGGCCTTTGGATGGTTGGTTAGTGGTTGGACTCAATGTTCTTGAAGGTCTTTTCCAACTGAAATGATTCTATGATTCTATAAGATGTCTGTGTACATCTATCTATCTCTCTATATATAAAATTTACTTTTCCCCATATGTGTGCAGGGGATGAATCACCCCATCCACAGCGGAGTGAAGCTAACCCTTTCACAAGAAGCAAGAGGGAATGGTAAGGAGAAAGAAGAGCTGCCTCTCATCTACCCCTGGGGAGGAGGATGGAAGGTGGTGTGTTGGTGCTTGGCAGGCATCCCGGCATGGCAGCAGTGGACCTGTGCCAGGCAGTTTGGGACTGTGTGGGTGTGCCGTGCTCCTGCTTTGCCTGGAAATCTCACATTTGTTGAAATGAGCATGCAGATTTAAAAAAAGGTGTGTGTGGGGGCTGATGAATCACTTCTCATGTGAAAGACTCCACACATCCAACTGGAGCCGTGTGGTGTGTCTGGAGCTCTCTACTCATCTTTAATCCTTTGCAAGTTTTAACCTCTCTCAGAATTTTCCTTAGTACCATACAAGTGCTACTTTTATCAACTGCTTTCCCAGCTCTTTCTTTCCCTTTCACCCACCCAGCCCTGCTCCGTTCCCCACCCCTCCAGAGGCACTTCCTGATGTTCATCACCCTCCTTATTTGTCATCCCAGCTACTCACTTGGTTGTTCTTTCACACACACGCTACAATTAGGGGCTTATTCAAAGCTTTGCTTGGTGACATAATATTCCTGATGTACAAGAGCACGTCCCTGGAGCCTGTGAAGGTGATTGGTGTCTGCTTGCCTTGTGCTACACCTGCTGCACTGGGAAGGATGTTGGGAAGGAGAAGGAAGACCAAGACACCAGTTAAAGCCTAACCCTCTCTTCAGGCATGGCTCTCCTGCCCATCTCTGACTCACACACAGAGATGGCCGCAAACTGGGGAGGCTTTACTGGTTTTCTAGAGATAGGATTTGCCCTTAGAGAAACACACAGTGCTGGGAAGGTAGGGCAGCGTGGATGCTGTTTTCCTGGGTGGAAGGACACTATAAGCCAACAATGTGCTCTTCTGACCAAGAATGCCAGTGGTCTCTTGGGGTACATTAAGAATAGTGCAGCTAGTAGGTTGAGGAAAGTTCTTCACCTCCTCTGCTCTGCCCTCCTAAGGCCACATCTGGAGCACTATATCCAGTTCTGGGCTCCCAAGTTGAAGAAGGACAAGGAGTTGCTGGACAGAGTCCAATGCAGAGCCACTGAGATGATTAGGGTGCTGGAGCTTCTTCCTTATGAGGAGAGGCTGAGGGAGCTGGGACTGTTTAGCCTGAAGAGGAGGAGACTGAGGGGAGACTTCATCGATGCTTATAAATATCCTTGTCTTTTGTCAAGCTAAAAGAGGTCAGATTTCAATTGGATCTTAGGAAGAAATTTCTCCCTGTGAGGGTGCTGAGGCAGGGGAACACATTGCCCAGAGAAGCTGGAGATGCTCCGTTCCTGCAAGTTTCCAAGGCCAGGCAAGATGGGGTTGTGGGCAACCTGGTCTGGTGACAGGCGCCATTGCCTATGGCAGGGGGCTGGGACTGGATCATCTTTAAGATGTCTTCCAACCTAAATAATTCTGTGATTCTATGCTACTAAATAGAGCAGCAGTGCTGGGAGCTGCAGCTTTGTTCTCTACACCCACAAATTGAAGGAGCATTTTCACCTCATACAAACATCCATTCCCACAAGGAGTGCTCGTCCACATTTTGGCAACAGCAGGAGGCAGGGGTCACTCCCAACAGGTACTCAGGATGCAGCCACCCAGCTGAGGGATCCAGAGGTCTCAGTGCTGACGTGAGCTGTTGCACACCAGCCGGCCTTGGAGTCATGCTGTGGACTAAGGCACATTTAATTTAATGCCACGGACAAAGTCACAAAACCCAGCTTCTGAGCAGCCTAATCAGTTTGGACAGAGGACCGCTCTGGCATGGCTGTATTGACTCTGGTTCAGAGATGGCTCAATTGGTCCTGTCTCAGATCTCTGCTCAGGCTCTGCTGCTGTGCAGACAAGGCTTTATAGCTCCTGCTTTCCATTTCCAGAACTAAACTCAGAAGTCAATGATAATTTTCTTCAAAGGGTTGGGATGTGCCCTTCGCTTTTTGCCTTTGACTTGTTTATTAAATTCTTGAATTTCTATTTATTTACTTATTTATTTTACAAATTGTGGTCACCACTGAAAGACAAGACGTGGGTTTAAGCTTGAGGTCTCAGGGGCATCAAATATCAGGTCTTCCAGAGGGTACAAAGGTGTTTTTCATAGCAACCTGTAAAGGAGAATCTGTCTGCCAGTACATACAGCCTAAGTGCAGCTTTAATGGCTTTGACTCCTGGAGCAAAGGCTCAGTGAGCTGTAATTAGAGCTGGTCATTTGTTTTTAATGAAATCATTTTCCAGGGGTTAAAAAAAAATTAAAAAAAAATGCAGCTTTACCCAAATCAAAACATGTTGTGAAAATGTGCTGATTTCAGTGACATTTTTATGGGACTAAGTCCAAATGAATCATTTCAATCTTCTCCTTGCATTTTGATAATGTCAGAACATTTCATTTCAAGAATATTGAGACATTTCATTTCAGCAGTGCGGTAGCAGAGGGCTGTGGAGTGCCAAGTAATCTTGTCTTCAGGGTTTGTAAAGCAGGGAGAGCTTAAAGTAACACAGGGTGGGAGGGTCTGAACCTCTTTCTCCAAACCAAGGTCAAACGTGCTTGTCCCCGCATTAAGTAGGTGGGACCCTCTGGTACATCTTGAGGAATGAACGTAGGAGAATTACTGAAGAATTAGAAATTTCATTTTTCATTGAGGAAGAGTGATGAAAAGCTGGGTACAACAGAGAACATTCAAATAACATGATTTGTACTGTTTTCTTTCTCTTAGTGAACCTCACATTGAAAAGAAAGAAAAGCAAACACACTCATTTATTTCAGAAGACACGGAGCTACTCAAAAGTAGCCACTGACCTTCAGCCTCATGTTTTACCGTAGTCTGGGTCCACTTTCCTGCAGAAACAACATTTTTTGGCCTCTTTGGCCATCCTTTCTGCCAAGCTGTCTCAGAAACCACTGTGTGAATGCCTACAGATGTTCTTATCAAGGCTGCCATCAGGTTCCTACCAATGAAGTTTCAAAGTATTGTGTTGTGCTGGCTTTGGCTGGTAGAGGGTTAGTTTTGTTCACAGTAGATGGTTTTGGGCCATATTTGGGGTTTGTGCTGGTAACACGGGCATGCTTTAGTCACTGCTGAGCAGTGCTCAAGGCCTTTTCTGCTCCTCAGACCACTCACAAACATGCAGCATAGAGGTGTGCAAGAAGCTGGGCTGGGACAGGGCTGGGACAGCTGACCATGACTGAGCAAGGGGATATTCTATACTGACTGGGCCCTCAGCTCAAGAAGGACAAATAACTGCTGAAGAGAGTCCAGCATAGAGCCACAAAGATGATGAAGGGAGTGGAACATCTCCCTGATGAGGAGAGGTTGAGGCAGCTGAGGCTCTTTAGCTTGGAGGAGACTGAGGGGTGACCTCATAATTGTTGATAAATATGTGAAGGGTGGGTGTCAGGAGGATGGAGCCAGGCTCTTCACAACGTCATCCAATGATAGGACAAGGGGCAATGGTTGTAAGCTGGAACAGAGGAGGTTCCACATCAATATGAGAAGGACCTTCTTCCCAGTGAGGGTGACAGAGCCGTGGAAGGGAGTGCCCAGGGGAGTTGTGAAGTCTTCTTCTCTGGAGACGTTTGAAACCAACCTGGATATGTTCCTGTGCAACTGGATTTAGGTGATCCTGCTGTGTCAGGGAGACTGGACTAGATGATCTTTCACGGTCCCTTCCAATCCCTAATGTTCTGTGATTCTTTTACATCATGCTCGGCATATAAATTTGAGGGAAGAGGAAGGGGAGTAGGTGAGGTGTTTGAAGTGATGTTGTGTGCTTCCAAAAGACCACTACGTGTGATGGATCCTGAGTTTCCTGGAGATGGCTGAACAGATGCTCGTGGGAAGCATTGAAGAAATCCCTGGTTTTACTTTTCTCATGTGTGTGGCTTTTGCTTTACCTATTAAACTGCCTTTATCTCAACTGGTGAGTTTTTTCACTTTTAATCTTCTGATTCTCTCCCCTGTCCCACTGAGGGGGGAGTGAGCAAGTGGCTGCGTGGGACTTACTTGCCAGTTGGAATTAAACCTCAACATATGTGTTTCAACAAATCTCATAAAAGAGTAGATAAAGAAGAACCTAAATCGTTAGAAATTAATGGAGGAAAGTGACCTAAGTGCAGTCCTAGAAAACTGAAGGACGTATTTAAACGCTGTAATTTAAAAGAGGTTATTCAAGGACTATTTGAATGCAGTAATCAATGAACATGAAGAACCTTAAATCACAATTAAATTCCATTATTTGTCATCGTTACCCTAAACGAGGTTGTTTTCTTTTTAGCTACCATACTTGAAATCATTTCAAATCTGATTTGAAACTCTGAAAATAGATTAAATTACAATATTTTGTGTATTGTATCACATAGAGAAGTAAAAGAAAAACATTTCAAATACATTGTGCCAGCGATGTTTGGTGAGTTTCCTAATATCCACTAAGTTGCTGGTTTGAATATGACTAGGGTTGTACTAGCCATGTGTCTACAAAGCACCTCTTAGAAGATTCCTCACACCTGAAGAGTGTACAGTTTGACTTGGACTTATTTCAGTGTCTCACATGTCTTTTAGTGATTCATGTTTAATTCCATGCTGCCACAGCTGTGTCCCTGGGAGCATCCAAACTCATAAATTCAACCACAGTTCGGGCCCAGGTGGCACAGAAGGCCAGTGGTATCCTGACTTGTGTTAGCAATAGTGTGGCCAGCAAGACCCCCTATACTGGCCAGTGGGGATGACTTCCCTTGAGTACTGGGGGCAGTTCTGGGCCCTTCACTTCCAAGAAAGAGATTGAGGGGCTGGAGCAGGTCCAGAGGAGCAACAAGGCTGGGGAAGGCACAGGAAGGAAAGTCTAATGAAAAGATGCTGAGGGAACTGGCGATGCTTAGCCTGGAGGAGACTCAAGGGGGACCTTCTCCCTCTCTACAACTACCTGAAGGGAAGTTGTAGTCAGGTGGGGGTCAGGCTTTTCTCCCAGGCAGCTAGTGACAGGACAAGACAGCAGGGCCTGAAGCTGCCAGGGGAGGATCAGGCTGGATGTTAGGAAGCTCTCCCTCACAGAAAGGGTGATCAGACTCTGGAATGGACTGCCCAAGGCAATGGTGGAGTCCCCATCCCTGGGCATGTTTAAGGACAGACTGGATGTGGCAGTTAGTGCCCTGGTCTGGCCAATGTGGTGATGTTAGGTCTTTGGCTGGGCTGGATGAGCTCAGAGGGCTTTTCCAGCTTCAATAATTCTGTGACTATGCCACGATTCACAAAGAGCTGTAACTCCAGGACCAAAATGGACATAATCCTGTCCCAGAAGCAACACCACACTAGAGTGACTTTGTCAAGCCTACTGCATCTCCTTGCTTTTTTTTTAAATACTAGAAAAATTGGAGAAAAGCTGTAGGCTGCAGGAGTCTTGAGCTGAAAGACACCACTACGCTGGAAAGCTGGGAGTAGAGTTTGTTTTTGGCTGGAATCAGAAAGGTTTATAGTCTCCCCTTGTACCGTTTCACTGGTGGAGTGACGTACCTCTCTTTGGATAAGGGAGGATTTAAATATGAGCTTCTGTCATAGTTGATTGGTTTGGCATCTTGATGGGATAGTCCTCTCTGAGTTGTCAGTTTATGAACATATAATCCTTTAAGGCACATGTAATAGGGAATTAATTGCTTTTGCTCTTTGGGAGGACACATTCAGCATATCTTTAGAGTTTTAACACTTTCTTCTATTCTTCCCAATTTTCTTTTATCTCTATTTAATTTCATCAGGTTTTAATATGACTGGAAATTCTATTTGAAATAGGTCAAAACACTCTCATGTCTCTCTCTCTCTCTCTCACACACTTTTTTTTTTCTTAAATAGTCTTTCTAAATATGGATAATTGTTAGAAGATTTCAGACCTTAATAATCACTAATGTTATTGTCCGTCTTTGGCAATCTACAGAACAGAGATTCTTTTTTCTCCTAAGTTTATTAAGGAAGCTCTTACTTACATACCAAGCGGATAATGAATTCTGCTATGAATAACAATGTGCTAATCTTCAAATAACTTCTTATATTAGTAACTAATGATCACCTCTAATAGCACTGCTATATTTGTGTGTAAACCACCTTCCTATTTATATAGCAATTACATCATGTGCCTGTTATGTGAGACTTGCATTTAAATACAAAACACATTTCCAAATAAGCAAATGCAGTTATGTAGCCAGGTGCAAGCAGGCACGAGCTCGTTGTGCACATCCACTAAGCTGGGCAGATGGCGGTTTGTGTGGCGCTGGGCTCTATCTTCTGGTACGAACTCATGGCTTGGGAAAGACTGTGCTAGCATGGCTCTACAGCTTGTGTGTCTGGCTTGGCTTGCTCCTGGCCACCTGAAGAGTGCCAGTGGGCTTCTTTCCATTTCTGTCTGCTTGCAAGAATGACAAAACACAGTGGTGCAAACGTGGTGTCACAGAATCACAGAGTGCTTGGAGTTGGAAGAAACCTCTGGAGATCATCTAGTCCATCATTCTGCCAAAGCAGAGTCACCCAGAGCAGGATGCACAGGGTAGTGTCCATGTGGATTTGGAATCTCTCCAGATCAGAAGACTCCAAACCCACTCTGGGCAGCTTGTTTTAGGGTTCCATCACCCTCAAAATAAACAAATCTCTTCTCACATTCAGATGGAACTTCTCACATTTGGGTTTGTGCCCACTGCTGGGCACTGTCTGTCACCACCCTTCTGACACCCACCTTATGGATACTGGTAAGAATTCTTATGGTAGATGGTGGTGCAGTGACTTGATGCTCTCTCTGCCACTGGAGTTGTGATACAGTGAGGAGAGCCAGAGTCACATTTCCTGGGAGCCAGGGCATCACTTCTGCTGCTGACCTCGACCAGTGGAGATGTATCTGGTTAACGGCTAATGAGCACAGGATGATGAGGATCCAAAAGACATCATACTGCGGACACTGTGGACTAACAAGGCTCAGAGTGTAATGGGGAAGAGCAATTATTTGTGTTTCTGTTACTCTTGCAGAAAAGCGTGTGGATGTCTTGAATCTCTTTTAATAGCACTGGTAGAGCTTTTCAACAAATTTCACAATTGTTTTACTTGCGAATTTTAAGAGGAGATATACAGGATAGAAAAGAAAGCTCCTGTGGCCTTGGAAACCAGATTCTATACATTTTCTGCCTATGATATGCTAGGAAAATCATTTGATAACATTCCTTAACAAAAATGAGGTTTCTTCTTTTCATCTCTCCGGGTGGGAACAGAAATTGCCTGTGTATTTCTGTAATTACACCAACAACTCATTGAATAGAACATTTTAAAAAATAATAGCGAGTCTCCTAGACCTAGAATCACGTATTTATTATTCCTTAAGCATCATATATATATATAAACATATTTATAAACGTTTCTTCAAATTTAGGGAAGGGCCATGTAACTTTGTCCCAGCCTACAAATAAATCATCGTAATCGTGTTAAGATGCATTGTCACATCGAGGCAGAAGGGTTAGGCCTCCTAACAAAGCCATTGCTTTTTTGACTTCAACGTTTTGAATCATTCAGTTTTGACTTTCAGGTTATACAAAAATACGTCTTTGATATGCTCGGCAGAATGAGCTGCTTAAATCTCTCTCAGCAGTGCATTCCTCTAAACTCTCTAACATATATTTTTTTCCCTGGCTCTTCACTGCTTGCTTGACAATTCTTCAGTATCTTTTCAAATGTGTTCTGATATCAATCTCACCAATGCTGTAAACAGAGGTAAAAATCAACTTTCCGCTGTGGTATTTCACACACTGACAAATTCTCTCCACCCAGCTGCTGTATGGAGCCCCTAGAGAGGGGTTCTGTCAGTACCCCAATACACTTGCAGGGCTGTGATTTTCTATCCAAAAGAGAGCAAAGCATGAATGGACACACAGATATTTTCACCAGACCCAGAATCCTGAGAAACTATAGGACAGGGTGAGTAGTTTCTAAGTACAGTGCTTTGGGAGCAGCTCCAGCACCATTGCAAATGCTCCAGGGTCTTCCTCTACCCTCCAGTACAACTCCCAAATAGTACTTTTCTACAGGTCTTGTGTGGATGGTTCTATACGGATATTTCAGGTGTCTTAGTGCATCTCAAATGTCATCAACTTTTACTTAGCTGACCGCATTCAGATCTTCGGTTCCCTTCACAGCCAGGGAAAAGGTATAAGCCTTCCCTGCTATTATTTGCTTTGTGCTTGCTGCTTGGTAGCATCACTTTCTAGTTCTAGCATCACTTTCTAGTTAGAAAGAATCACAGAATCACAGAACATTAAAGATTGGAAGGGACCTTGAAAGATCATCCAGTCCAATCTTCCTACCACAGCAGGATCACCTAGATTCTGTCGCACAGAAACACAACCAGGTGGGTTTTAAATGTCTTCAGAGAAGGAGACTCCACAACCTCCCTGGGCAGCCCCTTCCAGTGCTCTGTCACCCTCACCATGAAGATGTTCCTTCTCATATTTATGTGGAACCTCCTGAGCTATAATGGATCTTTCTCAGTTTACCTGTGCCCTGTCATCAACCCTGATTTTAAGACCAGTAGCATATCTTCCCACAGTTTGGGGTTTTTTATCTTGTGATGAATCTCAGTCTTCTTTGCTGTTCTTTACATAAGAGTTGTTAAGCAACTGTGATTATCCTTGAGCATTCCTTGTTATCAAACTAATAGTCCCTCTCGAATCTGAACAAATTTCAGATGTCTCTCAGACAAAAAAAAACAACAAACCATTAAATCAAAAAAAGTAAAACAGAAAGTAAAGTAAAAAGTAAAACAAAAAGTAAAGTAAAAAGTAAAACAAAAGATTAAAACAAAATTAAACAAAAAATTAAATTAACACCCCCCCAAAAATTTTGTTTAAAAAAAAGTAAAACAAATCAGTAGGACTAACACTTTTTGAAGGGAAAAATCTTCAGGCTTCCTTGAAATCCACAGGAGTCCTTCGACTTACTTCAGCCTATGAGCTCAGTACATACATTCTGGTCCCACAGTGAAAGACTGCACTTCAAAAGTGTAAAGAAAGCAAAATGCTGAGAATTTCCCATTATGGGTTTAATCCGGATCCTTAGACATTAATGATAGCGTTTCTTTTTACATCAGGGTTTGTTGGACGAGGCCCAGGCTGTCTGTAAAAGTGCTGAGCATATCTTTTATTAAACATTTTGTTATTTAATGTGCCATTTTCTGATGTATATTTGATAAACAAATTTGTTACCAGAAGCGTTCTTGTTACCAGTGACATTTAAACACAAATGCAGATTTATATGTGAGTAATTGTGTTTCAAGAGTAACTGCCTGCACAAGTCAGCATTTCCCAAATGTTACAAAAATGCACAAGCCCAAGCAGAAAAAACTACTTGCCCATCTTCTGCTACATTTGATGTAATGAAAGGTAATTATGTCCCATTCACACATTAAAAGGAAGCGCTCGTGTTGGATAAGATTGTAAGATTGAAAATCTCTTGAAGTTAATGGAAGCCTTTCAGTTGTTTTTGGTGGAATGTGGCTCAGGCTTTCGGGAGGAAAGCCAGGTTTTGCAGAGCTGCGGAGACATCTCTTGGGATTACAAGTGAGGGATTATCACCATGATGTTCAGGTGCTGTGGAAACATCTCCTCTCCTGAAAGTCTTGCCTCTGGTGCTCGTCTTTTTGTCTTGCTAATATAAAGAAAGTGCTGTTGACTCATATCTACCAGAGGTGAAAATCCAATCTCACATATGTCCTTGCCATATAAAAACACTTAAAAAAGAAATACATGTCCTTAAAATCATATCAATTCACCTTACGTGACTAAAAAAGAGGCCATTTCTAAAGGATATTGATTAAAATGGAAATACATTCAAATAAATGGATTCTTGGCTTGAAATAACCTTTACAGTAAGTGAATGGTCTGTTTTGAAAGTATGATGGGTGTTCTGCAGGGCACTACTGTATCTTAATTTTGTTTCATTGCTATAGAGAGTTTTCTCTGTTTATGAAAATGCTATGCAAAGTGAGATCTATGGATTTCAGAATGGGGAGGAACAGGAAATTTTGTCTTAAAAAGCCTTTCTACTTCTCATTCTTTAGTATCACCAAAGACCACAACCAGAGTCAGGGGGAGATGAGGTTTCATAGCCACTATATCAAACACGAAATACAAACCAGTCTCTTCCTTACAAAAGCTCATATTTTATGTGAGTCAGACAAAGAGTGTGACCGAGGAAGCAAAATTTCTGTTCTAGTGACAGGTGCCAGGACATCTTTGCCCTGGCAGATCCAGAAGAGGAAATAGGGATCTTAACTGTGCAAATCTCATCTCTACTTACGTGATTTTACAGCAAATGACTTGATAAGCAGAGAAAAATATAAAGAAGCCATTAGGCAACCACAGAGTTATGGAGGACGCTGAAATACTACATTTTCTGTGACCAGAGCAAAACAAATGTGAAACGCTGGTCATCACAGCAACTTAATCCCCATAGTTCACATCATCTGTCCATCTCTTTTGCATTAAGTCCACTGCTTCCTTGCTTGAAGGAAGTACCTATACTTAGAGGAGATACAAATCTAGATATCACTGTTTTTCCACCCCCAAAATGCCTAAATCCCCATGAACTGGACAGTCACAACAATGTTGACCCTAGAACATGTTCTGATAGATTCCAGATGAAACCATCTCACACGTGTGTTTTCAGTTAGCTGGGGAATCACAGAATCACAGAACATTAGGGATTGGAAGGACCTCAAAAGATTTTCTAGTCCAATCTGCCCATCACAGAAGGATCACCTAGATCCAGTTGCACAAGAGCACATGTAGGCTGGTTTTAAACATCTCCAGGTAGAGACTACATATCTCCCTGAGCAGCCCCTTCCAGTGCTCTGTCACCCTCATCAGGAAGAAGTTCCTTCAAATATTGATGTGAAACTTCCTATGTTCCAGCTTACACCCATTGCCCCATGTCCTATCACTAGATGACACTGAGCAGAGCCTGGATCCATCCTCCTGACACCAACCCTTCACATAGTTATAAACATTAACAAGGTCACCCCTCAGTCTCCTTTTCTCCAAGCTGAAGAGACCCAGCTCTCTCAGCCTTTACTCATCAGGGAGATGTTCCACTCCCTTCATCAACTTTGTGGCTCTGCACTGGACTCTCCCAAAGGCTTTACAGGCTCTTTGACAAAATACAGGTATTGCAACACAAAAGAGCACACCAGAGTTTTTGCTGCAACAATGGGAACTACAGAATTCAGAAAATCGAAGGATTTCACAAGTTTGCCAGGAAATGAATTTGCTGGTGACATTACTAGAGGCTGCGCTGAAACTTTGAGTTTAAAGGCTACACATTCTCACTCCATCCTCTTGTGGCGCTCCTGTCTGAGACTTTCCAAGCAAAGGCATATGCTTAACCACAAAATCATAGAATAGTTTAGGATGGAAAAGACCTTTGAGATCATCGAGTCCAAACTGAGCTCCTACTGAGCTCAATGCTAAACCACTTCCTTAAATTCCATAAACCTCCAGCTCCTCCTTGCTACTGTACTTTCAACCTAGAGTTTTTGCTTGTCTAGGCTTTTCTATCCTAAAAACAGCCCTGTATTAAAGCAAACACTGATGGAGGAACAAGATGTACTTGGCATTTCGTTGCACATGAACATTTAAAGATGTTTGTACATATTTATTTATAAACTGATTATTTCTAGGCACATCCTTAATCACTGTGCTGGTCATGAGGACAGTTGAAAGCAGGTTGAAAAGGAAACAAAATGGAAATTTGTCTTTAGTTTGAATGCACATGATAAGGACACACACTGTCCACTGTGTGATGCTCCTGTGTCCATAATGTATTTATCCTGAAGTGAACTTGTGCTCTCATTGATACCTCAGTTTTTATTTCTGACTTTGTTAATTGCTGGGTGTTTCTTTCACAGAATCACAGAATCACTCTGGTTGAAAAAGACCCCTGGGATCATCAAGTCCAACCATCTACCCTACCTTACA
>JAOXOE010000066.1:0-37548 GCA_028565055.1 Phoeniculus purpureus
ATGACAGAGCACTGGAACAGGCTGCCCAGGGGGGTTGTGGAGTCTCCTCCTTTGGAGACGTTTAAAACCTGCCTGGATGTGTTCCTGTGTGACCTGGTCTATGTGATCCTGCTGTGTCAGGGGGATTGGACTAGATGATCTTTTTGAGGTCCCTTCCAATCCCTAAGGATTCTATGATACTTCTTAATGACATAAAATGAGGAAAAAGAATTTGTGATATCAAATGGAATAGAAAAACGCAGATTTTAACAGAATTCCTATGGCCTCTCCCTAAAGAGACAGATGAGACCAGGATAACAATCTGAGTAAAATTTTAATCAGCTGAAGGCAGGCTGATGTGCCTTCTTCAAATATGGACAAACTTAATCAATGCATGCTGTTGTGTTTATCAATGGAACTTAGGTATCATTTGGTTAATGAAAAATCACAGAGATGTGGACAAAGAGATATAGGGATGGAAAGTTGGATTAGCTAAGCAGGGTCAGGCCTGATTTGTACTTGGATGCGAGACAGTGTCGGTGCACCAGTTGCTGTAGGCTTATCCTGCTTCAGCAGGAGGAGTTGGACCTAGATGATCTTTCAAGGTCCCTTACAATCTGTAACATTCTGTGGTTGGAAAGTGCTTTCTGAATCAGTCAGTGGAATGTGAAGAATTTGTGTTCTTGCTAACCAAAGCAGCAGGGCAACCTTTGGACCAGTGCAGCAGTCTATTTAAAAAAATAAATACATGTAGTTAGATGATAAAATTGGTAACAGTCAATAAACTTCTAACCTAGAAAGTGTGTATGGGGGGGAGATAATAAACAGTGGAAGGAAAGCCACAGAAATGAAGCTATGCCACCAAATGTGCAGAGAAATAAAACAGGAGGGTGACATGTCCCTTGATAAAGATATTTGGGGAAAGTTTGGTCTAAATGTCTACGAAATCCATTACTGTAGTGCCAAATTATGTCAAGAGTTACAGCTTAGGCTGGTGTGCATAATTCTCTCATCTAAATTTTATTCTGAAATGCTTCAGCTAAAAGCAGGAAAAAATGAGCACAGAACTACTCTGACAAGTGCTTTAGCTTTTTGTGCTGTACATGGATTTATTTATCTTTTATGAAACAGTATTTTTAGATGAATTAGTAGGGTGCTTAGAATTAACTTAGACTAAAATAATTCCTCTTGCTTAAATGTTTTCAAATCCATGAGAATATAGTATTTTGGACTGTGTTAGCCACATCTTGAGTGTAAAGTACTGAAATGCTATACTTGCCTGTAATTAAGGCTTTCACTAGATGTTTCATTTTGTGATGTCCATTATTGTGAATAACCATCACCTACCTATTTTGCATCTTGATATTTAAGACTCTGCTTAAATCTAACTTTTTTTTTAACAAGAAATCCAACTTTAAATGGGGAAACAAGACATCCAATAGGGCACTTGATACTTCAAGTTTTCTCCACAAACACAGCAGTTGTATCTGACTGAATACTGTATATTCTGAGGACATTCCTAAGGTTTCACTTCAGACTGTAGATGTCCCTCTAGCTGGGATCTTATTTTCTCTAAACTCTATGAATACATAAAAACCCCATTATTTATTTTGGAAAATGCTTACTGTATTAAAACCTAGCTGTTTACAAGTGAAGCTAACATTCTTGACTGGCAGTTCCAAAGACAGAATGCTTTCCTTTCTGTGCTAGAACTGATACCTCACAGAGCAATTATGTGCCGTAGCTGTAAAAAATCCATGGTGCAAATCTAGTGTTTGTTAATGCTTTCCTCATACCGGAGTTCTGCGTTGCATCTGTTCTGCTAATGCAACCGGTAAAGCCCACGTCTCTCCTGTGATGTACTCTTCTTTTTATTAAGGCAGAGATTTGCCTGCATATAAAGCATAATTACATAAACCATTTGTCACGGCTTAGCACCAAGTTAATCTGCTCAACCCTGCAGACGGAAATGTCCTCCCTCTCCCAGAGGGGAGAAAACACGTAAAGTGAACACACGTCCGGAAACTGGAATTAGAAATATTCAACTTTATTAAACTTTATTAAAGATTTTATTAAGTAGAAAAAAAAACCCCAAAAAATAAAAGGGAAAGGACAAGGAAAAAAGAATGCTCCTCCTTAATTCCACTCCTCCCCCCGCCCAGACCTGACAGCCCCTGATTCCTAAAGGCTGCTAAAGGCCGCGGAGGAGGGGGGAAGTAAAAAGGAAAGACTGGGAAATTGCCTAAGCAAAACTTAAATAGTCAACTTAAGTAGTTTCCTAGGCAATAGTCTGAAAACTTTGTGGGAGAGGATAGAGATTATCAGAGGAAATAAAGAAAGATAAAAAGGGAAAAGGGACAAAAAGGGAAAAGGGGGGGCAGTGAAGCAGGAGGGGGACAAAAAGCCACAGAGGAGCAGACAGGCCGCAGTGAGCTACTGGCCAAAACGAAACCAAAACTAGACTTCCTGGACACCCAAACAGAGAGGGAGTACCAAAAAGAGGGGGAAAGGACTACCCTGTCCCCAATTGAGGACCCCCAAAATCTGTCTGGCCCACTCCACCTACTCAACGTGCTCCCTGCGGCAGCCACCTCTGCCTTTCACTTCCTGACACCCCCGGAACCTCCGCCACCCCCTCGCACAGCTGGCAGGAGGGGAATGTGAACATCCCCGCAGCCAACACGAGTTAACTCCTTGTGTGCTAGAACAGAGTTCTATGGAGAAGCTGTGCTGCGTAGGGTAAGAAAGAGACCAGGAGGTTGCAGTGATTCCTGAAAAAGGACTCTCTTACATGCCTGAAATTTTCAGTCTGCATGTTTTTCAGCTGGTCACATCCTTTCCCTGTCCTGAGACTTGTTTTGTAGTAATATTTGCCTTGTCCATGAGGGTCTTGTGCTGAAGGTAGTCCTGCATGTTGTGGTCTGTGTTACAAGTTTCCTCACGCTGATATATGGCAGTTTTTTCATGTGATTTGTTAGACCTAATTGTTGTGGAAAACTTCTGGAGAGCAGGAGGCCCACTTGTTTCTAATGACAAAAAAACCCACAAAAGGATGAGGTGATGGAAGTCTGAGAAAGATTAAAAATGAGAAGAGCACAAAGCAAGAACACGAGCTGAAGTTGTTGCATGTGTTGTACAAGTAAGATGTCAAAGGAAGGTTTCGGATCTAGTTTGTTTCCTTCCCACAGAGCCGGCCTTCATACAGCACTGATTACTGTACTGGATGCAGGGCTGCTCAGAAGTCGAATTCAGTGTAAACTCTGTAGTAAACTACTGTAAAGCTTATTTTAAGTTTTGTTGGAATTAAGTTTTATACCCAACCCAAGGTTTTGCCATAGGATGCTTGCCAACTGGACTGGGAGCAAACAGTTGCCCCAGAATGCATAAAACAACACAAAAAATATCTGAGAAGTAAATGAAAACAAACCTGATAGTTTTATAGCATCTGCAGCTCATGACTTTTAAACCAGTAATCAATGTTGTGGGCCTGATTTAAAGCTTCTGAGCTTTAAAGTCACCTAGTCATGCATTCTCTTTCACTGTATGTTAATTAGCACTTTTCTCGCCAAGTGCTGCAGAACTATTAAAAGTGAGATATTTGATGTGATAATGCAATCTTGTTTTTAACTACACATGGGACTTACTTACTGTCTCTTTCCTCCTTCTCTTTTTTTCCTCCATGTCATAATCTTTTTAAATTTTTCCGCAGGTTTACATCCGGCTTTGGAAAGTTGTTTAACCTTCACAGTGCTAAACCCCAGAATTATTTAAAATTAGGTATCTTTTTTCTGCTTATTTTTTGCAGGTACATGTTTTATTACTGATATCCCTTTCTAAATAATGATTTATTACATTGATTCTAGATCCTTTTCTTACTTGTTTGAGATTTGTGATCCAGGTAGGCCTTTTATGTAGTATGACTTGAGAAAATTTAAACCTCTATAGCCTTTGATATTATGAACTCTTTATCTTGAATGAATTTGCTTGCCAGAATCATTGATTCGTCCCAGAACTTTAGATGTGTTTACAACACATCTATTCTATGAACTTGTATCTCATCTTCCTATTTTATTGTTGCTTTTTTTTGATTCTATTTTTTTAGTTAAATACAAAAACATACATAGTTTGCATTATGACATTCCTGCATTAAAAAATGAGGTCGAAAGAAGTTGGTTTTTTTAGTACTACTTTTGAAGTTTTCCTAGCAGCTACCATGCTTAGTAGATCTTTCATTTCAAAAGTCTGTTTGGGGTATTAGTTTCCCCTAATAACAGAACCATTACTGGTAGTTTCCTCTCCAATAATAATAGTATCTTTGCCTATACCCACAGGGCACTCTGACTGTTCATGGCGGATCTATTTTACAGTCTATTAAAATCCTTTCTTTAAATAATTGTTTCTAAAAACAGTTATCACCCAGATAATCTTTAAATTCATGAATAATTACGCAAAAGCTTTATTTCCACTCTTCTTGGACAATTTTTTCATCACATGTACATGTATTCAGAGGTTTTTTGGGTTCTATGCTTAACGTTAAGTCTTACACACACCGCTCTATTTTGTTCAGTGTGTTGATCAGCCTTCTGTTCTACAGTAATTTTACTTATTTCTGGTTTACATTCGTTTTACATCACTTTTTATTACTACATCACCAAAGAAGAGTCAAAAATAGCAGCTGTAAACTTTTGCAAAGTCTGTAGCAATCCTGGGTTTCAGAATGTCTTGACTTTTAATTTCCTGATGGACTGAGAACACACAGAGAACGTTAGAAACTATACTGATGAGAATCAGAGAAGCAAGGGTCATCACTCTGTTAACATTAAGAGAGGGATACAAAGGTGTATGTGTTTAAATTCTTAAACTGAGAAGGAAGACAGTATGAAGTGATTAGGCCTAGGATGAAGCAAAGCATAAGTTTATATTTTCTGTAGTTTAATTGATACTTCTTTGGTTTTGTTCTTGAAAGAACCATTTTTATCTTCACTAGGATGTCCCTCAGTAGAATGATAGACAGAAGGCTCACACTGAAATGAGAAATCCCTTGGCTTTCCTATGAAATCACAGAATTGTTTTGGTTGGAAGAGATGTTTAAGATCTAGCCAACAATTTCCTAACATTTTTCCTGTATCTTTTCCACTTGTTTGTGACAGTTTTTTTCTGACTTGCTAGTCCTTTTACTTGATGATCTAACGTTACGCCTTTTTGCAAACGTTATGCTTCGTACTTCAGAGTAATCTACTTCCAGTGCTGCCTGTAAAACGGATGGGTTCATGGAGGCTGGAGATTTTAAACCGCATTTTCAAATATTTTCCTTGTTTTAGCTCTGATGTTTCTTAAGTTTTCAGCTGCATGTTTTAATACTGTGGGATTGCTTTGTTTCACGGCCCTTGTCTCATTGAAGCTGGATGTTGGCCACAGCAGTGACCCACTGTGGTTCTCTGTAATCTCTCTCTTTCCTGTGTCTGTCTTTGGGAAAGATAGAAGCAACAGCTTCTCCAAAGTAAAAGCTGTAGATTGCACAGCTGCAATTCCTTAGTGGAAGCAGATGAACCATGACCTACTGTTGATGGCCATTTTGGGTTACATCATCCCACCGATCACCACCCACTGCTGCAGCTTGCCAGCCAGAGGGATGTGGCAAACAAGTTGTCTTTTGTTGACACTTCATGAATTAACAGCTAGGGGCTTCTCAAGAGGAGCACAGTTGGCATCTCTTCCTCCTTGGAGACTCAGTGTTTGAGATCCCTATGACAGAAGTTCAAGGAAAAGAGGATGGATTACAACAAGCTGTTGCCATATGGAATGTGTTCTCCTTTTGGCAACAGTGCTTTTTGGTTTGGGTTTTTACTTCTGTGCTACTAGGTTAGTAAATTACCTAAAAAGATAACCTTCTTCATGCTGAATGCTTGAGGGAAAATGCTGAAGATGGATTGCCATTCTTACTGTATTACATGCTTTTGGTTCTTATTAGAAGATGACTGCATGTCTCTCTTTCTTATCACCCATGTTTTATACTTTAGCTCTCAAATGAGTGATGATCGCTATGGTGAGCAAAATTTGGCATTTTGAGAGACCAAAATATGGTCTCTCAAAATGTTTCAGCATAAAAGCACTGCCTAAAGTGAAAGGTAAAGGTGACTTGTAAGGCAGGCAGGATAATTACACAGAGTTGATAACCTGGTTGATCTTACATGTATTGCATAGATTACTTTATACAGATTATTTTTCATGTTAGTAGAACTGTGTTTAATATTTGAATCAAACTTTGTGTTTTTCTATTTCCCAGAGATGTTTATGAATGTGAAAAGGAACAAGAGGCTTTAAAGCCTCAAATCTCAAACGTTCTTATTCAAAAAATATCTAATAGCATCTGCACATATGTTGTACCTTAAAAAAAAAAAGTAAATAATAGTATATGCTCATTTGCTTTGAGGAACAAGAGATGAAGATCTATAAACCTACTTTTGGAAAAAATGGCTACCAAAATGGGTATTTTCAATTTTTGTTCTAATTTCATTATGTATTTTGATAGAATTATATCTGCAAATTAAATAGGGAAAGGAAATCCATAGACCAGTAGAACTGGTTTCAAAACTCAAATGGGCTTCACTAAAAGTGATAGCTTGAAATAAAATAAATTAGTGTAGCTCGTATTTGCTTCAGTTTATTTCTGTTGAGCCATATTCATAGCAATTTGCAGTATGACATTAGAGGAGTTCATTAAATAAACCTCTTTTTAAAAGAAAATTATTATCGTAGTGAAGAAAGAATTAATGCAGCACCTCTATCTGTATTTTATCTAGCAAGTTAATTCTGTCAAGAGATGCATGTTCCTCACTCAGTGAACCTAGTCTGGGTATGTTTACACGAGTAAAGAGAAAATCTTGAAAGATACAGATTGTCGATTTAGTTTACCTAAATCCCTTACACTTCTCACATTAATGTTAATTTTTGTCTGAGCCACCAAATTATGCAAAATTTGGCTCAGAATTTCTTGAAAAAGTACTGAAGACTGGTAGTATTTCCTTCTCCTTTGTTACCTGGGGTGGCTGTAAGAGCAGTTTGTCTTTCTTAATGGAGTTTTAGCACACTTCTCTTCTGGGAAAAATGACAGGTGGGTGTAAGACAGAAAACTATTTGTGGGTTTGGTTTTAGAAATTGGAGGAATTTTGTAGGTGGAGGCACATATTTATGTGTGGTGCAGGCACACAATTTCAAGCCCATAAAAAGTTTATCAAACTAGTGACTGGTTATTGCTCCCTTCTTATCCATGTGTTGTGGAGTTTAGACTATATAAGTGCCTCAGTAATACTCAGAGGCAAGGGAGAAGTAGGGAAATCTGTTTAATGGATCAGTGCAACTGTGAACTGAATTCTTATTGGAATTTCATTATTTCAGTACTATGAATGTTCTCTAGTGGTCACATTTCCCTTTTTGTAAGTTTAAGTTAGAGGAAGAGAGGCCTCTTTAGGTCTAATAAATCCTAGAAGAGCACCCTCAGATGACTGCGAGTACAATATATACTGTATGTACCATAGCTGAGAAAACGTATGCTGTAGAGAAGATTTAGAATCACCTGAGCTAAGTAATTATGATTCATAATATCCTGTGAATTTCTGCTATAGTTTAGACAACAATACTTCACAGAAATACATTTTACTAATTGTAAGGAAGTACCATTAATATTGAGGTGCTGGATCAGATGCCTAAAGTATGCCAAGTATGTATATTTTTTAAATTATCCTTAAATAATCTTCATTTGTCAAAATCATTTTCTGAGTGTATATTGGTACATTTGAAGTGTCTTCTGTGGAGTCTCCTTCTCTGGAGACATTTAAGATCCTCTGGATGTGTTCCTGTGTGACTCGATCTGGGTGATGCTGCTGTGTCAGGGGAATTGGACTAGGTGATCTTTTGAGGTCCCTTCCAATCCCTAATGATTCTGTGATTCTCTAAGACTCTTTTAATTATGTATTTATCACTTACTCTCTATATATAGTTTAATAACCTCCTTGGTTGTACTTGCCAAGCTAGAATTCTTTAATAGTTTACATAAATTCTGTACTATGGCGAGCTTAAAAAAAACTAGAGAAGCATTACTAGAAGTTGCTTGGATGCTAAATTTCAAGTCTTTTTGCAGTTGTCAGCATGTTCATCCTCCCCTGTCATGATCCTGAAGTCCAAGAGAAATGGCTTAATGTATATAACTAGAAGCTACCTACATGCTGTCTATTTTAATGCCAATTTTTTGCTCTGTTCAGAGGTCTGCAGGTTATCCATAAACAGATCTGTTCACAGAATGTTATCCAGCTTTCTTATTTTACCCTCTGTCAACATAGCTCTCATGCTCCACAGTTTTGTCTCTTGATATTTTTAATTTATAAGGTGTTGAGGAACAAGATTGAATTCAAGGTTTGACAAATCTATATTTAGAGATAATTAAAGATAGTTAACAGATTGTTAAAACTAAGTTGAATTTACTCAGAACAAGAAAGCAAGTACATGGCCACTGGAAGTCTGTAGAGTGAGTTTTCTTAGTTAACTTTAAACAATAAGAAGCACCACTACAAATGCTAGTAGAGTGAGAATAAACAGTATTGTGAGTATACAAAATCAAACTGGAAAAATTTATTTCAGGGAATATGTTTTGAGTGTTTCTCAGCTGTCTTACGTAACAACCAACTGCATTTCATTAGGCAATGTAAAAATGAAATTTTTATCAGCCCATTGAGCCAGTCAGTACCTCTCATGTAAGAGAAGTTTTGCACAGGTTTTCATTAAAGGGGAAAAAATATCTCTGATATTAGATTAGCAGAGAAGTAAAAACTGAGAGCAAGTTTGAACCTAGTGAGTGGTCTCTTGTAAATTTTCTGTCTACTTGATGCATTATGTACAACTTTTATGATAAAGAATTGTTCAGAATATTAATTAAAGATATTTTTAGCATAGCATCAGTCTAGGTGGGAGGCAGCTGTATGTAACTCATGGGATATGGTTTTATATCTTTAAAGTTTACTGACATAGATGAAGCCATAAAAATGTAAAGAAGTAGGAAGATTTAAAACTGGTAAGTCAGCAGCAGAGCACGGGCCATAAAGAGACCATATTGTTAAACAAATAATGTTGTACATTAACTTTCAAGATGAATGGGAAAACCAGTGTAGTATATAGAATTTTATAGGCCTTTCTTCCCGTGTCATCAAGACTGTGAATGAAAACTGTTGACAGCACTGCCTGTTACTAATTTTCTAACACTGAAATACACTGTTATGCTTAATTCAGTCTGATTATAGAACAAGAGGAAATGTTCTCAAGTTGTGCCAGGGGAAGGTTAGATTAGACATTAGAAAAATCTTCTGTATTGAAAGGGGCATAAAGCACTGGAAGAAGCTGTTGAATAACCATCCCTAAATGTGTTTAAAGTCAAGCAGATATGGAGCTTAAGGACATGGTTTTATAGAGAGCTTGGTAGCACTTGCTTAATGGCTGGACTTGACGATCTTGAAGGTCTTTTCCAATTTAAATGAATTCTGTGATTCTGCGATTTTATTCTTCTTTTCCAAAACTATTGACTGTAATAATATCATCTAATTATAATATAATCTAATATCATCTATGCTCACTTTCTGTTACTGCCTTCCTGCCCCTCTTTTTCCTTATACTGTGCCTTATGTATGTGGCACCTATGTCATTAGGTATTTCTGAATACGTAGATTCTTTTTATCTTTCTCACATTTGAAAGAACTGTAGCACTGTACTGTTTATTTCTTAGGTACTTCATTTGAATTAATTCTATTTTCTGACTTCTGATCTGTTAAAAAAATTTTGGATGATGAGATCAGAAGAAGAATAAGTCTCTCAGGTCCTATGGGAATCAGCCATGTGTATCTATCATTTCTACTACCACCACATGCGAGTTCATTTTTCCTGCTTTCCTTGCTATGGTGTGTTACCAGTGTGCCAAGGCGATGGATTACAATGACGTTTGACTAAGAAAGTAGTGAGATCTCTTTGGCAGCTATTATGTGTGGTGTTTCTATTTGCTGCTCTAAGATTTTGAGTACATTAGGTCTTACGGAATTTGTCATTGTCATTAATAGTGTCAGCTGCTCTTTTCTGGAGCACAATCATGTGATTTAAATTCTTTCATCCAGATGTACCTATGAATAAAGTCGCTATGGGTGACACTCCTAAACTTCTTTGGGAAGCATTTCTGTTTTCTCTGACTGTTTTCTCTTTTTTTCAAGGTGTCCATAACAGTGGTGTCCCTAGACTTATAGAAGTATGAGACGAGCGTAAGAAACTCCTGTGGGAGTCAGGAAACATATAATAGTTCCCATTTTTGAGACATGAGAAGAACAGACTATTTAGAAATAAAGTCGAGCTCTGAGGGTTTGCTACTAAAGAGCAGGTGAGAAACGATGTTTCAACCTGTCAACAGACTCTAAAGTTTTAAATATTTTTACTAATTGTTAAGGAAAAATAGATGTCTACATTTTTTCTTGACTACTACCAGTTGATGCTGTCTTACAAGATCATGAAGGCTTTGCATGACTAAATCGAGTGTGTAAAGAAAGTGACATTAAAGATAATTTTGTGCATTTTATCATGGTGGCTGTCTCACAGCTGTTGAAACAGTACCTGTTTTTTCTTTGCAACCTTTCTTTGAATATACTGTGATGTGATTCATGCTGTAGGAGATTTGAGAGAGAGAATCTTTCCTTCACTCATACTATAATGGCCTGCATCTGGGCTTCTGGACATAAGGCAGTGTCTTGTTTTCTATACGATTATTTATGCCAGATAAACTCAAAGCTGATATGCATCCACAGTATTTAAGTTCTCTGATAACTATCCTCAGGGGAGGTCTACATCATAGTATGAACAAACACAGAAAAGAATGTGCCCCACCTGTTAGTAAGTGACATTCTTCCAGTTTAAAACTCAGCTCAAAAAATCAAGGGGCTTTTAACTTTATCATAGAGTCTTAGAATGGCTTAGGTTGGAAGAGACCTCAAAGATCATCCAGTAAACCAAATAAAAAAAAATTGCACTGAAAAGCATTTTAAGAGGAAATTCATGTGTAATATCTCTCTGTCAGATGCAAAGCACGTTAGAATCATAGAAATGTTTGGGTTGGAAAGGATTTTTAAGGTCATCAAGTCCAACTGCCAACATGTTTAACTAAATAAACTGTAACACACATAATGAAACAGAGAGATGAGGTGGTCAGAGGTACAATAATATGAAAACATGTTATTTCATGCTCAATAATCATGAAGAGATGCATTTTGAGACTGGGTGCTTCTATAGGATTTATTTTCCTTATTTGATGAGTAACACAGAGTACGTTGTGTAAATTATATGCCTGAAACTGTATAGCCTGATACTGGATGTGGCCTCTGGACTACAGTGCTATGAAACTTTGAAAATGCTGTGAAACACCATCTGGTGAGACTAAGAGGTGTATCTAACAAAAAACAAGCTTCAAACATATCTGCCACAGAAGATAAATTGTTCATGCTCTAGGAAATTCTCACATTGCTTACTGCAGGAACACAACACAGTGTAAAGTGGGTACCATGCTGCAAGTATGGGAAGACAGTGTGTAATATAGGAGGTGAAAAGGGCCTTGGTTTTGCTCAGGGGAGGCAATGAGGTTTGTAATGAGCTGGAAATGGTGCATGGAAGGTGTTGTCTGGCTAGATATACCAGCTTATAGTGTTGGGCAACTGCTGTGTCACTGCCTGTTGCACTCAGACAATAGGGACACAAATATTCTGAAAACTAAATTAGAGATATAGCATACTTCTAAACAGAACAGCCAGAAAGATGTATGGAAAGATGGATTAGAAAGTCATAGTGTGATTTTTAAAAAAAGCATTTTTTAAAAAAACAAGTATCATTCTTCAGCTGGTATAAATCAGTAGCTGACATGAAGCTGTGCTAATGTACTCCAGACAGATATCTGGTCTGTTACGTGCTGGTTTATGCTGATACTCTATTTAGAGCATAAATATCTGAGAGAACTTAGATACTCTGATTGTAAGAGTCTGACCCAATTGATTTCATTGATAACACATGTGACAGAGGTTTGATGTACTAAAATGGAGAAATAAAATAGGAAACCTCAACCCTACAAAGGCAAAGCAGGCTTTCTTTCTGTGTACTCTTCAAAATTAAAAGAACTTAAAAATTACTAAAAATAGTAATTGGCAGAAAGCACTAGAAATCCTACCAAGTCTATTTTTAATCAAAAATATGGGATATAAAATACAATGTGAAGAAAGAATTTGTTCTCAGTTTATGAATCAAGTCTTCTAATACAAAATCACACAACGTGTACACAATATCTCTAGCCATGAACTTATTAATGCTGATAGTCCTCTTACTGGGTGTTTTAATATTTTGCAAGAATGAGGAAATCCTAACTTCTCTTTCATAATTGTGCAAGCTGTCAAAAAATACAAAGACAATCATTGAATTGATAGAAACATCGGTAGTTCAGCTACCCAGCCAAGAAAAAGCATATCCCTCTGGAATGAACAGTATTTGCGATGCTTTACTATAAAGAAATTAGGTAACTGAAACCTATCCGATTGAACTGCAGTTCATAAAAGTAACACTAGTACTGTTTACTGGCTATTTAGAGTATTTAGAGTATATTTGCTGCAAATACTGAATGATTTCATTAGCAGAAAACAGTGTAAATGTAATAAATATCCATCAATACTCCACCAGGATATTCCTAAGTTCTGTTCTCTAATAAACCAGTGATGTTTCAGAAGCCAAACAATAGAGCAAGACTGTAGTGAACAAAAAAAAACCCCATTCATGTTGTGAATAAAGACTTTGTGATAACTGCTTTATTTTACATTAACAGATAGATATAACAATAAAATAAGCAGGACCAGGTTGCCCACAGAACTCCCTTGAAGTTTTCTAGATCAGGGTGGATGAGGCTTTCAGCAACCTAGTCTGGTGAGAAGTGTCTCTGCCCATGGCAGGGGGATTGGAACTAGGTGATCTCTGAGGTTTTTTCCAACCTAAGCCATTCTATGATTCCATGGCCTTCCATCATGAGTACTTGAACTTGAACAAAAACTTGAACTAGGTTTTGAGACAAAATTCATAATGAATTTTCTGCATAGTTGATTATTCTGTAGCAAAATAAAGTTCAAGAGTAAAAATTAACCAGAAAGAGTAGCTCCTTTGCTTAAATGTTCTTGGCGTTCATTGCACACAATAGATCACAAAAGCCCAAGATTCAAGTACTGAATAAAAATTGAATATTATAATTATGACATTTTATTTTCATGAGGTAAATATGCTTAGAGAGCCCAGAAAGACTGAAGAAGCAATTCTGGAGGACTTGCCAGTTTCTGCTTAGCTATTCCTTACCCATTGATGGTCAACCAAGTGAGACAGTGAAACAAGTGGTAGAAAATGAGTTCTCCAGTCTGCATGTCTTTATTTGCTTACATTGCGTGTCACATACCAATTTGTGTGTCTACTTCCAAGTATTTTGAACAACAGTATGTGTTTGGCGTATTTTGGAAAGCAAATCTGGCTTTAGTTCAGATACAATCTTGCTCAGACCACAGTATTTCATTTAATTTTAAAAAAGCAATCCTTTAGAATACAAATTGTACCCATCTAAATATCTCTTGTGTCTCCAGTAAACTAAAAATCTAGTTAATGTTCTCAAATATAATTCCAGCTCTTATTCATGAAGGTTTCTAATGTCAGTGAATTCTGACAATCCCAGCAATTTTTTTGCTAAAAATCCTTGGTAGTAGGAGAATTGCTGTGTTTTTGTGCATTCTGCATTTTTTCAGCTCCATTCAATGTGACCATATTGGCTTTCTCCCTTGTTGGTACACTGCCAGTCAAGTGTAGGCATGTGCATGCTTTCAAATTTATACTCGTCAGTGCTAATAGCTGGCCAAGACATCAGTAGCTGGTGAGTTTGTTTGAGGGACACTTCATGCCCTAATTCTTGACTGTGAATCACTTTTTGTTTCTTTTGTTCATTTATAATTAGAGATTGAAATGGAGCTTAAATAATTCCTCCAATGAATACATTAACCAGGCTCTTCTATTGTGGCTGTTTAAGAACTGAAAATAATCAGCACAAAGCCACATTTCTTTCACAGAGCTTTGAAAGAAGTCAGAGCATTACCAGTAAGACAGTAATGAATTAGGTCTCTGTAGAAAGGCAGAGAGGAAAGACAAGATATGATTAAGCATATTTCAAGACAAGCAAAAAGATTTCCAGTGGGAACATTTCACCATTGAATAAAACCTTCCCCCTGGGAAATAAATTTCTATTTGGGTTTGTGTATTGAGGCACTTTGTGAATAACTTCAGAGAAGCCATAAAGACCTCTTCTCTTTAAAATTTCTAAACCTATAAAACCAGTACAGACCTTAGCCAGATTTATCTTAAGAGACAGGCTGCTAATTTAGAAACCCTAATATCAGTGTTTATAAAGACTGGAATTATGAAGTAATGTTGTTGACACTCAGGTTTCAGGAAAAAAAATACTTATTCTCAAGATTTGTAAAGGTTTTTTTCTTTTGTTTGTTTGATTGATTCTGAGACGTAACTCACCCTTCCTGTGACCTACAATCCTATATTGGGGATGTCAAAATAAGGTATTGTCATAATGAGAAATACGAGCTTAAGATTGATTCAATGTGTAAATCTATACAAATTATTTTCATTTAGAAGGAAGTTAGTGAGATGAAAATTAAAGCCATAAAATGTAAAGATTGTAACTAGCTACTAACTAACCATGCCAAAGAAAGCTGCAAATCTAACCTCTGAATTTTGCCTTAAAAAAATTAAACAAAGGCAATTTACCTTCAGACCAACCTAACACGAAAAATTGGAAAAACATTCCGCTGATAGAAGGGACAACAGACAGTTCCAGGTCAAAGCCAGCTTCTATCAGCAGGATTTTTTCCTATCTGACCAGGAACAGTCTCTTCTACCTTCAGTAGTGATACTGAACTTCTTTCAAGGGTAGTGACAATTGAAGGTGAAACGAAACCACAGAGAACATCCTGAGAACCTGACTAATTTCTTAAAAGATTTCTACTTGCTGTGGCTGCATGTGGTCGTGTCTACAACCACCTATGTTTTCCCACCTTCCCACCTGCTGTTAAATATTTTCTATGTTGTGGCAGAAGACCATTGGGTGACTGTCCAGTATGGCAGTGATCAAGGTGCTCATATGAAATCTATCTACATACATATATTTGTCATTGGGCTCTGGGGTCATTTGGAACTTAACTCTGTCACATGTAGCAGCGTCCTTTACTTTTGTTACAGTGGCTTAGGAATGAAACAAATAATCTTGTCTGACTTCACAAAAATGACAGAGTAAAAAATCTTTTTTCACTTGTTTTGGCAAAAAAAATGTATCCAAACATAACTAAATTTTATAGAAGGGAAGACATTCTCAAGGGAGAGCAGTCCTCTTTGTTGTCTTTGCTCAATCTGCGAGAGTGCAATGGTAGAAGAAAATTTGAAGCTAGAGGTATTACTGTTTTTCTGTTACTTTTCTAAAGGTCAGATCTTTGTTTTAGAGTCCATCTTGGTTTTGAGTTCATGTTAGATGTGGATTCTTCTAGCCTCTCTGGTTGCCTGGGACTGCATAGTTTCCTATGGTACCTAAAGAAATCTCTTTCAAACATTTTGAACATTTCTAAAGGACCAATAGGTTGTTGTGTAACACAGACACACAGCATGTGGGGAGTGATGTCCTTAATAAGCTAGGGTGCATCTAGTCCTCTGAAAAACAGAATGTGCTCGTACCTAATAAGTTTTCAGGAGGGTACAAACAGAATAATTGGGTTTTTTTCCATGGAGGGAAGAAAACTGTCCAGAATGATTAAAAGTGTCAGAATTGTGCTGCAAAAGATCTACCTTTTTTTAGCTCTTTCATGGACTTTGGTAAAACAAAAGACTTTTAGAATTCAGATTTTGAAGCAGACTACAATAATTTCTACGTTTGGGGCCTGATGTTGGGCTTGTAACCTTCTCTACATATCCTAATTCAAATCTGGAGAATAAAGACTTAGGATCAAAACAACATCACAAAACCATGGAAGATTAAAGTCAAGGATAATAATTTTCTTATTTCAGGACTTCCTGTGAGGTTTTGTTAAAAATATGCTAGATGGACCAATGGTACTAACCAAGTTCATCTGGCAGCTAGCAGCTGCTTAGAAACAGCTGTGAGTCTCCTAGGGTGCCTGTCACGCAGAATCACAGAACATTAGGGATTGGAAGGAATCTTGAAAGATCCACAGCAGGATCACCTAGACCAAGTTGCACAGGAACTTATCCAGGGGGGTCTTAAACGTCTCAAGAGAAGGAGATTCCATAAGCCTTCCTAGGCAGCCTGTCCCAGTGCTCTGTCACACTCACTGTGAGGAAGTTCCTTTTCATATTTGTGAGAACCTCCTGTGTTTCAGCTTACACTCATTGCCCCTCATCCTATCACTATATGACATTGAGAAGAGGCTGGCTCCATCCTCCTGACACTCACCCTTCACATATTTATAGACAGTAATGACGTCACCCCTCAGTTTCCTTTTCTCTGAGCTAAAGAGACCCAGCTCCCTCAGGCTTTCTTCATAAGAGAGGTGTTCTGCTTCCTTCATCATCTTCATGGCTCTGTGCTGGACTGTCTCCAGCAGTTCTGTGTCCATCTTGAACTGAGGAGCCTAGAACTGGACACAAATCATTCATGACTAATCATTCCTGATTAATGATTGTCTTGCAGGGCTGAGAGATGAGGTTAAGCTTTGGTGTTCATGCAGAAGCATGACACTTCCACCTGACACTGTGCAGGAAGCAAACCAGAATGTTGTTAGCTTTTCCTGAGAAAACAATAGAAATACAAAGTAGAAATACATTCACAAGTGGTTATGCTGTTTAGAGTAGAGTTTAGATCAAAAGGGGTGTTGCATAATAACTTGGCTTGTTAGGACTCTACATTCGCCTTCTTTCACTATAAGTGTTTTTTCTACCTTTCTGTTATTTAATACCTTAATTTCTGTTATATGATTCACATTCTAATTTGCTTCTGTCATAAAATCTAAGAGATTTATGCTTAATGATAGTACTAGTAAGATAAAGTACTCTTTCTTACCATTTACATGGCATTCTAGGCATCTGAGAAAAACCAGCAAGCTTAAAAGCCCTGATTTTTAAAATAATTTTGTCAGAAGTAGCATCTTAGTAAACTGGTACATGCTGTTTTGCTGAAAGTTTTGATGTGAGTAGAAATATTCTGTGTGCTTTGGGCTTTGTATACTGAAAACAAGGAAAGCATTGATGGACCAGCTCTCATCTTGAAGGTACTTCTGGATGTGCCCAAATAGTCAAGTACAAATATTTGAAGCCATATTTGATTTTCCTCTTTTGTGAGTGAGGTACTTGAGAATCCCTTGTCCTCCGTATTGAGAAAGGTGCTATTGAATGCACCGTTATTAGTTACGTTAGATTCCTGTCCTTTATTGCTGTGTCACTGTTAGAGTTTGCTAGCAAAGAATTATTGGTAGTTGATTTTATTGCTGGTCACAGCAAAATTTATGGAGCTACTTCCACAAAGGGACAGCACTCAAGTGGAAGACAGTTTAGAATCTATTGGATGGAATGCATCCTTCCATCTTTTGTTTTTTGTTAGACCTTTTGTTTTCCAAATCTATATTTGTGTCCCCGACTTCTCAAAGATTTATGCCCCATGGATTCTGCCCCTTGTGCTCTGGATCTAATGGAGCAAATTATTATTTGCATTTTTAAAGAGATGCATTAAATGAGCTAAAACAAGAAAACCATTGCTGAAATTTTGACTTTTCTCAATTTGATAAAATTCTCCTACCTAAAGGTCAGTTGGGCACCTGAGTACCCAGATAGTTTCCTCAAGCTAAGAAACTTTGGTAAAAGGCTGTTGATCTTCACAAAAGCATTACAGAAACCTCACTTCCAATGTTGTTTCCAGGTTCTTGAAAAGCTGCATATTACTGCAGACGAATGCTGCTGCTAAGGGGCATATTTCTGCCAGGCTGCTGTTTGTATGAATTACTCATTGCTTGGGAAGGGTTCAGTCACCTTATTTTTGGAGACTGCTTTCCAATGTTATCTGATTTTAAACTGAAGGAACAAAAATGAGAGATGTGGTGGCTGTGTTGCAATGGTAAAGGTTTCCTGAGGGAATGAAACGGTGAGATATAAATGTGTATATATGTATGCAGCCATGACTTTGTGAAAATATGAAAATCAGAAAATAGCTTTTCCAGGTATTAATCCAATTTACTGACATTAATCTTAAATTAATTCCGGCTCTCTCAGTAGAGGTGTGTTATGGTTTGAAAATTACCAAAATTTGACATTTAAAATTTACATCAGAGGAGTTCAAAGCAAAAGAACTTGGTTGCTAGGAACAAGAAGCTTGTATCAGCCTTCTATGTTAACCAGCATACAGTCTGAATTCAGACACACCTGCTATTCTCATTCACTACATTACTTTTTTTTTTAGCTCATCCTCTACTAATCACCCCATTATAGCAATAGCTTTAGAGCAGCTCTGATCTCACTTCTTTACTGACAGAGATGACTGCCTCCTCCCAAAAACCAATACTAACTTACTCAGAGGGAATGGTAAAGAGGGAACGGCAAGGCAAATCTACACTTCATCGTCCCCCTGGACATTACACATCATGTTCTTCTTACACCCAGGGCCTTCTTTTTCTCTGAACTTCTCAGCAGGGATAAGTAGAGCCAGGAAAAGTATGGCAGCTACCTACGTATAAGCATGAATATAAGAAGTAGTCATAATAAAAGCAACAGAGCATGGACTTTCTTAGTAAAATAAATTTAATAGTACAGCACTTAAGAGTAATAACAAGAGTCCATTTATAAGTCCCATGTTTATCTTAAATGCATGAAGAAATAATGTACCTAACATTACTGATTGTCCATCAGGAGGAGAAATAAAAAAGGTAATCAGAAATGCCAAACTCAGCCATTACCACACTCGTGTTACCTTACATAGGAGGTGTACGCTGCTTATCTCACATTAATAGGAAGGTAATTCAGTGTCACACACAAACAAATTCATTATGATTGTTCTCTTATCTTTGCCTAATTCATACAAGACTTGCAGACACTATTGTCAAACACTAAAGTACAAGATACTCTTATTTAGCCTTTATGATAAAACATTCTGTTTTCTCATGCTGCATTGTTTTCAGAATACATTGTGCAGTATTGAAAGTTGAAAAATCTACTAAATTTTGTTTGTGTTTGTGCAGAAAGTGCTTGCTTTTACAAATAATGATGCTTGAAGTTTACAGTTACTACCAGGAGCTGGTTTGCAGAAAAGCTGTTGTGTAGACTTGCTTCTGTGAAGACTAAGGCCACTGCTAGATATGGTGTTCCATACTGAGGTGCAGTAAGTTAGAAGCTGCACCTGTGGGGAGAAGCTACAGAGCAGGTCACCCTAAACTGACCATTTTGCTGTTCCATTCCACAGACATCATATTTGGTGTAAAGCTGAGGGACCGTAAGGATTAGTGTCTCTTCTTCAGTGGATGATATCCAAAGAACACTGTGTACATTTTGGCCTTAGATCCCAATCTGTGCATTCCTGAGTCCATTTCTGGAGTTCAGATCCTAAATTTATCTCCCATCTGCTGCTGTGTCCAGTCTGGGTTTTCTCTAGTCTCTGTCCACACTGTCCGCCATCAGTGCTGATGGTGATGTAATAGCCATCCAAGGGGTTGGTTTTGGTGTCTCTTTTGTATATATTTGTAGAGATTTCATCATATTCTTTTCATTTAAATGGTTTTAGTTTTATTTCCCAATATGTGAGACCCTCTCTTATTCAATTTTAATTCCCCTTTGGGAAGGAAGAGGTGTTAATAGACAGTATTTGTCCTTTGTCTAGTAGTCTCCCCAGTCTCAACCCATGACAGAAGTAACTATTGACATTTTTTTACAATTACAGCGATTTTTATTTGAGAATGTAGTTCCTATTTCTGGTTGTTAACAACCTCTGTGGATATTTCACCTGTAGTGAAAGACAGTATGCAAAAAAACCTTCCCTGGTATTTCTCACATTTTAAACATTTCAAATTTGCTTTATTCTTCAAACCAATTCGTTGTTGACCTTGGGTAATGGAAGGAAAAACAGTATGTGTAAGTGTGAAGAACAACGTGGGAGTTTTTTTCTACATTATTTATTCCCCAAAACTATAACAATGCCATAATAGTAGCCTAACATTTTGATAGGTATTTTCTACTGAAGAAACAACCTCTTCAGAATAAAACTAGAAGTAATTTTAAAATGGAAAACAACTGGTATGAAGTCAGTTTAAAAGATGTTGAATGCATATGCCTGTTTAAGCTTGCTAGCCAAAGTAAAGGTAGATAAACTTTCTCTGGCCCTCAGAAGTTTGAAGCTCTAACTTCTTATGCTAGAGCAGTGCAAATGCTGTGCAAACATGGTCTGTCCGAAATGTAAAAATGCACTCTAAATATTAATTAATTTCACAAAAGATGTTTAAACTGTTACTGCCTTGTAGACCATAGCTGTAACTAACAAAACAGAAATTTCATTTTCCAGCAGGGTCTTATGCAACTGGCTGTTATTAATTAAATGATTTTAAACGCATGTCTTTATTTTCATTAAAGGCAATGCTGATCAATTGGGATGAGTTTAGTAAAGGAAAATAAGGAAATGGCATCTGATTTATCTGGGTATTATGATTGTGTCTATGACAGAATAAAATTTTTACATCTCCTAATATGGTTTCCTTCTAGGTTTGTGGAGACCAAAATCAAGGAGCAGTTTTCCTACGTGAATTTACATTGATTCGAAGAGAAAGCCTTCATGATGATTTTCTATCTGACTTGCTGAATAACCACAAAACAGAAGATCTGGTAGGAATCTTCAGTATTTTCAAATATTTGACCAGAAATGCTTGCAGAAATACACTTGTGACAGAGCTTTCATTATGCTTCATCAATTTATGTAAACTTACAACATTTGACTTACTGCATAAAATGTATCCTTAAAAATATTGGAGATTCCATGTGAATAAAGTCTTGTTCTTAGAATGAATTTCAAATGCATATAAACTTTTGCTATTTTAAGGACCTTTTCAAAAGAAGCATAGACTTATCTTTTGATTTCAAATTCTTCATCCAGAATGGTTGATTTGCACGTGCAAAGAAAGCTTGTTTTTCAAGTATGAATGAATTCACAGGTTACATTAAAAAAAAAAAAAAAAATCAGTAATTCCTTGAGAAGAAAGATTTCATAAAATGCAGCAAGGAATGCAGCAAAGAGAGAAAACAGTTTTGTGGAAAACATATTTTCTTTCTTCTATATAAACCTGGTAAGATACTTGTTTTTCTTTTGAAGTATTTTGATCTCTGATGTTTTTGAAGTCATGCTTTATTATGCTTTAATATCAAATAAAGCAAGCCAGCTGATTTTGAACTGAAGCAAATCTACTGATCTGGTATTTTCAAGAGGCAACATATCATGATGTCCAACACACTGTGGTTTAACAGAAGCTGTGGTGCATTAGGTTCTGATATTACCACAGAGGCCCCATCCCTGGAGGTGTTTAAGGCCAGGCTGGATGAGGCTCTGGCCAGCCTGATCTAGGGTGGGGTGTCCCTGCCCATGGCAGGGGGATTGGACTAGATGATCTTTCGAGGTCCCTTCCAATCCCTAATGATTCTATGATTCTATGAATTAGAGTTCAAAATGAAGATTATATGGGATAAGAAAAAGAAAGTTATTCTAGGATAAATTGTGTTGGCACAGCTGTGCTTCCTGCGTTTAACTTTTTCTCACTGCCTTAAAGTGCAATGCTGAAGTTGCATTTCTTAGTGCAGGAGTGAATGTTAGGCAGTTATCAGTGGCAGGAGCATGCAGAACTAGGAGTTTGGAAGGATGGGGTGGATTGTCTTTTGATAAATCTTGCTTAGATCAGAGAAAACAGCTGACAGGAGGAGTGAAGAGATTTAACAATCTTTGTGCTAATCCATCTGCTCTCAGGCAAGCTATACTGCTTAAAAGAGGTTTCAGATCAGGCAAAAACCAACAATTTCTTCTACGACAATCAGTAACTTTATGGCAGTTCAGGATTATACCAAGCCAAAAGATAATAATTCATTTCACAGAGTTCTAACATCCAGCATCAGGGAGGCATATCTGAAATTGTTCCTAATTGAAAACATTTATTCTTTGTGGCCCACAGAAGCAAGCAACATTGTATTACAATTTTGTTGGTACAAGAGTTGTTTTTCTGAGTTGTGCTGGTCTTATGCCTGAATACAACTGTAGGGAGATTGTATTCATATTGTTCATACATTTGACCAAAGGCAGTGTTGCTTTACTATTATTATTATTATTATTACTATTATTTCACAAGGATGCTGTGCCATTCCTGTGACCTTCTTTCTATGCAGGTCTGCACGTGTGAAAACTCTAATAGACTGAATCAATATCACATAGAAAATATGGCTTGGCAATCTGCATTTAATTATGACTTAAGGAACATTTACTGCAACCTAACCTCTTAGTGATACCATCTTCAGTTGCAAAAGCTGCGCTGTTTTCTCTGCATGACTGATTCAGTAGGAAACCGGTAGTATGGAAGAGTTTGAAGGAACTTCTGTGTACTCTTGCTTCGTCTCATGCATTGCTTGCTGTGTGCTATGCAGACTTTATTTAAAAGAAAAGCAATAATTTCCACCTGGGCTTTTTCTCTGGCACTTTTCCCAAATGTCTGTTTCATAAGTACTAGCTAATTTGGTTTCCTAACTTTCTGTGGCACATACAGGACATTGTTCCTATCTTATGGGTACAGACTCAGAGTGAGTAAACCTATGGGAGCTGTCTAAACTTCAGTTTATTTCTGCATAGGTTAATTTTGTTCCTTACACTGTATTGCTTATGCATTTCAGATAGAGGGGATAATGTTTAGAATTTAAATATTGTGAACATTCAATTTATTCTATGTTTTGAACTGTACCTTTTTTTTTCATCCATGATTTCACTTTCCTTAAAATCCTCAGGTTAAAATTATATAAAGGTGGTTGCTTCAGAAACCGTTTCACACTAAAGCCTTTGAAGATGCGTCCATCCTGTTTCAGAACAGTTCTGTACACTCTTTTGTATAGCTTGATTCATTTTCCCCTTGAAACTCTTGATTCTGTGTTGTTACTCAACCCTAGACAAATCTGCCAGCCTCCTCACTCCTCTGCTCTGGTCTGCTCACTTTTTCCTCATCATCTCAACCTTCTTTAGCATCTCAAAAAGCAGAGACCAAGTGCCCCAAATTCAGATTTTCCTGCTGAAGCTCCCAGGCACATTTGCAAACTGAGAGTCATTTGGCTTCCTGTGACTTGACAAAGACTAAGCTGTGACTAACTGCATTTTGGCAGAATGAGAAGAAAAAGAAAAAAAGGAGAACCACTATTTTGGAATGTAGTTAAGTAGTGTACTGCAAATTTCACTGTCAACAAAGAGTACTGGTGGATGAGCATCTAGTATACATCAACAGCCAGAAGGCTTGGATCATAACATCTTCACTGTCAGTGCCAGGAAGTCTGTTTCCCTTTGTCTAAGGCTATCTCCATTTTTTTCTGCCTTTTTTGTTGATGGTTTATTGTTATTTTTTTATGGATGCTTATGTGATCCTAATCTCATTGTTGCCATAAAGCTTATAGTGATGGCATTCAAAAGCATAAACCTTTAGAAGTGATGGTACAAGCATACCTATAGACAAAACACACATACACCTATGTTCAGATAAAGAAATCAGCAAGTCAGTTTGTACACCTGGGTAAAGCATACACATGCTCAGAATCAAGCTGCTGCTTGCTAAGCAGTTTTGTAGGCTTCACTTTGCTCCTAATATCTGGATTTAGAATGGTAATTGCTTGAAAGGATGTGATGAATGACCAAAGACTCAAAATAAATCCTTCTAAAATGAAGAAATTTTTCCAAATGTCCAATCTAAGCTTCTCCTGGCACAAACGGAGACCATTTCCTCTCACCATATCACTAGCGACTGGGAGAAGAGACTGACCTCCACCTCTCTACAGGCTCCTTTCAGGGAGTTGTAAAGAGCTATAAGGTCTCCCCTTAGGCTCTTTTTCTCCAGGCTAAATGACTTCAGTTCTCTTAGCTGCTTCTAATGAGATTTGCCCTCCTGGCCCTTCACTAGCCTTGTTGCTCTTCTTTGGACACATCTTTGCCTCCAAATACATCTACAGTTGACTTTAAAGAAATTTGAATTGATGGCACTCTTTTGGTCAGAGAATTAGCCATGTGAGATTGATTATTATCTGTTTACCTAAATTAATTTGAATATGTGAAGCAGTTTTTTTCTTCTTCCTGCTTTAAGTTCATACATTAGATTTCCAAGTATTGAGTGTGGCCATTTATTTGTGGAAATACTTGGAATTACAAGAAGTAGTTCTGTATGGAAAGTTGAATGACAGTATTATGCTTTTTTATGAATTCTGTGTCTGAAAGGAGCTCTACAGTATTTATCTAATTAGACTGATTAATTGCATTCATGCTCATAACAACACCTGTTGATGCCAAGTACTAAACTGATTACATATCAGCAATCAAGATTCTCAGCAGGTTATAAATAAATAAGTACTGCATCCACAGGCTCCCGTAGCTATTTTGAAATGCATTGTATCTCTGCATTACAGACTTAGTCTGTATCGTGTGAATTGAACAGACTGGGTCCTTTCATGTGAGACTCTTTCCTGACGAGAGTGATGTGTAAAGAAGAACATCCCTTGGCTGTTTCTCTTCTGATACAGATTTTTCTAGATTTCCATAGTAATAACTGAGACCATTCTGGATAACTTCTGTGCCTCTGACAAAAACCTTTTTGATGAGAAGTGAGAAAAACACTTCTGTCCTGAAAAGGAAACAATTTTCCACTTTTTAGCAAGTTTTTAAAGAATCATCCTTGCTGTCTCACTAAAAAATAATTTAGAAGAGCTCTTACTTCTTGTCTTCACAGCAATCAAAGTGGGACAAACCCACAGAGCAGATCTCAGCAGCATCCTGGTGCCCCACAGCTCAGCAAAACCCACAAGCAGCAAAAAACAGGGAAACCAAAACACACCTTAATGTTTTCCCATAGCTCTGCCTCAATAATACAGCTGAGAGAGGTTGTGAGTACCTCTTTGCCAGGCTGCAGGTAGGTAGTCAGGCTCTAGGAGATCACAAAAAACGCCAGACACAAAGAGAAAGCTTCTTTCTTCCCCTTGAATCCACCCACGTCTTCTTACTCCCATATTTTCAGAGGACTGACAAAACAGGAAGTCTGCCTATATCTAGACTGAGTTTTTCATCTCTCTTCCTGAACTAAGTCTCACCGTGTGCAAAAAGTACACAGTCACAGGACCAGATAAGTACTACCTGATCTTCTCACATCTTGTACAGTTACCTTAGTGCGGAATCACTTTTCCTCAACAAAGAAATATTTATTTGTTTAAGAGGAGACACTTAGAAAGCAAGACACAAAGAGAGGATCTTCTCTCTTCCAGTGACCTAATCGTCAGCGGTTCCTTGCTGGGATGTGACAACCACAGTTCAAGTTCTTGCAGCTGATGAGACAGAACAGACACCAGAAGGCATCCAGGGTGACCTTCCCCAAAACACCCTATTCCTCTGCTTGCTCTTTTCTCCCAAATGAAAACAGACTCTGGGAAACTATCTAGCTCTAAGAGTGCCACTGATGTTTAGTAGGAAGACTTTGTAAATACATACTCACTAGATTTACTTAAACTAGTATATTCTGATGAAATAATGTTTTAAAAAACTGGTGCATATTCTGGTAGGAACAAAGCCTGAGAAATATGCGTGGAATCATGCACAAGAGGATTAATGAATCTGAATATGGGTTTTAAATATATTGGACATCTGTGTGTAACTACATGGGAAAGCAATGACTAACCTGGAGAGCAGCAGTGGGGTGCAAAGCCAGCTTTACTCAGCACCTGAGGTAAACAGTTTTAATAACCTTTGGTATTATAGATAGAACAGATAGAACAGAGGTTATTAAAATTAAACTGAAACGCAATTAACACATTTTATCAGTAGATTGCAAAGGGATATAAAAGGGGTTGGAGTATATATTTAATTATATTACTTCATTTGAATCCATTTACTATTTAATTTTGGAAAATCCTATTGAGTCCTGTATTCTTAAATCCCTAAAGTCAACTTCATTCCTAGCCACTGCTTCTTCAATTTGAAGCTTTCTGAAGTAACTCTTTATTGGACCAAAACTGAAGCTGACAGGTAAGCTAAAACTCGGCTGTGAGCAAAGGATGTATTCTCTTCTTCAAACTACTGGTCCCTCCCTTGAGTTGCTGAGGGCAGAAGCAGTCCAATCTATATGTATTTCGGTGAATATTATTGAGCAGGCATTAATTTTTATTGCAGATCTGGGCACATGGGGGAGGTTCCTCCAAATCATGTGTGTCGTTAGTCTATAATACACATCTATTTACATAGGTTAGTTATGCATATTCATTAGGTTTTTTAGAAAAGGCAGGGTTATATAAATTAGTGCTCTGGCAGGGGGATTGGACTAGATGATCTTTCGAGGCCCCTTACAGTCCTTAATGTTCTGTGCTTCTGTGATATACATAAACTCTTCCCAGAGAAAGCACGCGCAGTAATGCCTCTCAGGATGGCGAGGTACATCTCATAGTGAATTCTTTATTCCTCTTGCAGATGCATTCAAAGAATTTTTTACAAGTCATCTGGCAAGCTCAAGGTTTCTGCTGGGACCCTAGATCTCGTTATCTTAGGTCCCAAGCTTAGCAAGCCCAAAGCACAGCTTTGTTATCTCAAATCTCAGTCAAATGATTAGTTTTTTGCAGCTAGACTAATTTTTGTAAATGCATCATCGTGTCTCGGCAAATCCAGCACTGTGTCCCCGCAAATCCAGCACTGTGTCCCCAAAATTGCTTCATAGAATCACAGAATCATTCAGGTTGAAAAAGACCCTTGGGATCATCGAGTCCAACCATCAATCCTACTCTAGTTCACCCCTAAAACAGATCCCCAAACTCATCTAGGGATGGTGACTCAACCACCATACTGGGCAGCCCATTCCAGTGCCTGACCACTCTCTCTGGGAAGAATTTTTTCCTGATGTCAAATCTAAACGTACCTTGTTGAAGCTTGAAAACCGCTTCCCTGGTTCTGTCACTGAATACCTGTGAGAAGGGACCAGCACCAACATCTCTACAATTGTCCTTTCAGATAGTTGTAAAGAGCGATGAGATCTCCCCTTAGCCTCCTCTTCCTTAGACTAAATAGCTCTAACTCTCGCAGTCTCTCATAGAATCATAGAATTCTCTCCTCATAAGATTTATTCTCCAGGCCCTTCACTACCTTTGTTGCCCTCCTCTGCACTGGCTCCAGCACCTCGATGTCTCCCTTGTACTGAGGTGCCCAAAACTGGACCAGTACTCAGGTGCTGAGTATAAGGGGACAAGCACCTCCCCACTCCTGCTGGCCACACTATTTCTAATACAAGCCAGGATACCACTGGCCGCCTTGGCCACCTGGGCACACTGCTGACTCATATTCAGCCACCTGTCAATTAGAACCTCCAGGTCTTTTTCTGCTGAACTGCTCTCCAGCCACACTTCTCCAAGCCTGTAGCATTGCATCGGATTGTTATGACCAAAATGCAGG
Source organism: Phoeniculus purpureus (assembly GCA_028565055.1). Taxonomy (NCBI): domain Eukaryota; kingdom Metazoa; phylum Chordata; class Aves; order Bucerotiformes; family Phoeniculidae; genus Phoeniculus; species Phoeniculus purpureus. The sequence continues at coordinate 27,758 of JAOXOE010000066.1, forward strand.
ACCTGACACTTGACTCTGTTGAAACCTAAGCCCATCAATTCAGTCTGACAAGGTCCCTTTGAATAGCCTTACCACCCTCCAGTACATCAACACTCCCTCCCTGCAAATTTACCGAGGGTGTACTCAATCGCCTCATCAAGACCATTGATAAAGATATTGAATAGGAGTGGCCCCACCACTGATCCCTGGGGGCACCACTCCTGACTGGTGTCCAACCGGATTTAACTCCTTTGGCCACAACACTTTGGGCCAGGCCGTCCAGCCAGTGTTCCACACAGCAGAGTACGTGCCTGTCCAAGCCAAGGGCAGCCAGCTTATTCATAAGGATGTTGTGGGGGACAGTGTCAAAGAACTTGATCATTCTAAAAGCTTAAAAGGTTACATATAAAAATGATTCTTGTTACAAAAAGATTCAGATTCCAGAATCTGAAGATCAGGCTTCAAACAACACACACCGTGGGAAAGACCGCTGCTGAAATAGATGGTTTGTAGGAATGAAAGTATCTTAGGGTCTTCCGGTGCTTTTAAGTGCATTTTAAAGTACATTAAATTTACTACAAAAGGGAAAGAAAAATGTGTAAGGCTTTCTTCCTTTTTTACATTATAAAGCAAATTACCTTCATAAATCCAAATATCCAGACCCACTGCTCTTTTGTTTTTGATAATTTTATTAGTTTGCTTTTCAAGTTTTCAAGATTTAAATAAAAAAAAGGAACTGCACATGAAAAAAAAGCACGATAAAGTGACTGCATTTATAGCTTGTATTTCCTGACTTCCACTCACAATCAACTAATACATTTTAAAATTATTTTCAATATTTATTTCTGTTTCTCATCCGGATATGGCATGAAGTTGATGACAGCTGGAAAATAAACCAGGCCTTGAAAATATGTTGTTTTATTACTGGACATTGTCTTCTAATACATTTCAGGATTTACTTCACAGTCCTTGCTTATATCTCACAGAAATGACAAACTATGACAGTCCTAGCTGTGTGGATTTACCTGCACTTCACTCATGTATAGGGAAAGCTGATGTGCATGTTAGAGGACAAGTTGCCTGTTTATCATAACATAAACCATGACTGAAATATAACTGTGAATACAAAAGAACAGTAACAAAAATAGGTGATTGATGCTCAGTACAGAAGCTTCTGGTTTAGCTTATTTCCTTTGACACCATAGCGTCTTTCAAAGACTGTAAATTTTCACTTCCAATAAGTCTATAATCACATTGTTAACTTATATGTGAAAATCTTGGCAAGTGATTGGCAATGGAATTGATTATCTCTGCAGTACATATTAGCACAGTTCACTTGAAAATAACCTTTTTAGATACATGTGTTTGTTTAAATTTGTTTTAACCTTCTTGAGCACAACACTGCAGGCCAGGCAAGCAATTCACACAGTGGATGCAGAAGTCTGCTTTATTCAAGAGCTCACAATTTAGTCTCACTGACTTGGGACCTCAAGTTCCAGGCTTTTGCCAGTAAGAACTGCCTTTTTTCAAGTATAACATCTCGAATCAAGGCAAGGGGGGTTTCTCATGTCAGTCACTGGGAATTTCATAACCACATTTTTGAGCAGTATCTTTCAGTTCCAGATAATCTGAAGAACAGGTCTCATAGCATCCCTGCAGGGAGTCTGAAAGTAACCCTGGTCTCAGCAGCATGAGAACCTAGGTCTGCTCTCTGTGGCAGGGTAGTTCCAGGAGGAAAAACCTGCTGCAAGGCAGCTGGTATTCCGTTGATGTCAGTCCCCTCTACAGTAAACCAGCTTTGCCTGCCAGGGATTTTTTTGCTTAGTGATTGAACTCTTTGTGGATCAATAATGAATGAATTATCTCATCTTTGAAAATGATACACATAGTAGAATACACCAGATTCATTGTACATGAGGGAGTGTATGCGGTGGTGGCTTTTCTCAATCTTACATGTAGACAGGTGAACTGCCAGTCCTGTGGTCACAGTATTCTGAACAAACAGGAGCAGAGAGACCTTCTCCTTTAGGAGGTCACAAAACTAGAAGAAAATATTACCTTTTCATTTTAATGTATAAATTAAGGGGCTTCCTAAATAAAACAAGTCATACATTCTTAAACTATTGTGTTTGCCAAGTGCAAAATCATTCTCCTGAACAATCTTAGCAATGCCAACTGCATTTGCTAGTCAAATAGCTCAAAGTTGCTTATGTTTGAAATACAGCTCACAAGATCAAGTGATTGTTCATTATCCCAAGTACATGAACAAACACCTTGACAGATGAAAATATATGCTGAAACTCTGAAGTGCTGAAAGTAGCTCAAGGTTGTGGGAAAAAAGTGTTAACTAAACATATTAGCTTGGTATTCAGTGCATTGGCACATGGTCTGGTATGACACCTTCAAAGAAACTGAAAATGGTTTCAGATCTTCAGGCAGGCATGACAATAGGCCAAGTAGAATTGTAACAACAGAACGGAGTACATTCAGAATATAAGCCTAGATAAGGAACAGGCAGTTTCAGACACTTGCAGAGTTTTTAGGGTTTTTTTACTCTTTGTTTTTCTGACCTTTTTTAGGGAAAAAAATCTGTTCTACGTAGGTCCTTGAATTATGTTCTAATGAATTTGATAGAGTGGAGTATTCTTCATTCTCAATACTGAATGGTCTTTAGAATTACCAACTAAATCTGGTGTCAAAGGTTTAAAACCTGGGACAAAATTAAGTGATGAAGGAAGTGGAGCACCTCCCTTATGAGAAGAGGCTGAGGGAGCTGGATCTCTTTAGCTTGGAGAAGAGGAGACTGAGGGGTGGCCTGATTAATGTCTATAAATATGTGAGGGGTGGGTGTCAGGAGAATGGATCCTGGCTCTTCTCAATGTCATCTAGTGATAGGACAAGGAGCGATGGGTGTAAGCTGGAACGTAGGAGGTTCCATATAAATATTAGAAGGAGTAGCTTCACAGTGAAGGTGACGGAGCACTGAAACAGGATGCCCAGGGGAGTTGTGGAGGCTTCTTTACTGGAGACAATTAGGACCCACCTGGATGTGTTCCTGTGCGACTTGGTCTAGGTGATCCTGCTGTGGCAGGGTGATTAGACTAGATGATCTTTCGAGGTCCCTTCCAAACCCTAATGATTCTATGATGCATTTAGTTAATGTGCTAGTGTGCTGAAACAAAAGCAAAAAAAGGAAGGTTTGAAAGCCACTTACAAATTGCAGGCAAAACCAGAACTAGCTCAGTTTGGGGAAAAAATAACAAGACATTTAATTCACCCCACATAAAGAATGCATCCTGCAAAAAACCACACACACAAAGACATACAGAGATTAATCACAATGTTCTTACATAACTGAGCCAAAACGTCAATGTCCAACCTCTTAAAGGGAAGAGATGTGTACCACTAATCCCTCAGCATCAGTGGGCATTTTAAAGTCCAGCTGTCTCTTCCATGTACATCTACATCAGTCCTCCATTTCCCAAATGCCAGTTCATACAGCCACAAACAAGGGGAGAAGTCTCTTCATTTCAGCAACACATGGAATTCACACAAAACTTTCCTTCTACTCATCTTTGAGGTACCACTCTCTCTCATTTTCTCTCTCTTTCTCTATTTGTTACATTTCCAAGGCAAGATGGCTACCACATTCAGCACTCAGTGACATGTAGTGTCTCCCTAAAACATAGAAAGAAGGGAAATCAAGATAAAGGGGAAGAAGTATGAGCTGTAAAACCAAAACTGAAACTCCAATCCCCTTCTGTTCACCAAAATATTTGCTTGGAAAGGTGAAGAAATGTGGCATGTAATTTGGCTTGCAGTATTCAAGACAAACATAACAAAAAAATCCCAAACCATAACAGATGGCTTAGATGACAACATAGAACTTGACTACTGAGAAGGTTTCGAGATGTAACTGGATGTCAGATGTGCTAGCAAAGATTTTGTACTGATGACATATGCATTGAAAAATGTGACTAGAGACAAAAATTCCACTCAGTTCTCCATATCATATTTTATGTGTAACTTCTTGGTAAGAGATACATGAGGATTTATATTCAAAGAATATTTCTTGCATCCAAATCACTCTTTCATGCTTTGCAAATCATACTTGTGCTCATCTGTGAGTTCTTCTGAGCTGCAAGTAACTGAGAAAAAGCACACAGAGTTGGTGCTGGTCTCTTGACCAGCAAGAACAACAGGCTGAGGTGTCCTATAGCTGGAGGTAGCAGTGCTGTGTGTCTACCTTCCAGGTGTGGTTACTCCAGTCTAGAGGAACAGGAAGTAAGAGAAGTAATTGCTACTTTCCCTGGGGTGCTAGTAATCACAACTCTGCTCTGTGTAAGTGTGCTAGTACTGATCAATACCATTCAGTGACTTACCCATTCTAAAGTGGCAGTACAAAAGGAAACTATCCTGGTTTTAGGGTAGATTACTTTGCTGTAGTTTGACTGGATTCAGCATGAGTAAATGGTACTTGCACTTGGTTTTGAGGATAGGCTTGGTTCCAGGTTACCAGCTCACATCAGGTTGCAATCCTGTCTGGAACCAGAGAAGGTGGTAGAAATTGTGCTGACATCCCCAGTTTAATTCTTTTCATTATTTCAAGATGACACAGTTTTCCTTTTCCTGAAATAATACACAGGTGAAATAATAGGTATGGGTCCTGATTACTAATGTTTTATGAGGACAAGTGTCAATTTTTCTTCTCACTAATTCTTACAAAAAAATTTCACAGACCATAGAATCATAGAATGGCTTAAGTTGGAAGGGACCTCAAGGATCACCTAATCCAACTTCCCTGTCATGAGTAGGGATGCCTCTTGACTAGACCAGGTGGCTCAAAGCCTCATCCAGCCTGGCTTTGAACATCTCCAGGGAGGAGGCATCCAAAACCATTCTGGGTAACCTATCCCAGAGTCTTGCCACCTTTGTACTGAAGAATTTCTTCCTAAATTCTAATCTAAACCTATTCTCTTTCAGTTTAAAGCCGTTTCTCCTTGTCCTATCCCTGGACACTCTCGTAAAAGATCCAGTATTCCTGTAGGCCCCTGGATCATCCTTATGATCCTCTTGTGGACTTGTTCCAACAGATCTATGTCTCTCTTATGATGGGGACACCGGAACTAGATACAGTACTCGAGGTGGGGGTCTCACAAGGGCAGAGTAGAGGGAAACAATCATCTCTCTTGATCTGCTGGCCGCAGTCCTCTTGATGCATCCCAGGATACTGTTGGCCTTCTGGGTTGCCTGAACACACTATCAGCTCATGTTGAGCTTTTTGTAGATTAACAACCACAAGTCCTTCTCTTTAGGGCTACTTTCAAGCCATTCTGTGCCTGGTCTTTATTCATGTCTTGGATTGTCCCAACCCAGGTGCTAGACATTGCACTTTGGCTTGTTGAAACCTCATGTAGTTTGCACTGTCCCATTTCTCAAGCATGTCAAGGTTCCTCTGGATGGCATCTCTTCTCTCAAGTGAGCACACCGCACCACACAGCTTGATGTCGTTGGAGAACTTGCTGAGGGTGTGCGTCCGTGTCACTGACAAGCATATTGCACAACACTAGACCCAGGAAAGATCCCTGAGGAACTCCGCTTTTCACTGGTCTGCACAGGGACATCAAGCTGTTGATCACAACTCTTCGAGTGTGACCTTCTAGATAGTTTCTTACCCATGGAATGATCCATCCATTCAGTCCATATCTTTCCATCTTTGAGACAAGGATGTCATCTGGGACACTGCCAAACACCTTGCACAAGTCCAGGAAGATAACATCTGTTGCCCTTCCCATATTGACCAGAGCTGTAACTCTGTTGTAGAAACCATTGAATTAGTAAGGCATGATTTGCTCTTAGTGACGGAAGCCATGTTGCCTATCACCAACCACTTCATTGTTTTTCTTTATGTGCCTTAGCACACATTCCATGAGGATCTGCTCCATGATTTTACCTGACACAGAGGTGAGGCTGACTGGTCTGTAGTTCCCTATGGAGCTACAAACCAGGTTTTTTTTTCCCCCTTGGGTTTTCTTACCAAATAAAGGTATTTGCTAGAAAAGCAACAGTTATGGAAATTACATGGCTGCACTGGGTGGTGTGGGGGAAAGATTTCAATACATACAGTTGATGATGTGGAATTGTGAAATAAGAAGGCACAGAAATAGAAAGGTGAACGTAGCAATACTGCCACTGTGTGGATGATTAGAAGTAAACTTTTCCCAATCTGCCTGTAACCAAAAATACTATTTATTGTAGGGGTTGTTTTAAAGAAAATGAGACCTTGCTCTTCTACTACTTAATAGACTCCGGAAAAGAACCCCTTATTTTTCTTCTGGTGTCTCCCATTTGCACTGCATTCCAATTTTGTTTCACAGCAAATGATAGCATCATAGAATCATAGAATTGGAAGGGACTTCCAGAGGTCATCTCATCCAACCTCCTGCAACCAGCAGGGACACTACTCCATAGATCAGTTTGTCCAGGGCCTTGTCTAGCCGGATCTTTAATGCTTTCAGGGATGGGGCCTCCAGAACCTTTCTAGGCAACATGTTCCAGTGATCCACCACCCTCATATTAAAGAGCCTTTTCCTGGCGTCGAACATAAATCTACCCTTTTCCAGCTTAAAACCATGACTCCTCATTCTGTCATTGCATTCCCTATTGAATCGTTCTTCCCCAGTCTTACTATAGGTCCCTTTCAGGTATAGGAGGGTCATTGTAAGCTCCTCCAAGTCACTGTAAGACTTCTCCCCTTCAGTCTGAGCAACTCCAGCTCTCTCAGCCTATCCTCACAAGAGAGGTGCTCCAGTCCCCTGATCATTTTTGTTGCTGTCCTCTAGACAGGTTCCAACAGATCCTCATCCTTCTTGTGCTGGGAACTCCAGAACTGGACACAGCACTCCATGTGAGATCTCACCAGGGCTGAGTAGAAGGGTATAATCACCTCTCTTGATCTGCTGGCCACACTTCTTTTGATGCAGCCCAGGATGTAGTTGGCCTTCTGGGCTGCAATTGCACATTGATGGCTCATGTCCAGCTCTTCCTCCACTAGTACCCTATAGAGCTGCTCTCCAGAAAGTCTTCCCCCAGTCTGTATTGGTATCACTGGTTGCCCCAACCCAGGTGCACGACCCTGCGCTTAGCTTTATTGAACTTCATGAGGTTTGCCTGGGCCTATTTCTCCAGCTCACCTAGGTCCCTCTGGATACCATCCCATCCCTCTGGGATATTGATTGCACCACGCTGCTTGATATCATCTGCAACTTGCTGAGAGTGCACTCAGTGCTACTGCCAATACCATTAATGAAGATATTTAGCAAAACAGCAAGCAGTGAGGTGACATTTTAGAGATAAGAAACAGACAGAGCCATCAATGTTAAACAAAGTGTTCTGAGTTCTTCTGATCCCAGATTGATTTTCTGAGCGAGCCCATATACAGCAGCAAAGACCACATTGCTGTCATCACGCAAGGAAAGCCTACATATTGGGCTGAAGTGTGGTTAGTCAACACAGAAAGCACATAGAAAAGTGCTATTCTGAACTATAACTACCACAGAAAGAGGATAGAGCAATCTTCATCTCTCATTCAGTTCCAAAGGACTCACTAAGACATGAAATGATACTAGAAACTGATCTGGAATCAATCACATGGAGAATTAATAGAGTGTTCCTTGACCTACACCCCAGATATCTGAAGAACAGTGTAGTTTCAGGTAGTCTACACTCCTTTGGAAAAGTGAAGAAGCAGATGACATTAAGAGATTTAGAATATATATTTTATATATGTGTTAGTGTCTGCACAATGTGGGCACATCTGTTTTCACTAAGGCATTTTTTCTAACGCTGATGCACATCATGCAGGTATTCATATTGCAGATTGAATAAGCACTAAACAAAGTATAAAGTGTTTAACAGTTCCTCCTAGGTGATGTGTTGGTGCATGAAAGAAATCTGACTACGGTTCTGATAATTCTTGTGCAGCTAGAAAAAGGGCAAACCTTCTCTTGCCCTAGTGCTGCAAGCTGAATGGGAAACTGGGTGAGAGTCCAATATACCTTCTTCCTTATCGAGCCCACATTGAGACAAAATCCGTAAAGAAAACAAAATACTATATATGTAGTATATGGGGTTTTGTGGAACATGAATACTCAGCAAATTTAAGGTGAAAGTATAATAAATTCTCAAGTTAAGCACTTTTGTATTTACAGCCATCAGATTAGAAGAAGATTTTACTGTTACAAATGTTATGGGAGAAGTTCGTCAGTGGCAGATGACTGCTAGGGTTAATAAAGAATAAATTTGTTTGAATGTGAATCCTAAATAGAAGGATTTAAATGCTTGCTTCTTTTATAGTTCACTTATGTGGTCTTGCTGTTCTTTGCTTTCCTGACCAAACTGTCTGCTAGGTCTAATGCTTGAGGTGTGTGGCTTTGTAGCAGACAGTCATGGTATGAACTGTGCTCGTGGCTGACTTTGTATTTCACAGAATCACAGAATCACTGTGGTTGGAAAAGACCCCTGGGATCATAGAACATATGCCAGTTATCCAAACATGTTTCTAGAACATATGTTCAGATAACAGGCACTTTGTGATAAAGGAATTCTTTCCACCACATAGTACTGCTCATGCTACTCATCCCTTCTGCTTTTTGAAGTCTGTCGTCATTACTGGTAATGATAGTTGCAGAGGATTTTTTCCCAAGCATGTCCGTATTAGTATGACTGTTGGTAAGAGGTATTCAGAGTGCTCTTTTGAAATCAATACAGTATTCCTTAGCCCACTGAATAGGGTAGGAGTAGGAAGAGGGTGGAAATCTTTGAGAGAAATCCAGTGAAGTACTGATTACCATTAAGTGTCTTAGATACTGTCAGCCAGCACAATTATGTTGATAAATCTTGTACTGCATTTTTGCAGTGTAATACTATAGGCTTTCTGAATACTCGTGACGTCCTGACAACTAAATTACCTGAAGTACAGTATTAATAGCAGTTACGATATTCTGTAAAGGCCACAGATTGACAGTTCTTTCAGCTATACTTCAGTGATTTGAAAGAAGTTAGAAATGAGCAATATACCACTTGGGTCCAGCAAGTAGCAGGTTGCTTAACCCTATATGTTTGACTCTGTTTTGTCTTCATTGCCTGCCACTATTGCTGCAGATTCTTGGATGGAGTAGCAAAATGCCATTAACTCTTTCACCTGTACACATTGTCCTGTTCTGTTAGGTGCATCAGGGAAAGGTTCAAAGATTCCAGGGGCAAAATTAAGGCACAAGAGAGGTCAAGTGCAGATTGCACGTGGAGGCTTTATTGTTTAACAGCACGTGACAGAAAAAAAAACCCGAGCAACAGAGAGAGAAGGGGAAAGGAGAAAAGAGGGTAAAGAGAGGAAAGAGAATATAGCTACTATCATCGAAATCTAAGCGTCCCCAGATTTCTCCAAAAGAACAGCAGTGTCCCACCATCTTCTGATACTTTGGTGGGAGAAGCTTCCAAAGTTCTTGCTAAGATGCCATCCTTTTAAAGTCAAATATCTCACACTCCGCACCCCCGCCACCTCTTCTTTGTTCCACAGTGGGACTGCCCCCACCACCAGTTTTGTGGAGTTCCACACACATCAGAGCATTTCTCAGTGGTTGGAATACACTAAGAAGTAACTTAGAATCAGAAGGGATTGGAAGGGACCTCGAAAGATCATCTAGTCTGATCCCCCTGCCACAGCAGGATCACCTCAACCAAGTCACACAGGAACACATCCATATTGTTTTCTAGAAGTTCTAAGCACCTGCAACACAGGCTTTAAGATGAAA
>JAOXOE010000069.1:0-14828 GCA_028565055.1 Phoeniculus purpureus
CCAACCTAACCCTCCCCTGGTGCAGCTTCAGGCCCTGCCCTCTCATCCTGGTGCTAGTTGCCTGGGAGAAGAGCCCAGCATCCACCTGACTACAACACTGGCTTAATTTCTGCACCACTCTGCTCTCCTGACACAGATGATGCAGCAGAACAGCTGGTTTGCTCTGAAGAGTTGTCAGCAGCTCCAAGGGACAGAGTTCAGGGAGCTTCACCAGCTCATGGACACGCTCTCAGTAGTCAGGATTTTACCAAACACAGTAATGACCAAGATGCTGGATTGAAACGGCACCAACCATCACCAACACCAGTGCTTGCAAATCATCTGTCGAACCAGTTTCAAAACCAGTTACCTAATGCAACCCTAATAGAGCTGTAATTAGCACCCAGTGCAAGAACAGACCCCGCCTACTCCAAGAACATTGTTCTTGCTGCAATCACACCATGGGGAAAGATGTTTAAACACATCAGAGTCTGCTACTAACAGTGCAGTGCACACAGCCAGCGAGTAAAGAGCAAACCCCCAACCCCCCCAGCGCTGCAGCAGAGCCCTCCAGCTAGCGGCGCCTCTTATAAAGTTTGGAGAGTTGAGAGGTGCAAGCGCAGAACAGGAAGTGACTTTGGAGCGCTGGTTATTTAAACAGCACTCTGAACCAGCCTCTCTCACACATGCGTCTGAAAAGGAAAAAAAAAAGAGGTAGTATTTTTGGCATCCAATATGTTAAACAGATGACGGGTATCAGATGGCAGTGCAGGGTGAACAGCAAAACTCTGACAAAGCACAGTGGTCTGTAAACAGAGCAAAGCGACTGCAGTTCCACCTGCCATATGGTGGTGACAAACAGGACGCGTGGAAAACAGGAAAGGATCTCGCAGTGAGGGGTGTGATGGGAGCCAGCAAGATGCAGAATGGGAAGAAGAATTACAACAGGGCTGCAAACACCACAGCGATAACGTTTCAAATTAGTTTTATTCTGCCGAGGCTCGGTGTGTACAGTATGTCTTCTACCTAAAAATAATTTAACAGCCTCACTGAGAGCATCTCCAATTTATCATCCTGTTCACCTTCCCTCCTAATTTCCATATTAAAAGGAACAAAAAAGCCTCACACGTCTATTTTAAATATACCATCAAAGTGCTTGAACACAAGAGAATGATTAAACTTGTCTCCAGCATTATTTAATTCTCCCCGTCTTCGGGATGCCAGAGCAAACACAAATGAAAAGCATATGGCATTGTAGTGAATTTGAAAAGGAGAACATTAACTGGGATGCTTCAGCATGGTAAAATAGAACATTGCGAGGCTTTTTAAATGTAATTTAGTTTAATTCCGTCTTTTAATGTCCTCTCTACTGAAGTTGACTATTCTCGAGAATACTGCTTGTGAACAAAAACCCAGAGCATGCTCTCTGTGGTTTTCTTATTACCTGGTTTTGGCCCAAAATATCACTGCACATGACTGCTTTGAGAAAATTGTCTCATGCTTGAAATTGTTCTCAGTAGAAAAATGGAGCCTCGCTCATGGGGAGCATCCTTTCTCCTCGCTCATGGGGAGCATCCTTTCTCCTCGCTCATGGGGAGCATCCTTTCTCCTCGATGCTAACTGAGACTAAGAATTAAATCAGTGTTAACAAGAGGATTTTTCTGCAAAACTCTCTTATCTGATGCAACCCTTGAGTAGAATGTACGAGCCCAAAATTAGTATCAACTATTTCTCCTTTGACCTAAACCTCCACAGCAACAGCTAGAGAACACCATGACATCTGGTTTCAGGTTTTCTTTTCCTTTCCTTCCTGCCAAGCTATTGATGCCCAAACTCCTTTGAAAAGACATTCCCATAAAGAAACGAAGTCCACACAGTTGGGCTGTGTTAATATTATCACACTGCAGACAGACCCATTATAATGTGCACAGGGAAATTGTCGTGAGGACAATATGGCAAGCACCAAGAGGGGATGATGCTTCAGCAACCATGTGCTCCTTTAATCGCATCTTGCAGACCAACTGGGGTTCTCTGCTGAGGAGTCATGCTAGCCACAGGTATGATTTTAAGAGAAAAAAAGCTTCTGCCAACCCGCTTCGTATTTAAGTCCTGACAGACAACCCCTAGGGCTCATTTTAAACCAGCAATATCTTAGATAACAGCAGTGAGCATCCTTTGGGAAACTGCACAAAGTCTACTAACTCGCTTTACGATCCTGCCCGCTGCCCTGAAATACCCATAAACTCGGCAGAGAGACATTTCTCCAGGGTTTTCCTTGGGTAATAGTCTTCTCCTCTTCTACAGTGGTTCTCAAACAACCCATTAGCAACATGCGCTCAGGCTCACTGATCATTTTTGCCTGCCCCGTGAGTCCCCAGGCTGGAAAGCCACCACATGCAACAAGGTCAGCCCTCCAGACAATGTGGTCCAGTGTCACAGGTTACAGGTGCAGAGCTGACACTCTGGTGTAGCTGCATCCACAGAAACAAGGCAGCGACACCTTTTCAAGCGGCAGAGTGTTTGTTTCAGAACACTTAGATCTAACTGCAGCACTAACCTCTTACCTATTCTCTAGCAGGAAAAGGTATCCTTCTCTGAGAGCCAAAAGCCGTAAGGCTTTTGCTCCTGCCACAGTTCTGCATTTTCTTAACCCAAAAATGGACTTCCAGATGGACCTAGATGGTAAAGGAAGAATAGAATTCCTTTACCTCAGTATTTCTTATTGCTTGAGCCAGCAGCAGCCTCTGCTCACCCAAGCAGAGTCCTTGTGGTTTTGGTGATCACTGACTTGTCTTTCCATCAAAATCACACGTTTCATGACCACACGGAACAGCCACAGGCTGAGGGCACTATTTTGTGGGCTTGTTCTGCTCTATGTTGCTTTAAAGGCGTTTCTTCCATGCACATGGTGCGCCAAGAGAGCTGGCGTGATGCTTTCACCCAGCACATTGTACAATACTCTCTACCAGCTGACCAGAGCGATGAGGAGCGAAGCTCTCTGCGTCCCTAGACTGAGATCCTTCAAAACACACGGTAACACGTTCTTATCAGCTCTGTCCGCTGAAGCAGAACAACTCGACGCGTCTTTCCACCAGCTACAATCCAAACAGCAACCAGAAGAAGTGAAAATCTGGAGGCTTCAAGAACATTCCTGGAGCTGGCCAACAGCACAAGCACTACGCTTTTTTCTGTGCTTCAAAGAAAATCACCTACCAAGCCATCTGTGCATTGCACCAGGCCTTGGGCTACAGCCAGAACAGCAAAGAGATGAGTCGGGCCCAAAGCACCGATGTCACGGATGGGGCTTTGTATCCGCCAGGCTCCCCCAAAGTAGGAAACGAGGTGCCATTTGCCAGACAAATGCGTCATTTTCGGTGACGGCACAGCCTGAGTTTGGCTCACTTGAGGAAAGGTGGTACTTTTCCGACGTGCAAGACACAAGGAGCATCTCTGGGGGGGCATCCCTGGGTGGCAGCAACTGTCGCATTTCTTCCTCTCAATAAATCAGCAAGATTATCAAAATAACCTCCTGCTGTGCTCAATGGTCTGTGCACGTTAAAAAAACCAGGAGAGAGAAGACATCCTGCTAGGACTGCGCTCGTGTGGAACGCCATCTTGCCGAGGTATGGGGAATTTAGGTTGCACAGAAGGACAGACAACATCTTTTGATTCCTTCTGTGATGAGGACTGAGATGTAAGAGATTTATCATCTACTTGTCCTGGATTTTCTGCCTGTGCTCACTGCCATGGTTGCTGTCAGTTCTGTCACAGCTTATTAGAAGACCAAAACACATGTGAGGAAGATTGGGAGGAAGCAAGAATCTTGGAACTCGAATGTCAGTGTCTCTAGATAAGGAATTTGAACCAAAATCCACTAAGAAACTCTATTTCATGTAGTTTTGTTTGGTCAGGCCACCTGGAGGTCTGGTGTTTCATCGAGATTCTGCTGACAAACCATTCCACTGCTTGGAGGCTGGAAGGATGACTGGTTTAGCCTGGAGGAGTGTGGAAGCAGGGTTTTAACCAGCTGGCAGCAGTGCCTAGCTGATCACCAAGGAACAGTGATTGGTGGTACGTGTGACTGCTGAGTGAGGAACACTAGACTGGCCACAACCCTTACACTGGAAATGCTACCAGCACACACAATGAAACACAGCAAAGCAGTAACTCCAGGTAAGTTGGTTTTACTACACTGTAAAACACGTGAGCTAGTTCCTTTAGGAAACCTGCTCCTGACTTAGGAAGATGCACAACAGGCGCCCTTGCGACAAGGCAACACCAAAACCCTCAGCTCCAGGGAACAGCTTCAGAAATGGCCCCTTGTGGGACCTGGAACTTGGAGGGGGGAATAAAAAAAGACAAGGAAAACCATTGTATCTACACCCTGGAGTTCAGGACGTGTGGAACATCGTGTGGTTGGGATCTGAAGCTGCAGAATGCATTCACTGTAAGGTAAGGCACAGTCCTGTTTGGAGAACACTGAGAGCAGACCAGCACCTCCTAGGTGAATCGCCCTTCCCAGTGGAAATGCATGTCCTGCACCCAAGGAGAGTCACTTCACCTCCCATCCCTCAGTGCTCACTCTGACTTCCACTGCTGGATTAAAGAGCTTTTAGCAGCAGACACTGTGTGTCTGTGGAAGTCTTTACACTTTCTAAGCAAGTCACCTCTCCATCTTCTGTGTGAAAAACTCAACCAGATGGAGATCTCTAAATCCATTGCAAAGCAGTTTCTCCAGCATCTGAAACATGACTGGACCAACCCTTTCGCCACCTGGCAACAAACTTGACAAACACAATGCTTTGAGCATCATGTCCTTACTTCACCCATCCTCTACACGCTATAGTAAAATACCAAGGATGAACAAGAGCTCTGATGACCCAACAACCTCTTTGGTCATCTGAGTATCCCTCTTGAACACTCTCTCTACATCAGGACTCTCCTAAATTTACAAGACTTGCCCAATCTCCCAAACCTAACCAAGTACAAAGGAGCATCTCTCAGCCAAAGGCTGATGTGTTTTTCCTCTGTGTACAAACAGAAATATTCAGCTAATGCTCTCAGTTTCTCTACCTATCACTGCATGCTTGCAGTGCTAGTACATCCACCTGAAAATGGGCCAGCAGCTTCCTTAGGCTTCTCTTCTGCCTAAAACACGTCCTGAACAACACGCTACAGCCTGTGGATAAGGATTATTTCCTCCTGTCTTTGCTGTTCCAAGAAGGTCAGTCCCATCCTGGGCTGCGTCAGTAGACTGTGTGATCAGCAGACTGAGAGAGGGGATTCTGTCCCTCTGCTCTGCCCTGCTGAGACCTCACCTGGAATCCTGCATCCAGCTCTGGAGCCCTCAGGAGAGGGACCTGATGCAGCAGGTCCAAAGGAGGTGCCAAAATGATCAGGACGCTGTAGCCTTGCTACAAGGACAGGCTGAGGGAGCTGGCGTTGCTCAGCCTGGAGAGGAGAAGGCTCCATCTGGGGAGACCAGATAGCAACCTTCCATTCCCTGAAGGGGGTACAAGAAGACTGCAGAGGAACTGTTTACGAAGGCCTGGAGTGATAGGATGAGGGGGCAATAGTTTCACAGTAGAGAAGGGCAGATTGAAAAGGGCTGTTAGGAAGAAGTTCTTTAGCAGGACGGGGGTTGAACACTGGAAAAGGTTGTCCAGGGAGGTGGTTGAGGCCACATCTCTGGAGATCTTCAAGGGGAGGCTGGACAAGCAAGAATAGATTCTTGCAATCAAAGAAAACACAGTCAAGTGTCCTTCCTTCTACCCTAACATAACTACTCTCCACCCCTTCTGTCAAAAACTCCAGGAAATGTGAATTCCAGTGGAGTTTAAAGAACTGAGCTGTATCTTACTTCCAACCAAAAATTGTATCAGTAGCAGCAAAATTCTTCTGAGTGTTCCTACTGCCCCTTAGTGAAGTCCCAGTCTTCAGCAAGGAAAGTTCCTTAGAAACACTCTGAAGTCCCTGGTTCAGGGTACATCCTATTTTTAGCTTTCACTTGTTGGCAGGTAGGAAGTTGATTGCTTGCAAATCCCAAATTTCAGCTGAGCTCCTTTGATTTCCTTCTTCCAGGATGCAGCAGACAATCAGTATGTTCCTGCTGTCAGAGAAGTTTCTTAATTAAGCTCATGTAAAGGCTTTTCAACTCTTGACTGAAGTGTAATACTCTTGTTTATTGCTCGTGGTGTCGTTGCTGCCAACGCTATGAATAGCTCTCCCGCTTCTCCTTGTGCGTGCTCTTCAGCAGTGGTGAGGCATTGTGTCATCTTGTCAGCTCTGCCATTGCGAGTAGAATCATGGAAGAATGAAGTACAAGGAAGAGCCAGAAACCCAAAACCAGAAGCTCCTAAGTCCTTCTGTCTTAGCAGAGCCACAAAGACTTTGCCTACAACTGCAAGTCAAACATCACATAAGATGCAAACTGCATCACCATCCTGGACGTGCTTAAAACTCCCGTAGCTGTAGAGTTCAGGGACTAGGTTTCACGCAGCCATAGAGTTTAGAGAGAGGGTTTCACGCAGCCATGGAATTAAGGGGCAGGGTTTCACATAGCCATATAGTTTAGGGACATGGTTTCACACAGCCACAGAGTTTTGGGACAAGGTGTCACGCAGCCACAGAGTTTATGGACTGGGTTTCACGTAGCCATAGAGTTCAGGGACACTCTTTCAAGTAGCCATAGAATTCATGGTCAGCGTTTCACGTGGCCATAGAGTTCAGGGACAGGGTTTTATGCAGCCATACTGTTTAGGGACAGGGTTTCACGTAGCCAAAGAGCTCAGGGACAGGGTTTCACGTAGCCATAGAGTTCAGGGACAGGGTTTTATGCAGCCATACTGTTTAGGGACAGGGTTTCCCGTAGCCATAGTGTTTAGTATCAGAGTTTTGCAGTGGCCTTGGGACAGCTGGGTTAATGTTTGGACTCAGTGATCTTCACGGTTTTTTCCAACCTGGACGTGTCAATGGTTGTACCATGAAAACTCAGCTTGTCACCTCTAACATGTTCCCTCAACTCCACTCTAGGATTTGAAATGTGCTCCCATGCACTTCTCTTTGACAGATTAATGCACTTAATACAGCAGCTCATTAAAACATTTTTAAATGTTTTACATTCATAAGTACATTTAAATCCCCAAAGTACAGCTTGGGGATTTCTAATGTGAACATGATTTTCTAGAATTACCTCAACACCGCATTTCTCTCCCCAGACATCACTGCAAATACAGAAAAGAGAAGCACCAAAGCACACCTTCCACTTTAATCTGTCATTGCTCAGCACCACAAAGAGGGGGCTAGGGGTAAGAAACTCTTTAGTGCAAATACATTTGAAAAACTCTTGACTATAAGCAAATTAAATCTACTTATGTATAACTAGTTAAATTTATTTACATGTACAGTTATAGTTTGATAACTGCAATGTAAGCACTCTTTTAGATTAATTTTGGTCTTTATAGCCAAAAAATTGCCCACACATCAGTAGGAAGAGTCAAAGTCCCTTCCCCGAGCTGACCGGTGGGTGGATTTGCTTGACCTATGTCATAACTACAGGTTACTCATAAATCTACAGGTTTATTAATAAAATAGAATAAAGAAGAAATGAATCCAAAAAACCCAAGTATAAAATTAGGTTGATGCATTTATGGGTTTGGAGAATTAACTGCCTGGCACAAGAGCTTCAGGACGAACATTTTGCTTGTATGACTCCTATATACAACATAGAGCATTGCTATATAGAATATATTTAAATATCCCAGGACCAAAAAATGACTGCTGTTATCCCCATCTGAAAGTCTAGGAGCAGAGTCTTTCCCCCTCTCCTGCCCTCCTTATTTAATCTCCCCTTCCACTCACCTGCACCCCCTCCTTCTTTGTTCTATTTTCCACCTTCATTACCACCTCCTCCTCACCTCTCACATTCTCCCTTTTGTCTCTCTCTCACTTTCTCCCCCCTCTTTTCTACTCCTCATCCCACACACCCTCCTCTCTTAACTTCACTATAAGAGGAGAGGAAAAGAAAAGACAGAAGGATTTACGGAGGTGGAGAACTACAAATACAGAGCTAGAGACAAAAAGAGAACGTTGTGCTGAGCCATCCTCTCTGTGTGAGTGAAAGCAAAGCTGGGAACCCAGAGCCCCCCAGCCAGCCGGCAGATGCTCACTGGTAGGAAGCAATTCTACCAGCAGGGACTCCATTTAAGAATTCAATCAATAGCAGATCTCTGGTGAAAACAAATAAGCATGCAACGGCCAAGCGTGGATTAAAAACCATTAACATCACACTGGGGTTTAGCAGTGGAGTTTGAATTAGGAATTGGAGTCCAAATGGAGCACGTCTTTACATGGAAGAGTTTCAGAAACAAGAGCAGCTGTACAAAGCATCTTCCCCCAGAACTACCTAGAGCTGCCTAGTTCTGGGCAGACTACCACACGCACGACATCCACCCATGCAAATCACCTGGGGAGCTAGTTTCTTAATACTGAGACTTTGCTGACAAGATCCATAACTACCAACCTCAGCTACTCACAGCCACTGTCCCTCCAGGATTCACCAGGTTTGTGTCAGAGTTTGCACCAGGGATCCAGCTTCCCTGCTCACAGCTGCAGAATCAATCAGGCCATCTACAGTGTTCTTCAGTTAGATCATCTCAGTGTTATAATTAGATTGCAATGGACTGGTAGGAAGAAGTTCTTTAGCAGGATGGAGGTTGAACACTGGAACAGGTTGCCAAGGGAGTGTGGTTGAGATCCCATCCCTGGAGATCTTCAAGGGGGAGGCTGGACAAGTCTCAGGGCAATCTGATCTAGTTGAGGATGTCCCTGCAGAAGGGTTGGACTGGATGGCCTTTGGAGGTCCCTTCCAACCTGGGCCAGTCTAGGATTCTATGATTCAACCGACCACCCATCCCAAGGAGGTGCAGGCTCCATGGCCCAGCCTGGGCTAAGACGGCCCAGCTGTGTTGCCAGTAGGTCACCCCACTGGCTCATGACTGCCTTGCATCGGCTCTTCCCCTGAACCATCCCAGAGACAACATCCACTGCTGCCAGCTAATCAAACAGCTTTACATTAATCCATAATTGATTAATGTTTGCAAAAGAAATGTGGAAAACATCAAACCATCTTTCCCAGTCATTAATTCAACCCTTTGAATTTTTTAAATCTCCAGACACTTGCACTCACACACTCATTCTGAGAGCCCTTCATCAGAGCACTGGTGCCACTTGTGCAGACCCATCACTTCTTAATTTGTTCTTCATGTCTAGCCTCAATTTCCCCTCTTCAACTCTGGAACCCTTTCCCCTTGTCCTCTCACTACCACCCATGTCTAAAGCCCTACCCCAGCTTTCTTGTAGCTCCCTTCCTTCACAGATTGGAAAGCTGCTCAAAGGTCACCTGGGACCTTCCTCTTCTCCAGGCTGAATAATCCCAACTTGCTCAGCCTGTCCACATAGGCGAGGTGCTTCCACCCTCTGATCATTGGAGTTGCTCTCCTCTGGACCCGTTCCAGGAGCTCTGTGTCCTTCTGATGCTGGGGACTCCAGAACTGGACACAGGACTCCAGGTGGGGCCTCAGCAGTGCAGAGTAGAGGGGGAGAATCATTGAAAGCACAGAAGTAGGAATGCCTAGAGTTTTATCCTGTAGCACGACACACACTGTGCTGGAGAGATGCAGGATCACACTTACTGCTAACAACAAACCACGGTACCTGATTCTATTCCCAAAATACCTGGGACTTCTTACACAACCCTGTTCTGGCAAACAGGACTTTCATTCTGTAAACTAGTAACTCCTCTTGTGTTCTGTTAACAGGACTAATTAGTAACTATAAACCGAGCACGACTACTAGCCGAGCACAATTACTAACTGGCCACAATTATCAGTTATTAATAGCAATTATTAACTATCAGCTCAGGTTTTTTGTTGGAAAGAAACAGAAATTTCCCTTTAGGACCAACTGATTTCAACTGATCTACTGCAAGGTTTCTGTAATTCCCAGCATACATCTCCTGCTTTCAAACATTAATACATTATTAATTCTATCCAGAATTACTTATGTGGGACGAGAGATTAAAAAACCAGCATCTTTGGATGTTATTTTCCAAGTATTAGAGAAGCGATAACCTCTTCCAGACTGAACAGTCAGCACCACAAGCACAGTCAAACTACCAGCATCATGCTTCTGCATCTCCTTCCTACCTTACAATCCAGATCCCTGAGGAGCCCAGCATCACCCACTCACTTCCACTCCTTATCCACTTCCAGGTCCAGGCTTACTCACAGTCTCTAACGAGGATCATACTACCACCTGGCTGAAGCTTCTACAGAACCTCGATGCACTGTTGTCTGAGCAATCAAGGAACTCTGCAGCAAAAAGGACGCCCCACTGAACTCACCTGCTAGCTTTGCTTCCAAGTCATCAATTAAATTGCTTGCAACTGCTGCTCCAACCTTCAATCATCTAGCTTAAGGCTCAAGGAGCAAGAAGAAAAGGAGATACAAAGAACATGTCCCACAGTGGCCACTTTTTAGAAGTCTAATTTTAAAAGCAGGATGGGAAGAGATTAAGAAAAACTACAGAGCAATAATGGCAAGAAGTGAGAGTTCAAGTATTTATTCCCTCTTGAAAGGGTTCTGTGAACCTGAAGTGCTTCCAAGTACAGGAGGACAATCACTTTGCTAGTCCTGCTGGCCACACTATTTCCCATACAAACTAGGATGCTGCTGGATTTCTTATTCACCCCTGCTTCTCTGCTTTTCTTGAGCATCTTCTCTCTGAAGAGATCTAAATATTTTAAGCAAGTAACACTGGCTACAAGTTAAGTGTTCAACTTATTTTTCACTTTTCTCAACTCTGCAGAGAAGACTTTAGCAGACTCCCAGGGTTCACACAGCGCATCTGCTGTGCTGCTGAGTAGAAAACACATGATGATGGGATAAACTGGTGAGAAGAAAATACAAGTGGATGTCAGCAGTGGCACTAGATCACACTGGGCTTAAACAGGTTGCAATCAAGTGGCAGTCAGGCTCTTCTCCTAGGCAACCAGTGCCAGGACAAGAGGCAGGGCATGAAGCTGCCAGGGGAGGGTTAGGTTGGATGTTAGGAAGCATCTCCTCAAAGAAAGGGTGATCACACCCTGGAATGGAGTGCCCAGGGCAGTGATAGAGTGCCCATCCCTGGAGGTGTTGAAGGACAACCTGGCTGTGGTCCTTAGTGCCCTTGTGTGGCCGATGGGGTGATGTTAGGTCCTGGGCTGGATGAGCTCAGAGGGCTTTTTCAGCCTCAATGACTCTGTGACCCCACAGCTTTCCCCTACTCCATCTCTCCTAAGCTTTCCTGACCAGCCTTTTCCCACCAAGGAGTGAGAGAAGAGGCAAGACCAGGAAGATAAAAATCACTCAGATTGGTAGGAACACCTTGTGACTGAAGAATCACATGATGGGAATGGCTGGAAGGGACCCCTGAAGATCGAGTCGAACCTTTGGCTGGAGCAGTACCCCCTGAAGAAGATCACCCAGGAACACATCCAGGCAGGTCTTCAATGTCTCCAGAGATGGAGACTCCACAACCACTCTTGGCAGCCTGTTCCAGTGCTCAATCACAAAGACTTTTTTTGTATGTTTAGTTGGACTTTCCTGAGTTCCAGCTTGTGCCCATTGCCTCAGGAACGCTGGACTTTCTTTCACAGAGTGAGTAGCCAGACTCTGGGATAGGCTGCCTAGACAGGAGGTTGAGTCAGCATCCCTGGAGGTGTTTAAGGGTCATTTAGATGTGGTGTTGGGGGATCTGGTTCAGGGGTGAACTGCGCAGATTAGGGTTGATGGTTGGATTCAATGATCCCAAGGGTCTTTTCCAACCTCAATGTTTCTATGATTCTATGAAACAGATTTCTGAAGCAGCAAGTGCCTTGTTTGCTGTAATTTCGAGAAGGTGAAGGCTTCTAAGGGCAGTTATGGTCCCCCTAAAATACACTTGGTTCATCTAGTGAAAGCTATGACAGTAATACCCGAAAGTGAAACCGATCTGCGTTATTAAAGCATTTCTCTGAAAAAAGAAATTCACATTAGAAGCCAAAACTTATTTTGATGCTGTTCCAAGTTCTGCCAGTCAGGAGGCCGGGAATTACAGCCACAAGACTTCCCTTAATGCAGACCCTAAGAAAGGCCATTGGGGTGGCTGTTCTGAGCACAAGTACTGCTCATGATTCAGACTGGCAAGCAGCCCGACACAGAGCCAATCACTTCCCATGCCAACAGCATTACTTGCTGTCAACACCACTGCTAATGAGGGGGGATCTGTCGTTTTTGGCTGTGTTGACCATGAAGTCCAGTCACCAGCCAGGTTATTTACGAATCTCTGTCTGAGGGAGAAGCTGTTGGAATAAAATGATGCAGCACAATGTGAACTCCAGGTGTACTGCTTACTTAACATGTTTCTAAGAGATACTGATGGAAGACCCGGGAGACCCCAAGACACAGGGTGTTCATTACACAAAGTACTGCAGCATTGTCATTATGAGGGTCTCAGAACATCCCCACAGAACTATAACATCTTAAATACTGTTACCTTGATCATATCAAAGCTCAACTGAATCAAAAGCCAGGAAATTATTTTGGCCATTTCATGGTTGTATCATTTAATAAAAATCTCATAGAATCCTATTTAACATGGCATCTAACACACACCCCCCTCTCCTGATTTGGACTCAATTCTTCTGCTGAATTTAGTTTTATAGAATCATGGCATCGCTGAGCTTCACAAGGACCAAGCAAAGTCTCTATTGCTACCCCATGCTACTCAAGCAGAGCCAGCTACAGCAAGTTGCCTGGGTCCAGGTCCAATCGGGTCTTGATTATCTCCAAGGATAAAGACCCCGTTATCATCACATGGCATGAATCACAGATTGACAGAATTATTAAGACTGGAAAAGCTCTGAGCTCATCCAGCCTAGCCCAGGACCTAACAGCACCACATTGGCCATACCAGGGCACTAAGGGCCACAGCCAGGCTGTCCTTCAACACCACCAGGGATGAGGACTCCACCTCAGTCCATTCTAGGGTGTGATCACCATTTCTAAGAGGAAGGGCTTAGTAACATCCAGCCTAACCCTCCCCTGGCAGCTTCAGGCCCTGCCCTCGCATGCTGGCACTGCTTGCCTGGTGGAAGAGCTCAACCTTCACCACACTACAACCTCCTTTCAGGTAGTTGTAGAGAGGGAGAAGGTCCCCCTGAGTCTCCTCTTCTCCAGGCTAAACACCTCCAGCTCCCGCAGTGTCTCCTCATCAGACTTTCCCTCCAGTCCCTTTCCCAGCCTCATTGCTCCTCTGGACCTGCTCCAGCACCTCAATCTCTCTCTTGAAGCTAAAAAGCAAAGTAATTACTGAAGCTTTCTCTCCTATTCCACTACCTGGTCAGATTTCCTGGTTTTCTCCAACAATGAAAGGAAAACATTGTAGTCCTAGCAAACATCATCAGATGCAGACAGTATCAGACACACAGAAGCCCACCTACTCTACTTCACTGTTGTGGAAATGAAGAAGGAGAGGTCACAATTTCTCTGCTGGAGAAGTAGTGAAGTCACACTGGAGAGTAAAGGGGCCCAAGAAAGCTGGTTAAAATCCAAAGACCACTTCTTTGAAGCACAACACAAGAGCATTCCAACAGGAAAGAAGTCAAGGAAGGGAGCTGGAAGACCTGCATGGTTAAACAGGGAGCTGCTGGGCAAACTGAAGAGGAAGAAGAAGTCTATAGGTCATGGAAGGAGGGTATGGCCACCTGGGGTAATTATAAGGCTCTAGTGAGAGAATGTAGGGATGCAACTAGGAAAGCCAAGGCCTCCTTGGAATTAAACCTTGCAAGAGAGGTCAAGGGCAACAAAGAGGGCTTCTTCAAATACATTGCAGGTAAAACTAAACCTAGAGACAATGTAGGGCCCCTGCTGAATGAGGTGGGTGCCCTGCAGACAGAGGATACAGAGAAAGCAGAGATACTTAACACCTTCTTTGCCTCTGTCTATACTTCTAGGGGCTGTCCTGGTATCAAACACCAGACTGCTGAGGCCCCAGAGGAAGTTGAGACAAGAGAGGATCTTGCCCTGATTGATGAGGACTGGGTTAAGGATAAGTTGAGTAAACTGGATGTACAAAAATCCATGGGCCCTGATGGGATGCACCTGCGTGTGCTAAGGGAGACAGCGGAAGTCATTGCTAAGCCACTCTCCATCATCTTTGCTAAGTCATGAGAATCAGGAGAGGTGCCTGGGGACTGGAGGATAACAAATGTCACTCCAATCTTCAAAAAAGGTAAGAAGGAGGACCCAGGAAACTATAGACCAGTCAGCCTCACCTCCATCCCAGGAAAGGTGATGGAACAATTTGTCCTAGATTCTGTCTCCAGGCAGATCAAGGACAGGAGGGTCGTTAGGGACAGTCAGCATGCCCTTTTATGAGGGCATGACCAGGTGGATAGATGATGGCAAAGCAGTGGATGTGGTCTATCTTGACTTCAGTGAGGCATTTGACAGTCTCCCACAGCATACTCACAGCCAAATTGAGGCAGTGTGGACTGGATTATTGGGTAGTGAGGTGGATCGTGAACTGGCTGCAGGATAGAAGCCAGAGAGTGGTGGTCAGTGGGACAGAATCTAGTTGGAGGCCTGTACCTAGTGGAGTCCCCCAAGGGTCGGTACTGGGACCAGTCCTATTCAATGTACTCATTCATGACTTGGATGAGGGGTTAGAGTGCACTGTCAGCAAGTTTGCTGATGACACCTCAGCAGACTGTGCTGCCATTCAGCAAGACCTGGACAGGCTGGAGAGCTGGGCAGAGAGAAATTTAATGA
>JAOXOE010000070.1:0-17307 GCA_028565055.1 Phoeniculus purpureus
CTCCCACCTTAGAAATCTGCCTTGGTCCTCGAGACATCCGCTAGACATTGCCCATTAGAACATTATCATCTTCCTCCTCCTCCTTTGCTTGAATCAGTAGTACCTTTTCCTCCCTTGGAGTGCAGCGCAGAGAGGCACCCAGAAGACTTCCTTGCCACCCTTTCTTGGGTAGTGGAGGACCCAGAGAAGGGGGTACCTGGTGAGGCA
This sequence comes from Phoeniculus purpureus, assembly GCA_028565055.1. Classification (NCBI taxonomy): domain Eukaryota; kingdom Metazoa; phylum Chordata; class Aves; order Bucerotiformes; family Phoeniculidae; genus Phoeniculus; species Phoeniculus purpureus. Next base: position 208 of record JAOXOE010000070.1, read on the forward strand.
CGTGACCCCCATTCTGGGAGCCAGGGCTGAGGCAGCACTTGCCACGCCGGAGGAAGCGCCCATCTTTGGTGTCTTTTTTTTTTTTTTTCCTCGTCGTACGCTCCTTCCTTACCACCAAATTTCTGGTAAGTCTCTTCAGCCCATTCATTCGTGCAGTACATGGTCTCTCTTCCCTTCCCCCACTGCCGGGCTGGGAGAGGCAGGCACAGAGACGGGAGTGGGGGAAGGGAGCAGGGAAAGCCGGCGGTGTACAAGGGGGTCGGGGTAGTTGTGGGGAGAGGAGGGTTTGGTACCACATCGCAGGGCAACCTGGGCAGAAGTGGGAGAACATCTTTTCAGAAAATCAGCTGATGTGGGAAGAAATGCGTGGTTTTTTTGCAGGGGCGTGGAGAGGGGTGGTGGAGCAGAGAGCCTGTTGTAGGACAAAAATACTGACAGCCAAGTAGAAGGATAGGTGATGGTGACCAGTATGAGGCTAGTGTTGGCAGAGAGGGCAAAAAATGGATTATTCACCGGTGATCAGGAGCTGGGGTGTGTGAATGAGGAATGTTATCACCTACTTGCAAGCCTGTACATAGAGGAGGAGAGACGAGGGGTGTGGATGTCTGCCTTTCAGAGGCGGTTGTGCCTGGAAGGATTGCTGCTAGCATCTTGAACATCGCCCTGTGCAAAGGTGGGGACAAGCAGATGAAAGCCGTCGCAGGGAGGGCAGTTGCACATCTGCGGGGAGTGAGGAAGGTTGTAGTGGGAGTGAATGAGAAAACGATTGATGTATTCCCAGCATCTTTTGATGGTTGCAGTTTACAAACCTCATAGGGAAAAGGGGGTGAATATTAGGATATGTTGTAAAGAGGGTGTGCTTGGGTTTCACCTGCCTGCAGTGACTTTAAATTCTGTGTTGCATGTGTAGAGGGCGGATGGTAATGCAGCAGCTCTGGACAGAATGCTCTGCAGCTGTTCAATATATTATGTAAAATGCATTTAAAGAAATTCTTATTTTTTCAGATTATCAGATTTTATAAAATGTGTTCTTTCCAAAGATTCCTAAATAGTTATGTGATGGTCTTAGGAAAACTAGTCTCTGGTAGGTAACAGAGGAATTAGTCTTGAGGTTGTCCTTAAGGATCACCATGAAGCAGCAGTGTAAGGAATGAGTTGATTTATCTTGGATTAATTTTAACAAGTGATTCAAGATGTCAGTTTTTATTCCTTTATGTATGTCACCTTGGGTTATAACATCAACTGTACATATTTCTTTAAGGTTTTCTTTAGATGGTCATCATTTTGCTATCTTTGCATGGAAAAAAATGATTGTGCATGATACTTAAAATAGTTGTGGATCATTTTCAGACCTGCTTTCCTTGCAACACGGAAAGTAATATTTCTGGACTATTTCCAGTGCTGCTCTCTTCTCATGTAGATAACACAGAGACTTCCATGACAGTGTATGATGGATCATATGCTGGGTCATATGCCAGACGACCAGACGTTAGCTGTTTAACCAGTCTGCTGTCTAAGATTGACTTTATAATTTAGATCTGCCTTAAGGTATCTCCTGAAGGAGATAACTTCCAAGCATCTGTCAACTGTTCTTAGGTCTTCAGTGGCTTGAGGTGTGGCCTTCAAAATAGCATTCTAGAAACTGCTGTAATGGTAGAGACAATCAGCTTATTGGAAGAGGGTATTCTGTTTTCAAGCCTAAGCTAATTTATGATAAAAAGGAAAGCAAAATACCTTTTCCAACTTGAAAAACACTGTTCTGGAAACAAATACTAAGGGGTAATGATAAATGCTTATGTGTGTGCAGTGTTATTTGTAGTGAGGTGAGTGCTTGTATCTATGTTTTCCGTTGTTCTCCATTTCCCATGGCAGTCATTTTGCTTTTTGCACTTTTCAGTTCCGTGAGATTTTTATGACCATTATCTGAGCTGTAGGGATTAAACATGCCTAAAGGTATGATAAAACTAAAGTTAGGTTTTACCTCTCTATTAACTCTGTTCAGTCCATGGAATTCACTGCATGGCACTGCAACAGAGGCCAAGAACTTGAGACAAGGTCTAAAAAAGAGGCAATTCTGGGAAGGGCTAATGCTAATAGCTGTTTCCCAGATCCTACTGTAGTCAGTGCAACATGTTGACCAGTTGAGATGCTGATCACATGGTTTCCTAATGCTACAAAACATCTGAGATTCCGTTTGTCATTCCCATAGGGAAGAAACAACCTAGTCTTCAATTTACAAAGGCATGGAGCAGTTAAATTCTGAATACAAAGGACATAGAATTATCTTTCTGCCTACTAGATTATCTTTACTATTACACAATTGTCAATAGTGCATAAATGAATTAGTATCTCCAAATAATGGATTTCTTATTTTAACTTAAGGGAAAAAAAAAATCATGGTAAAAAAGAGAGTAGTCTAGTTTCCTCCGGCTTTTTCGGTGTTGAAGAGAGGACATGTTGTAAATGGACAATGGAGACCAACCTCCTATTCCTGGAAGCAGGTCTCTTAAGACTCTTCTGAAGCAAAGACCTCTTCAAGAGAGCTGTAGGTAGCTGATCTGATTGGCTGAATTAGCTGTTAAGTCAATAACACACATTGGCATTTGATGTAAAATGGAGAAGTAGCACAGTGAATGCTTTTGTTAGAATCATCGAATGGCTTAGGCTGGAAGGGATCTCATGTATTATCTAGTTCCAACCCCCCTGTCCTAGGCAGGGACACCTCTCACTGGATGGAGTTGCCCGGAGCCCTGTCCAAACTGATCTTGAACCCTTCTGGGGAGGGGGCATCTGCAGCATCTCTGGGTAACCTGTTCAAGTGCTTCACCACTCTCACAGGAGGGAATTTCTTCACAAGATCTAATCTAAATCTACCTTCTTTTAGCTTGAAACCATTCCCCTTTGTCCTATTAATAAAGTCCATTGTAAAAATTCTCTTTCCAGCTTTCCTGTAGGCCTCCTTTGGGGTCCTGTAAGGCTGCTGTAACGTCCTCTAGAGCCTTCTTTTCTCCATGCTGAATGGCCCCAGTTCCTTGGCTGCTTGGCTGGTGTGACACGGTTTGATTTTTATCATAGAGCTTTGATGCCACCTTTTTACCTCTCCCAGTCTGTTTTGTGCACCTGAGTTTATGATGATTTCCTTTTCATGTCATAAATCTACCAAGCAGCTGTTGAAAGATTTTACCTATGTTGACCATAGTAGATTTGAGTGAAAACTGCATTCAAAGGGTCATCTGGAAGGCATTTAAACACTACTGTTCCTGTTACATATGCTCTTCTTATTTAGCAATAGGTGCTTTCAAGGGTTAGGAAGTATTCAGTGCACAGTCAGCACTGTCTGAGGAAGTGCCTTTTAGAATTAAAGGGGTGGAGTTGATTTTCAGCGAAAAATTCTGGAAATCAAATCCAACGTGAAGCTTAATGCTCTCATGCATCTCACTGCAAGGCAGACTTTCCTCCTACAGACCATTTTCTCGAGAGTGTAGGAGGGATTGTTAAGATGTTTGGGTTAATAGGGTAAATTGCAGGTTTTGTGTTCTACGAGAATTCTTAAACAATCAAAATAGATATTATAAGGAGAGGCTGAAACTCTTAAGTATATTCTGCTTTTAGGAGCACAGTGTTGGTGTGAAAGGGATATTTCTCCAGGTGAGAAAAATACGTATGGGATTGGAGATCAAGGAAGCCATAGTTAGGATTATGAGTTTCTTTATGTCAAGATTTGAGGTTGTTACAGCCTGCCTCATGATGGCTCTTCCAGATGATGCTGTAACTCCTTTCAAAGTTAAAAGGTAGATTGAGGCAAAAAACCCCAAACTTTTTTTTCCTGTCTGTCTTTTGGTCAGTCTGTCTGTGTCTTTCTGTGTGTCTGTCATTCTCTGTGTGTGTCTGCTTATCTGTATCTTCCTGTCTTCGTGTCTGTCTTCAACCCTTTGCCAATACTTAAGAAAAATGCTAAAGTGGCAATGGAGAGGATGGCACAGTCTCTGTGGATTTCAGGAGGTGGAGGTCAAAAAAAGGTTTAAGAAAAATGTGAGCAGATCCCTGTTGGCAAAGAAATAAAGGCTTAGTGGCAAGTGAAAGTGGGGAGAAGGCTACAGGAGAGAAAATATTTCTATGCACCAGTGTTAGAACCAATACTGAGGAGGAAAAAATCTAAATAAAAAGAACACCCAAAAAACAGCAGAAACTTTGTAATTGCTTCTGAATTTTTTATTTTAATTATGACAATCTCTCTACTATATGATTGATGTATTCGATGTTCTATAGGTGATTTTCAAAACAAGGTAAGCCAGTCTGTTAGAATTGTTTTTCAAAAGAGAAGCGGTAGGTGGGGCTGTTTGGTTTCCCCAGTCCTTCATGCAAGCAGCAGAGATAAAGGCAGGTTGTCTGACAAGAAACCTTCAGAACTATGCTGAGCCATTTCTGAAGAATACAACTTATCCCAATTCTTAGGTGAGGATATTGTCCCAGGAGGTTTTCTGTAAATTACTATGTAGACAAATGTGTTACTGAGAGCCAAAAGAGGGGCAGTAGTCAGCGATTGCAAGCTCAAGCCTCATCTTGTGCTTTTTGCTTTCAGAGGCTTTGAAGAACAAGGGAGTTCTTCAGGATACCAAAAGATACTCTTTACAACCTCTCATTCCCTTTTCAGGGAGAAAACACTCCTTTTCCTGCTTTACTTGGAGTACCTTGTCAGCTGTCAAGGACTGTCACTGCCTTTCTCTAGTGTCTTCTTTCTTTAAGTCTGTGTATGATGAACTTCAGTTCTCGGCTTTATTGTAGCTCTTCAGTTACCAAAGCAATGGTGAAAAAGGCACAGACTTTGCTTATTATCATTATGGTTCTCAATGCTGGGAAAAAAATGCCTACATAAAATTTTATCTTGTTAAGGGAAAGCTGTACTAGTAGAACCACCCCCCTTAAAAAAAAAAAGTTCTTATGGTTATAGCGAAACTATCTTTTCGTCCCAAGACCTGCTGCAGAAACTAAATTTCTCTGTAATATTAAATGAAGTAGTGTATTTCAGGGCTGTGGTGGAGTCCTCATGGAGGTATTTAAGAGCAGTAGACACAGAATCATAGAATAGTTTAGGTTGGGAGGGACCTTAGAACTCATCTAATGCTAACCCCCACCTCTGCCACAGACAGCGAGACCTGTGGTCTTGCTGCATTTACGTTTTCTGCTGACACCAGGTCGTGTCATTAGGATCTTTTGGGGTCCCTTCCAATCCCTAATGATTCTATTCTATGATTCTATGACTACCAGACGGAACTCCTGTTCCTATCCTAGAGTTTAGTTCTGTTTGAAACTAATGTGAGCTACACTGGTAAAAGCAACAAGTTCTTCTTTTCTGCGACACATTTTAAACTGTCACATTAAGCAATTCTGTTTATCTCCAAAAATCTCTTCCTACACCACAATGCTTCTTGTTTTTTCTTGAGCATAAATGAGTAGTTATTAATGTACCTCTAATTGTTTACAGCATTCAAAATATTATATAGTAAAAAATACTTAAAGTTCTCTGTATTCAAAGCAGAAGAAGCAGTACCTTGGTTTTATTGCTTCTAAAGTGATTGAAATTCTTAAAATTTAATTCTTGTCTTCCATGTATAGTGGAAATGGGTACATCAAATCTGTCACTGGTGTTTTAGCGGTACCTAAAATACTGGCTCAGATATTTCAAATTGTGAGGAAATACCCAGTCATTAATTTGAAATTCTTCATAAGTGTCCATTCAAAATATTTTCAGCCCTTGGCATGCTTTTAGTACTGTCAATAGAGAGGGATGATGCTATCAGTAGCAGTAGTTATGTCAAGGGAGTTCTTTGTGAATTAAACTAGGGTGAGGACCAATTTTAGCATTTACATTCCTTTGTTACTTCTGTTGCAGTTTAGGTGTAGACATTATTTTCCCCACATGGCTTTTGGAAGTTTCACGCCATTGACTATGACTGACTTGTGCAGAGGGGATAAATAGTGCTTGGTACAGTGGGGAGCATGAAGACAAGAGCCTATGTATTCTAACAGTCTCATCCTCTCCACCATCTAGAAGTTCCACTGAAAGGAAACCTTGAAGGTTGCAAGATGTGCAGTTCAGTTGCTCCCAGGCTGTGGTTCTTAACAGACCGTCGCATCAGAGAAGATTATCCTCAGCAGGAGATCCTGAGAGCACTGAAGGCCAAGTGCTGTGAAGAGGAGCTGGATTTTCGGGCCTTGGTGATGGATGAAGTGGTGCTGACCATTGAGGATGGAAATCTTGGTGAGAATGAGCTAAGGCTGGGAATGTGCTGAGAGGGTATACAGTAAAAAGATTAAAGCATACAGATGCTTCATTTCACAATGAATTTAATATGTGCCAGGCATATGTAATCTAAACAGTATATAATCAAGATCGCTATATATTATGTAATTCTTGTAGATATACTTGGTATCATGTTCTCTAGTAGTTATTGTGATAATCAAATATAATTGTGTATATTGCTAATTTGCAGTGGAACTATTTTGCCTTCTCTCTGTAGAACAGAGAGGAGGATTGCTTTAGTTTGTTGATACGAGAGTAAGAACTATAGGACCTCTTAAGAAATGACTGAGTTTTATTTTTGCATGGGTACTTGGAATTTTATGGGTCACAGTTAAGGGTTAGGTTTAAGAGTTGGTTCAAAATTTGTACCTTTTTTAATCATGAATTAAGCATAAAACAAATGCATGGGAAAACAGGACTTTTTCTTCTCATACTACTGAACTCTTGTTTACATATATTTTTGGTCTTGTATTCTGAGCTCTCTGATTTTTATCAGACTTCAAATTCTGTAGATGTCTTCATGTCAAGACAACTTGTCAGAAAGTCTGATCATCTTACTGCTCTTGAGCACTGTATGCTTTGGACAGCATGTTCTGTGAAGGCAGCCATCCTGGACTGTAGCTGCGGGCTCTAAGATGCATAACTGGTCCTTCAGCATTTCAGTATTGCTTTTATGTCTGGGTGATGCTTTCTTCTTTACTATCTTCTGCCTGTTTTGAGGATACTAGATGGGGCAAGCATGAACTGTGAGCTTATCTTCCACTCCTGCATCTGTTGCAAGAAGAAAAAGAGAAAGTATGCAAGTTGGAAAACTGAGGATATAGTGCAAGAATGATTAAAATTAAGAGAATTATTAGAAAGATAATGTAAAAAAGAAGACATTATTTTCATACAAAGTGTTAATTTAAAAAAAAAATAACAGACCTTTCGAAAAAGATAAAAATTATGAAAGATTGCATATAGAGATTAATTTGTAAATAATCTGAACTGGCCAATTATGTTTCTGGGATTTTTTTGTCAGGGCAGAGGGAGAGAGTGTGGAAACTGCCTTAAACAGTTCTTTCTCTTGGAAAGAGATTAAAAATCTTCCTTCTTAGTATTCCAGTTTTCTTTTTCTTAGTGCTCTCCCATTTGAGTCAGATTTTATTTAAGGGGACAAAAGCAAAAGTTTTCTGTTACATTTTCCTTGTTAAAATCCTCAGTTTGCCTAGGTAGAAGTGTGATAAAAATCACATAATCATTAAGGTTAGAAGAGACCTCCAAGAGCATCAAGTCCAATTGTCAACCCAATGCCACCATGCCCACTAAACCATGTCTCCAGTAGGTAATACGTTCTGTACCCTTTCTGTTACTGGCTGTTTTGTGAGGGGTCCAGACTGAGTAAAAAATTTTACAATGTAGAGGAGCTAAGAAAAAAAATGTATCTTCAGTGAGTAATAACCTGCTTTTGCTTCCAGTTCTGTCATTACTTATGTTGAAAGCTGAGGGGTAGAGGGCTCAAAACTCTGATGGAAATATGTGGTATTGGATGAAGTAATAGGTTTTCTCACAGTAATGATTAGAGGACTTTTTTTGTCCTTTAGATGCTAGGCAATTTCGTAAGTAAATTGTTAAAGAACACTGTGCAAAGTCAATGGCAAAATCCAGTAGGATGCTATTCAAAACTTTAAAAACATATTTCTGAAGGTGATAGAGTGGTACTTTATGGACTTGTTGACTGTCAGGAGCATAGCTAAAGACTTCAGAGACCAAAAATTCAGCTATACTTGAAAGTATTTACATCATAGAGTTAAAAGAGAATGGAAAAGACACTTGTAAACATAGGAAAATTGAGCAAAACAGTGGGCTGGGGACCAAAGCTGAAATTTGGCCCTTCCACCTGTTATGTGAGACAGATGTAGAAAACTTCTGTGATGCTGAGTCTCTTACCAAGTAAGTCTGTAATGTCAGACAATGATAAGTTCTGCCATGTAGTTGACATGGCTGGAGGAAGAAGTGGGGTTAATTCAGCTAGTAGTCACAGCACTAGCCACAAATTGGGCATTACTTTTCTGTACTGCAGGATGAGGAGTATGGCTGGATTCCCAGGCAAGAGAACAGCATAGTCCCAGCAGTCCCTGCTGGTTCTTTTTCTTCTGCAGCTGAAATTTGGCATGGCCCAGCATCGCAGGCACCAGTCCCCACCCTTGACCCAGTGTTACATGATGAACCTGCATGCAACTCAAGGTCCGAGCTATGTACCTTAATGCAGCATGAATCCAAAAATTATTATAAATGCAAGTTTTTTGAGTTTAGAAGGAAACCATGATTTATGCTTAAAGTGTTTTGGAAATAGTTTTGAGTTCAACTAGTTGAAATTAGTAAGTTTCAAAATAGTTACTGAAAATAACTGTGGTTTATGCCTTATTTAAGTACCTGCTTACTCAAGCCATTCATTCCTGTTTCTTTTGCACACTACCAGTTTTACTCTATTAGACCCAAGACAAAAGATGAGTTTAAAGAAGTGGAGAAGTCCAGCTGTATAAAACAGTATTTTTCTGCTGCTTATGTGGGCCGAACCTGCTGAAATGGTGACTGAATCAGATGTGCACAACTTTGTGCAGGAATGTGTCTATGGAAAAGAGTGGAGGATGATATTGCATCTGTTCTGGTTTAAAGTGGCTCAAACGATGGTGTGGTTGTAGCCTAGGTTTCTTAAGAGCTAAATTCTTAAAGCTAAACCAGTCTGGTATGTGGTATTGTGGAATGACTGTGTTCCTCATGTCCCTTTGCAGCGTTGCTGTTACTGCTTCCTTGTGTAAGGACTTTATGTCTCTCTTGGCTGGCTTTCATTGTTGTAGCTAAGCTAATTTAATTCAAAAAAAGATCTACCAAATTCTGTGCTTGTTTGCAGGATCTGTTGTTTGTGTGAGTTGAGTTGGCTAATTCAGTGGAACACTAGGTCCACTCAAATAATTAACAATTTTCATTTGGAATAGCTTGCTGCACCAACCAATTTTGTGGTCACAATGTTGCTAGTTCTAGTATCCAAAGGCAGGGGAGAGTGGGGTTGCCCTTTGAGGGAATGGCTCATATTTGTGTTGATTTAATTGTAATGTCAAGTCATACTTTAAACCAGAGGAATTTTCTTAAGTTGGTCCGCTCGACAGTGTCAGCTTTAGGAATTCTTGTGTTTGGTTTTTTCAAGCATCTGGTATTTACTGCTGTGAAGAAAGCACTGGATTACAAAATTAAATGGCGAACTGCCTAGTCCAGTTTGGCAATTTCTACATTCATTTGAAATACATATCAGGTAATGTAACAGAATTCTGCGTGATGTTTTCAGACACACATCTGAACACTGAGTGCTATTAAAACATGTTATTCTAAACTATTTGTCTAAGTTCTCTAGCACAGTAATGTCTCAATGCTAGCACAGTGGTTCCCATTCCCCAGTGTCTTGGAGTATTTGAAGCTAGACAAAAGCTGTGAGCAGGAGTGTGTGGAGTGGACTGGAGTGGAGGTAGAGAAAGCCTGCAGGGGAATCAGCATGCTATGAGACTTAGTGGACAAGACACAAAAGATAATTCATTGGTTGTCTCCTCTTTCTGAACAGAACACTCTTTTCCTACTCACCCATGTGTAGGACTTGGCAGTAACCTTCCCTACTGACTACACAATTTACCTGTAGGGAAACACATATCAAGAATTGTTTGTTGTTGAAGAACATGGTAGGGAAATCTGGATTGTTCTTCTGTTAAAATAGCGTACAAGAATATCTTAATTTAGATTCTTTTCTACCAGAATAGCAGAAGTTGAGATTACTGAGCCAGCAACTTAACTAATTCCTTTACTGTAGGTTTTTGGAATCACCATATTTTCTGTTACTGTCCTGTTTAAGGAGAACAGTTTAAAGGAAAGTTGCTTTAATGAACTACAAACAATTAAATATGCTGGAGTGAGTGAAATTGGAGCATTCTGTAGTGTGAAACAAAGTGTAAACTTTTCCTAAGACTTGCTTGACTTTTCTTTTGGGAATGTAAAAGTAAATGATGGGACTAGGTGGAGAGTAAAAAGGACATAAGAATCAACTGTTCTCAAACAGCAATACTTTGTTCGTTATCAGCTGGCTTAAGTCAGATGGGTGATGTCTGTGAACTGATGTCTTCATTTTTTCTGCAGAGGAAATATTTAGCAGATAGATTCTTTTAACTTGGCAAAGATTGCTAACATGCTGGTTTAAGGCATCTGGGTTTTCTTTATGGGCCTGAAATTTGCAATAGTAGTCATGTTTTCATTTAAGTATTTAATCTGATTTTGTTTCATATGATCTATACTTCATTTCTCATTTAGTTGGATTCAGTAACAGTTGTGATCTTTGATCTTCCCCTCTCCCCACACTTGATCAGATAGCATTGGAAATAAATATGAAGGAATTGGGATACTTGGAATGTTTCTCTGTAGAAGTTTTAGAGAGCTTGAGTGGAAGGGGTATGGTTTGATGTCAAATTGCTGTGTTTTCAGTGTAAAGGTTAAAAAAGCACTTTTTCACCTAAATCCGTGATGAGAGAGGGCTTTTACATGTACTGTTGCTGTATCAAAATACCAAAACTTAATATTTTTAAAGAACCTGTGAGTCACCAGAAGACTAACTTCTTTCACATTCTCTTCCTGTGGACTGTTTCAGCAGTCCCCTGGCACTTGTTACTCCAGCAGTGCACCTTACCCTAAGAGCTTTTCCTGCAGTGTGCGGCAGTGGCTCTGGGAGTGATGGAGCAGAGGCAAGTGGCCTTGGCAAGGAGCCTTTTTGAGCACTGCAGAGCTGGCCTGTTTCCCACTACTGACAACAGCCAGAGCGGCCATTGCTTTATCTGCAGAGTTTGGGTATAGGTTTGTACTCAATAGTGAGAGCTACAGAAAAGAACCTGCATTATGTGCAGAGGAAGGTGGTTAGACATCAGTGAGTTTTGTGTTGTTGAAAATGCTGGGCTTGGAACAACTTGAAACTGGTTCTGATGCTTTTCCGCTTGCTGGTGTGATTGGTGTCAAACCTTATTGAGCTGTAAGCATTATGAGTAGGCATTGTGGATTGTCTACAGTATAAAGGGGGTTCTGGAATGATAGCTGTGTTTAGACGTGGGTGACTGTGTGACCACCCCAGCACTAGGTACCTCCGTAGTAGAAAAAACACTTACTTTATTATCATGGAAACATATTTTAATAACAGTGTATTTCATGTTTAGGAGGAGTTGTTTTCTTTCAGAACTGTGACACCAAACAGCAGCTTCTTTCTTAGGATGTATGTAAGGAAGAAGTTTTATACTCTGTGACCCTGGGTGTGCTAGCAGTGTTCTTCACTGTGAAGTGTTTCTGTTCTTAAATGAATGGTTGCGTGTTATCTCAAGCTAATGCAAAATAACAAAGGCTAACAATTAACTTGGTCTTCTCAACATCATTTTGTTTCTTCAGTAAATGTCAGTGTGTTATCCGTGGTAGATATAGGCTCAGTCCAAGGATAGCTCTACAAGGTGGAGAGGTAGGAGTGTTTCTGCATGGAAACAGTTTATTATGGTCATTTAAGGACTAAATACTGTGCTAAGGACTGAAGTTTTTAATTTGCATACGTCAGTCAGCAAGGAGAATCACACTTGTAAGGCACATCATCTTGCACATATGTGCATGTCACCATATGTGAAAATGCCAGAAAGCATTGCCAGATTTTTAATTGTTGTAAGAATTACCAGAATTTGCTGTGTGGGGAAAAAAAACATTGTTAAAAAGACAAAAGGGAGATGAAAGAGATGTTTCCATATATCACAGTCAATAAATGAAAATTAACCTAACATTTCACAAGACAGTCTTTAACTGGCTGGAGGTTTCTCTGACGTTTTTCCAGTGCTGTGTCACCAAAGCAAGTTGTGCTGGCACAGTTGCTGAGAAGTTGCATTGTGAACTGGGTCTGCATACAGGTGTAGTTTAAAACCAAATCAGCCTCTTGGTGGTGGAGCTGCATCAAAACTCTGAGTCAGGTAACATGATTGCACAAACATGTACTGCAGAACTTAAATCAGGAGGACTAAGTGTGTGTGTTGTGGTGTGAGAGATTAGGAAGTACCACAATTACTAGTACCAAAAGTATTGATGTGAAAAACGTACAAAACTGACAACTGTGTTTGCTTTACTAGACTTGTGTCAGAGTCTGTTAACTGTTTTTTAAGCATTGACAGTAGCTTTGTTTTTCTCTACCATTTTTCTGAGTCTGGTTGTTATCTATCTGTTTGTGAATGATTGGCAGTTGATTGAGAGAGACTGGTACTGCTGAGATGGGTGAGATTCAGTGCAGAGATGGGTCCTTCCACCATGCAGACTTGTGTTTTAACTGATGCAGACTTAGTCTCTTTATTTTCTTATTCTTATGAACTGTCTATAAAGTGAGGAAATAACTGGTCTCAAGAGCACTGTATCCTTGCAAAAAACCTAGGAGGGCTGCACGTATGAACAAAACCCCCTGGTCAAACATAGACATAAGAAGGAAACCTACAAAGGGTGAAAGTGAGGACGGGTAACCTGAGAGGCATAATGAGGAACTGTCCATGCAGCCAGGTATCGGGTTAGGGAAGCCAAAGCCCAGACAGAAATAAATCTAGCCAGGGGCGTCAAGGACAACAAGAAAAGCTTCTGTAGGTACGTGAGTGAAAAAATAAAAACTAGGGAAAATGTGGGACGCCTCTAGAAAGAAACAAGTGGCCTGGCTTGTCAAGATAGGAAGATGGCTGAGGTAATGACCTTTTTGCCTCAATCTGTAGTGGAAAGCTCTCAAACCACACCAACCAAGGCACAGAAGTCAATGACAGGGACCAGGAGAAGGAATTACTAACTGTGGTAGAGGTTCATGACTACATAAAATGCCTGAAGGTTCGCTAGTCTGTGGGACCTGATGTTACATTCACGGGTCCTGAGGGAACGGGTGGGAGGGAATCACTAGGCCATTATCCATCATATTTGAGAAATCATGGCAGTCTGGTGAATTTCCTGCTAATTTGGAGAAGGGAAAGAAGAGTGTGGTGAGGCATTGGGACAGTTGCCCAGGGAGATTGTGGATGTCCCCTCACTGAAAGTGTTCAAGACCACACTGGATAGGACCCTGAGCAACTTGGTCTAGTGAAAGGTGTCCCTGCCAATGGCAGAGGGGATTTGAGCTAGGTGATCTCTGAGGTCCCTTCCAACATAAACCATTCTATGATTCTGTGATGTTCATCATTGCTGAAACAATGTCATAGGAAAATTAACAGATTTGTCTAAAGCACCACAGTAAGTAGAAGACTTTCTTTATATCTGTGACTAGATAGCTAGTTGGTTGCTTCTATGTACTAAGACCACTGTTTCTGAATGAATTTGCTAATTTTGTGCTTTGACATATGAATGAGTAACCTAACTGCTGAAATTGCTGATCTACTGACATTACATTTATTTCCTGTGAAAGTGGTGATTTTACCTAAAAGTATAATTTCAGACACTAAAGATGGTAAATTCGTTGAGATGCCCTCATCTGTAACACCTTACTCTCTGCTATAAGAAGACCATGCTACTTGCTTTCTCTCTTTAATTTGAAACAAAATGAAGGGGTGGTTTTATCTGTTTACAGGGAAGGTGACAGTGATGCTAAACTGATACTTTTCTTATTTGGGTGAGGAAATCTTGGATTTCATGACTGACTCTGTTCTTTTAAGCAACATACTCTATCTGATGAAACACTGTGAGATGTTCTTTGACGTTGCGGGTGGGTCTTGCATTACCTTTCTTAACTTTACAATAAGCTAAACCTTTGCATTATAAGGCAGGATTTCTTATAATTTGTACTTTCTTAATAGTACCACCACTGCAGGGAGTGGGCTTAAGCTGTGAATGTTTTTCTGAGTGAGTTTTGGCAGTTTTCACAGAATCACAGTATGGTAGGGGTTGGAAGTGACCTCTAGAGATCATCTAGTCCAACTCTGTGCCAGAGCAGGATCACCTAGAACAGAACACACAGGAACAGGTCCAGGTGGGTTTTGAATGTCTCTAGAGTCCAAGACTACAACCTGTCTGGGCAGCCTGTTCCAGTGCTTTGTTACCCTCACCATAAAATATTTTTTTTCTTATGTTCAAGTTGAATCTCTTAGTTCTAATTTATACCCTTTGCTCCTTGTCCTACTGCTGAATTTTTCTGCAGTGGTTAATTTAGGGAAGGAGTGCACTTCAAAAAAAGAAGTACATTTTTCTATTTTTCCCTAAATTTGTGAGAATCCTTTTGGATGAACTAGCTTGGAACAGGAACTCAGTTTGACTGAAGTGGCTTTTATTTGTACTTGTGAGAGTAGACATAAATTTGACTCTTTCAAAAAATTGTCTGTTAAGCATTTGAGAGGCTTGTTAAAGCTTCACAGCTAAAACATTTCAAACATACCCCTGATTATGCAAAAAAAAACCAAACCAAACTTCTGGTGTAGTAGCCTTGTCTCCTGTTGGATGGGCTACAGTTTGGTCTGAGCACCTTATTTAAAATGGAGGTTTCCTTTTGGGTTGCTATACCTCCTCTCACTGACACAAAGACCTGAATGGAATAAATCTCTCAGGTGAAGTGTATTGGGGGACAGGAGTGAATTTGTTTTTGGATTGAGGACTGTGGTGTCAGCTGGAAGAAAATCTGGTGTGATTTTTGCCAATATGCTAGAGCAAGAAATGGTAACAGAAAGTGACTGCAGTGAAACTCTTTCTAGATAAGAAATTTCTTCCATCAAGAATTAAATTGGAGCTGAAACCCAGTGGAAACTTGGATTGTACATTCAAACTTCCTTGGGAAGAGATGTAAACTGAACAAGGAGCTTGAAATGGAAAATGCATTTGGAAGCAAGGCAGGAAACTGAGTGGTTGGAGTGGTATTTGTAATTGCAAGCAAACAAGCAACTTGACAGTAGGAGCAATCTGTGGTTGGAAATGAACTGGAAAAATAAGGAGAACAGAATGAAGTTAGGACAGAAAGGAAGTTGGAACCGCAGTTGTTCTTACATCTAGGGAGGTGAGTGTGAAAAATTTGGGCAAAGCAAGCTGTATACACTAGTTTCTGACTTCCAGTCTCTAGAGTGGAATAAAACCTTCCAGAGCTTTTCTCTCCTGCAGAGAAATGTTCTACACCCCTCAGTTACATAAATGTTTGCTGACAGCAGAGACCCTGCACATCAAGTGCAGGTCCACATAGAGGCTGCAGATGCAGTGTTGCTGACACTTGGCTCAAGTGTCTCAGGATCTGTGTGGTAGATGAAACTGTTCTAACCCTCACGTGCTATTCCACCAGTATCATGCGTGTGCTGCTTAGAATTCAAGTGGTGAAGTTTGCTTTTAATTATCAGTGAATGTAAAGATGAAATAATATTACGAATAGCAACAGCAAATATCCAAAAGTTAGAAAATGGCAAAACCAAATTTGCTTTTTGTCTCTTTGACCATATATTTGTTTTCAGGTACTACATTTTAAATTACTTGATGGCGTGCTGCTTTTTCATCATCTTCCGTAAGGTACAAAGTGTTCTCTGGAGACATGGCTTGTAGCAGAGTGAAGGAGAAAACAATTTGTAGGATGCCGTCTTTGTGGTTACAGGAATCTGTGATGACTGAAGCAGAAAGTTGCGGAAGAAAAGTGTTAGTGTGGTAATTTAAATTGGAATCTTCAGAAATTGCCTCTAATTGCATGTTTTTGCATTTTTCTGAGTGCCCAGACTTAGGATACTTGGATGAGCATTGTGAAAGTGCTGAATATTTACATCCACAAATAACATCATTGGGTGCAGCTTCAGCAACTGGGAAATCATGATCTCTCAAATGTGGCATCTGGAATTCCTTCTGCAACACTTATCTCTGGGTTTCTCTTCTCCATATAGGAAGTCAAATACTCGCTTGTTTTGAATGGTGTTGACAAATTAAGGTTGTGAAGCACTTAGTTGATGAACACAATAAATGAAACTCAGAAGAAATTAGTAGTGGTATGTTTCAGCCAAGGATTTCAGTACACCAATCCATTGACTACACACTTAGCAGAACATACAGTGCTGATTAGCTGGTTGTTAAGCAAATGCTGTATCTCCTGAGCACATTACATAAATGCTGTGGTAAAAAATGTTTGTTCATGTAAGTGAAGATGGTGTGTGTGCGAGGTAGGTCAATGGTATGGGCATGTGCCTTAGTTTGGCCTTTTTCTAACCTTTATGTGCTTGAGATTGTGGCTGTGATCATTTTCTCTTAATAGAATATTGTATAAGCACATTCGTTGTAAATAATGTATGTACAGTCACATAGGGATTGTCCTTGAATAGTAGTCCATGTATATATTTACATTCATGATACGTATGTGTCCTGTCAGTGAGACCAAGGAATTATTTTACCTGGAGAGGTTGTTCTTGTGCCTTGTTCTCCCTTATACTTGTTTCATGAATATGTAAATTGGTGCGTTCTATTATTGTTGTACTTTTCAGCCACTTTGGAAAATGGCTTCTTCCATTTTTGGATTTCTTTTTGTTTGTTTGGGTTTTTTTTGACAGCACTGCTTCCCATGTTTGTATGTCTAATGTTATAAGATGCCTTGCAGGCTGTTTTTCATGGTTAAGAACATACTTTTTTTTAATATATATCTCTCTCTATATATATATATCTATCTAAAAAAAAGAAGTAACGTATTACCGTGTCATGCAGTTTGGTCACAACAGACCCCAGCAACGCTACAGGCTTGGAGAAGAGTGGCTGGAGAGCTGCCTGGTGGAGAGGGACCTGGGGGTGTTGATCGA
>JAOXOE010000071.1:0-31113 GCA_028565055.1 Phoeniculus purpureus
GAGGGGCCCAGAACTGGACACAAGATTCCAGATGTGGTCTCCCCAGGGCAGAGTAGAGGGGGAGGAGAACCTCTCTCGATCTGCTAACCAGCCCCCTTCTAATCCACCCCAGGATGCCGCTGGCCTTCTTGGCCACAAGGGCCCATTGCTGGGTCCTGGTCATCCTGCTGGCCATGAGGTCCTCCAGGTCCCTTCAAAGCTTCCTAAATTCCAGACATTTAACGTTAAATCCTCTTAATGCCTGTGGAGGGGCTTCCCAGGCTGCTCCTAGATGAAGACTAATAATGATAAGGCAGCTGGTCAGTCACTAGCATATTTGATCCCGGCCATCAGGTTTGCGACGTTTTGTCTCCCTGCTCTGGACTTTTAGACATTTCTGCCAAACCCTCAGTGTCCAGGAGATGGGATTGATCTACCCTGGACTGGAGGAGACTGAAAATCCATCCAGATGTCACCTCCTCAGCAGAAAATCAAGTCAGAGGATCTCAGCCAATGACAACAGGAGCCTCTTTGCTGAGACAGCAGAACCCAACAGACACAACCAGCTGTCTCACACCATCTCCTTCTCAGGGATTCCTCAACAGCACCCAGTGCTTCCACAGCCCTGCTGGATGGATGCAAAGCTGCTCCTACCCCTCCCTAACCTCGTACAAACCAATGAAGATGGAACAGTTCCTCTCCTTCATCTCTGCACCAGATCCTCCTCTAGATGGGCTTTACAAGCCTTCTCCATTCTCTGCCTCTACCTTTTCCATCACAAAACATGACTCTAATTTAATCCCTAAAAGTACATCAGAGCCTACAGTCCTTTCAAAGGATACTCCTTGTTTTACAGGACTTTCAATCACAGAATCACAGAACATTAGAAGGGACCTTGAAAGATCACCCAGTCCAATCCCCCCACCACGGCAGGATCACCTAGACCAAGTCATAGAATCATAAGGGATTGGAAGGGACCTTGAAAGATCACCCAGTCCAATCCTCCCACCATGGCAGGATCACCTAGATCCAGTCACTCAGGAACATGGCCAAGTGAGTTTTTTAAATGTCTCCAGAGAAAGAGACTCCACAATCCCCCTGGGCAGCCCCTTCCAGGGCTCTGCCACCCTCACTGGGAAGAAGTTCCTTCTCATATTGATGTGGAACTTCCTCTGTTCCAGCTGACAACTGGTACCCCTTGTCCTATCACTAGATGACACTGAGCAGAGCCTGACCCTGACACCCACCCTTTCCATATTTATCAACATCCACGGGGTCACCCCTCAGACTCCTTTTCTCCAAGCTCAAGACACCCAGCTCCCTCAGCCTTTCCTCAGCAGGGAGATGCTCCACTCCCTTCATCATTTCATTTGGATTCAAAACCGCTCCGTAACTGTAACTTTTCAACTTAATCACAGAATCACAACATTAGGGACTGGAACTCTCACACAACATCACCAAAACCAAACAAACCTTACAAAACCCAAACATCTTAAAAACAAACATTAAAAGACTGATTGTGCTTCTCTGAGATGATGCTAGAACTGACTGAAGCTCCATGAGATAAGGAGAGAGGATGTTGCATGAAATTAATCAGCACCTTATCAAGCCAGGAAGAAAGAAATTGTAGATAACGAGCCTTCCTCTAAATTTGGTATCGGAACAGAAACTTCAGCGCCCATCCTATTAGAGAAAATCTTGTCGGATGCGCTGAGTACAATAGGGGAGAGTGGAAGCAGCAGAAATAGAAAGGGGAACGTTCTCCGCAGAAATCCTTTGGAAAAAAATACCCTGCTTCCTGAGAGCCTGATGCTTTAACTTCCCTCAATCGGAACTATTTCACTTGACAAAACTTCTCTGCCAATCTGCCCCGCAAATGCTTATCGGGGGAGAAGACTGATCCTGCGGCTGTTTCTCTAAATGGTTATTTGTGGAGCTGAGGCCATATTGTGTTTCGTCAATTACAAGGAACAGTCCGTGCACGTTGAGGATTTCTGCTGCTTTCCAAATCCCCACCATTTAGCCTATTTTACTCTCCCAGCATCTTTTGACCAGGAGCTGCAACTGCCAGGTAGCCAGGAGCTCCTTATTGCTCCTTAAAGACCTAAGAGCTGGCATCAGAAGTAGTTTAACCCTTTAGAAACAGGCACTCAGGGCAAACCCTCCAAGTGTTGAGAAGGAACTGGTGGGAACAAACCCTGTCAGCAGCACCCAGGGATTCTTCCTTTGTGCCTGGTGAGGATGAGTCAGGTCTGTGGTGGCTCCAGAAGTGTCCAGGACGCTCAGGTATAACCCCTACCCCATCACAATTATCCTCATCATTCCACAAAGGTCCTCACAGAGCTGGGGAGAGAGGCTGGTTGGGGTGATGAGACCCTATATAAAGATCCCCGGGAGGGCTGCTCGCCCTCCCCTGAGGCCCTACAAGTTCTGGTCTGGAACTAGAGGAATGTGACAGGGATAGAGAAATGGTTCATCAGCAGAGGCTTTTAGGATCACAGAGTGAAGCAGCTTGTGGTGCAGCCCTGGCTTTACTTAGCCTGGGATGCTGCTGAAAATAGAAACCCCACTGCTGCCAGGAGTCTATACGTTACGTTCCATATGTCTCAGCTGATGCAAGAGAAGGGGCAGGCGCTAAATAAACCACATGGGACCTTCCACATGGAACCTTCCTGATGGACTTTTCTGTTCCTGGAGCCGTTTACACTGGGAGCTCTAAAATCCCTTAAAAATGCTCCTCCACCAGCCACCCCACAGCTCCCTAGCGCAAGCCTGTCTCTCCTACACCTCTACAAGGCAACGGTAGGTCAGGCAGAAAGGTTCCAGCCTCATTCTGCACAAATAAACCCGAGATAGTTGCTATACAGACCTAATTCTTTAGAAACCTTCATGTGGGTGCTCCTCAACCCTGTAAGACCCTCTCTAATTCAGGTGGTCAAGCTTTCAGGCCTCTCCAAAACCTTCATCAACAGGAGCCCTCTGAGGGTTTCTTGCCCCTAATGGTCATTTATAGTGTTCCTCATGCTCTACAAAAAGTGGAGATAAGCAGTGGATGCTGCTGGAGGTCCTCTGCTGGTGAGGAGGGCAGCAGGGTTAGAGCCCACTGCCTACCTGCAGGCTTTCAGGTTCAGACTCAGGAGAGAAATCCAGCCATAACCAGTAAATTAAATAAAAACCCCATCAATCACAGGTTCCTCCAGCAGCTTCTATTCTTAGGAAGAAGTATCCATCACCATAACCTGCCAGCTCCAAGGGGACAACCCAGCTACACACCGCTGGGACAACACGGGCACAGACACCGTTGTCCACCCGTGTTGCCGCTCCCTGGCACCCGACCAGAACAGCAACAGGGACAGCAGAGAGGGAAGAAACAGGATCATCTCAGTGATGGGTGATGTTCCGCTCCTACAACTGGGAATGAGGGATCACACGTGGTGAAGGAATGTGCCCAAGGCCGTGCAGTGGGAAACCAGGAGCAGGCGGCAACCTGTCAACACCCATCCCCTTCACAATGGGATGATTATGCTACAGCTATGAACATGAGGGTCTTGTCCTTGATCTTCCTAAGTTGTGGCCAACGGAAATCCCCCGTACATGAGACAGATCCCGGCAGGAGCACAGCTCACCCTAAATCTTAGGGGGAGAGACACACTGAGCACAATTATCACACCAAGCTGGAGTAAGATTCACGCTGAGGATATGAAATCTAGGAAACCCCACACACAGATGCATTAAAAACAACACAGGGGCACGACACGCCGCACACATGCTCATGCAAGCGAGCGAGCACCAGACACAGAGAGCACACCGGGACCTCCCAACAACCAGCATCCGTTAAACATAGGAAGCAACAGAATGAAACGAGGGGTTCTAGTCCAAAATGAAATTTTAAAAAGGGAGGGAAAAAACCCAACAAAACCACAAAAACTGAGAATTTGAAATAAAACTGGAAAATTTGAGAAATAAGAAAAAAATGAAAAATGGGAAAATCAAATGAGAAAATGATAGAAAGAAAAACATTACTAAAATATTTTAAATATCCAAGGAAAAATCAGCAGAAATTAAACAAAGTTTTAAACACGTTTTAAAAATAATAAGAAAAATTAACACAACCCAAAACCAACCAAACTTACACGGAATTTGGGCAATTTTCCTGCAGACATTACACACAGCAGCGGGGCCGTGTACCCAATACCTGATCCAAAAAGAAACACAAACACATTACACCGAGGGATAACGGGGCATAGGAACATGCAGCTCTGAACAAGGGCCAGCTACGGGATGGGGAAGTGCCTCCACTGTCCCACAGAAGGGCCCCAACCTGGGGAGTTCTTCACTCGCCACGAGGCATCAGCAAAGCGCTGCCGCCGTTGCCATCCCACGGGAAAACCCAAATGGCAGGATGGAGCCGAGCCATTGCTGCAGAGACCCTCTGAGCTGTCCCGGCCCCCTTTTCACTTGGCACAGGAGGTTTTAAACAGAGCTGGGAAATATCTAGGGTGGGGGAGGAAGCCTTTAACAACAGAAAAAAAACCCAGAGGAAACCCCCTCTTATCAGCCTTAAGGAAAGGGGGGGTAAAACGAGAGCCAAGGCAGGATGAGCCTGGATGGCCCTGACACAAAGCATCCAGAGAGAGGTAAAGGCACCTTTTCCCTGAGTGTCTGAACGTTTAGGACGGTGGATTGCTCCGGACTTTGCACGGGCTGTGTGGAACGGGGTTGCTATGATACAGTCAGCGGCATTTTCATGAATCCTGTGGCAAATAACATTGAATCCTGCTTAAGCAGCCAAACAGCCAAAGCAGGTCTCCCATCACCCGGCCTCAGCAAACACAGGGGCAATCACTGAAAGAGATTTTATGCCTTATGAATATGCCATCTCATTGAAATCATCTGCTTTGTGGTCATTTTGCTTTGGGGCCGTGTTCTCTGTAGGGTTGGGGCTCTGATTTATTTAAAGGAACGATCCCTCTTCCCCATCCCTGGGCTTGAGCATCCCAATAAGCATGAAAAACTCAACATCCATGAATAAGGAAGGAAGTTATGGGGCCAAACTACCCCTAGGAACCCGCATGCCACCAGCCACACACATGACCTGCATTGTCCCATGGAGCTTCAAGAGAAGGAAAGCTCCACTAGATGCAGCTCTGACACCCCGAATGTTGCCGGCAGTCACTTAAGGGGGGCTACAGGAGGTCTACTGTTAGCAACTGGAAATGCTGTCGCCCCCAAAAGCCTCTAATGCAGGTTGGCAGGGACTGAACCCCTCCTGAAAAGCAAGAGATGCTTAACCAGCAGTTCCCTAAATTAACCCTAAATTGCAGTTCGAGGCTCCACTGCAGAATTAGAAAATACAAAACATGAGGTTGGAGCAGATGTGACGAAGCCTGTTGGAAAAGGGGAGCTCTGAGGACTGGGGGGTGGGAAAGAGGGATTGAACTAAACTGAGCAGCAAGCCCAGCCCTGGGTCGGGTCACTTTTTTAGCTTTATTTCCTCTTTTTGCTCTAAATGTCCAACAGGAGAAGCCTGGTCCAACAGGCACGGTGCTGCTACAACAACAAAGTTTTCTGCTCCCAACTTTCACGGTCCTATCGCCCCGCATAGACTCCACTAGCCACAGGGAGAATTACAGGGGAGAAAGCTGCAGTAAAACCATATTCATTCTCTAAAGCATCTTCCATATAAAAAAAGAAGGTCTTCCAGCAGCTGAACATGCAATGACACCCACAACCCCCCATGCATCCCACCAGCCACCCCTGCCCCATCCCAAACACACAACTGAAGTCCAAAATGCACCAAATCCCACCCAAAAAGGAACAGACAAGCTCTGCGTTGAGGAATGCACTTTGCACACCCTAGAAGACCATGGTTAGGTACCAACCGCTCCTCACAGAAATTGTATTGGAAGGTAAACCTTCCCAGCAGAGAATTAACCCCACGGGAAAAGCAACATTCAGACACATTCCATCCTGGGTTTGACTCATTTTGGTTGGGTTTTGGGGGTTTCTTCCCCTCATTTTTCCACCCCAACTCCTCCAAATCACTACGTCGCTCCAAGTTGTTTCACAGATCGGATTCTTTTGGCTGCTGCTCCATTGATTTCCCTTTCCAAGGTGATCTTTGCTCATTTATCATCTTTGCAGGAGATTTTACCAGCTAGAAAACACTACCATACGTGACAGCTAACAGGAAAATAGATCACGTTTGAGCTGTTTAACATTCTCGGCGTCAAATCCTATTGATTATTGTTTTGATAAAAAGAAGATTCACTCGGTTTCTGATGAGGGGAAGCTGATACCTCTCGCACCGATAGCTACAAGTGAAGAGGGGGAACTGGAGCCAGCAGGCACTGGAGCATCTTTGCTGGGCTCCTACCACCAGGTCTTGGCTTTTGACCCCTTAAAACAGGCTACTGCTGCTAAATGCTTCTTGTCAGCTCTGGGGGAGTCAACTCTCACCACCCTGGCCATTAAGGGGGAAAAAAATTTCTCTTGTATTTATAGCTAAAGCCACTTGCAAAGGGCCGGATTTGCAGCATTTAACTCAATTTCCAAGCACGCTGCCAGCCAAAAAAATCAACTGCCTTGCTGGGCTGAGGAGCTAACTTGCAGCAGACAGGCTCTCACATGGAAATAACTGCTCGTCTCCATCTACAAGCTCTGACTATGTCTTTAGAAACCAGTTACATCCTTTTATTTGATTTTTTTTTCCTGATTGATGGAGGGCATCGGCTAGATAACAGCTGCAATTAGCACCAACTAGTTAAATCATCGAGGCAATATAATTCCAGTACCGTTAACAAGAGATTGAAACATTTTCCAGCTGATTTTTGTTTGTGTGTTTGGAGCTATTCTGATTTTCTCCCAGAAGGGGAAACATGTTCTAATAAAAAAAATCCTGAAGGTTTCTCACAGTATCACAGGACAGCGACAGATTTTCAAGAGTAAAAGAGATTCCCCTCTTCAGATGTTCCCCAATCCAGACATTCCCCTCATATTCTCCCTAAACTTCACACACCGACACTTGAACCTGCTCCCAAGCTGTAAACACTGACACTTTTTGCTCTAGACACCTCCCAACAGAAGGACCTCAAACCAGTGGCCACCAGCAAGCCCAGAATAACCAACTTCACACTTCATTTCCAGGAAAATCAATGTAAATAGAGTCCCGCCAAGCCACCCATTTCGAAACCTTGTTATCCTTGAGGTGGGCAAAGACTTCTCCTACATACGTTACCAATAAATTTATATCTATGAAACAGAGAAACA
The DNA here is from genome assembly GCA_028565055.1 of Phoeniculus purpureus. NCBI lineage: Eukaryota > Metazoa > Chordata > Aves > Bucerotiformes > Phoeniculidae > Phoeniculus > Phoeniculus purpureus. The sequence continues at coordinate 7,249 of JAOXOE010000071.1, forward strand.
CCCACATCAAAGGAAAACAAAATTCCTGAGGAAATCAAAGCAACCCGCAACTGCTCCAAATCTGTTGCTCGAGCAAAGGGAAAACAAAGCTGCGGTCCCCCTTCTCCCTTCCAATTTGCAGAGAGACAAACCACAGACAAACAGGGGCACAGAACAAAAACCAAACCAAAAGCCCAGCAGGTTGTGTTTTGGTCCCTTCTCCTGCCTTATCTTTAATGAAAGGAGCTCAGCTCCACCACCGTGGATGTAGAATTTGGAGGCTTTTTGGGCTGAATATTGAGCAATCGAGGCAGCTCACCAAAGAAACACGGCTCAAGAAAGTAGAATTCCCCCCTTTTTTGATTATTTCAGTGGCTGAATGTTATTTTATCAAAGATTGAATCCTTTAATAGGATTTCTCACACCACCACCCCCCCCCCGCCTTTAAAATGTCCAGCGCTCGATCCAATCACACGCAGCAACCACCTCTCACCTGGCAGCTACATGGTTACTCACACATCGACTGCTTGCTCGAAATTTTCCTGCAAAATGACTTATTATCAACTCGACCCTCTGGATTTGGGGTTTGTTTTTTTTTTTTCTCTCCAAGGAAGCAAAATAAACACGAGCCAGCCCTTACCCCCCGCAAACGATATTCCCACTGTGCTGCTGCTAACTCGATACGGACCAGCACTCCCCTCACCAGCCCGGCACGATCCAGAGAATGGATTAAGGGTTATTTATCACATTAAAGACCCAGGCACAGAAAGGAAAAAAAATGAAAGAGAAAGGAATAAAACAAAAAAGCAGCTACACTTACAGGCAAGACTTAAAAAGACAAGACATGACACAAGATTTAGGGAGAGATAATAATATACCAACGTCATACACATCACAGCGAGGCCATGTTGAAGCTCAACGCGTTTCCCCCCTCAGTAAGAAAATCTCTCTCTCTTTTTCTCTCTCTCTCTCTCGCCTTCCTCTCTCTCCTCTCTCTCTCGCGCCCGGGCTCTCTTGTTGAATTGCTAGTGGTGGTGGTAGTAGTAGTAGCCCCCAATGGCTCAGGAGGAGAAATCCATTTAACGAGTGCCCAGGAAGAACATGAGTATGACATTCACAAGCAAGAGCACCACAATCACGGCAAAAACGACCACCGTTTGGACATCCAAGGTCATGGTGCAATGCAGAACACTGTAGTGTTCGAGGTGTGGGGCTGGCAGATTTGGAGAAGTCAACCTCTGCTCTGTAAGACTGTCCATACATCCACCATGCTAGAAGAGAGGAGAAAACTGTTCCTTGGGGGTTGGTTTCGCTCGCCAAGGCTTTTGTGCTCTGCTGGGAGTTTGTCCCCTACGTGGAGCTGCTGCTGCCTCTAGCTCATGCTGGAGCCCGCTAGGCGAAGCATCGTCACGAGCAGCGAGCGCTCACGACACAAAAAATCCTTCCTTTACGAGAAAGCCAGTGAGCGCTGTCTGTGAGCTTCTCTCTCCTCTCTCTGTCTCTTCCCCCCTCTCTCTTGCTTTTTAATTCGTCAAGCCAGTGCGGAGAAGCAGCTTGGGTGAGTGTGACAGATCCGCAAGCTGCTGCGGCTGCATCTCTCGGTGCGAGGCGGACCCTTGCGCATACTAATCAGCTCCAGTGACCAGGCAGCGAAGGAAGGGATCCTGGCTGTCACTCAAACGCAGAAGGAAGCGCTGGCTCCATAAATACACGAGGCTTCCGCCCGCCGCCACAGCCTGAGCCACGCCGGCACGGCTTTCCCCTTGGGCGCGCGTCGTCGCCGTTGGGATGTCAACGCTGAGCTCCACGGAAGGTGTCTCTGGGTCTGTGGGATCGCCTGCTCATCGCTGCCTTTGCACAGGGGAGGATGTGGCTGCTCCGGCCGTGCCGCCTGCGCTACAGCTTTGGGTGGGAAAGGTTGAAACACCGGCAAAAAAATAAAGGAGCTGGGGGCTGCTCGGAGCCTGCTCAGATCAGGTAGGGGAGTGAGAGGGAGAGTGGGGAAGAAAAGCAGCCAAAATAACAACAAAGATAAAAAGATGACTTGAGAATTCCCTGTAACATAGAGGTTTGCAGGGGGAAGCAGGGGTTTGCTCTGTGCGATACCCTACACGCAGCATCCCATCCTAAATCTACAGCATGGCACTGCAGTGGGGTTCTCCCTGCGAAGGGTTAATCAGAAACCTGATCCCACCGAGAGAGGTAGAAAAGGGACATGGATGGGGAGGACAGGATGGGGGATCTTTATCCCTTCCCCAGCAGCCAAAACAGCTCATTCCTCCATTCAACTCAAACACACTCAGGGTTTACGGTCCAGATGCCAGCTGCTCTCCCAGAAACCCCACCCGCAGGTCCCAGAACCCGCAAGTACTTCACACAGGTGCTCAGCTGGAAAAAGCAATCGATTGCACAGACAAACAGAGCTCCGTGCCAGTGCATACGGTATTGCGCACCAAAACGCGCATCTGGGGGCTGATCAGCAGCACCTTCCAGGAAACCTGCTCCCACGAATGTACCAGGGAGGGCACGCACAGAACTAGCCCTTGGTTTTGTTCTCCAGTAGCCAACAAAGACTTCTAGAGGGCTTTGGGGGTTAAAGCTAAGCAAACAAGGGCTGGAGTTGGCTCACCCCAAAGCCAGGGAGCCTTTCTTTCCATTGCAGCATCCTGCCCTCATCAGCACCTGAGGGACTATGGGGTTATGCTCCTGCCCTACCTCACCACAAAAACCACCCCTAAAACTGGTTCTGATTTTAATGCCTTTGCTCTTTGGGTTCCCTACAAAGCAACACGCTGCTTCTCTATCTGCCTCCCACTCACCATCCAATGAGGGATCATGGGTGGGCGAGGACACAGTCTCCTCCACCGAGACCCACTGGTTTATACAAGACCATCCCACCACCCTCCTGGTTCCTGCACAGCTTCGTAGCTTGTGTGGGCCATGCTGTGTTCCCAGACACAGAGGGTGGGTTGTGTTGAGAACGATGATAGAAACATCAATGCTTTGGGTTCGTAGGGTGGTTTCTATTCCTCTTTTTTCTTTGGTATGGAAACTAAAAGCCAGAGGTTGTCTTCAGCAACTGAGGACACCTCCCCACCTCTCTCCTTGCTCTGCTCAAATTCTTCTCAGTCAGGACAAAAAATAAACGATTTTTTAATCTGTGTTATTTCCAAAAGCTGAGTTCAACCTATCCCCATCAGCACAGGGGCCAGGCTGTGCCCCATGGTGATGAATCAGCCCCACCACCAGCACCCAGACCTGCATTTTCTACCTCATACAGGTCAGCCAGGCTGGCTGGCGCAATTCTCAGCTAATCAGAACTCACAGAATCACAGAACATTAGGGCTTGGAAGGGGCCTCGAAAGGTCATCCAGTCCAACCCCCGCCACAGCAGGATCACCTAAATAACTGCAGTCACACAACAGCTGTGGGTTGCTCAGCATCACCATCCCTTCGCAAAACAATATAGAAACCATCCCAAAACCCAAGCTCAACCTCCCACAAATACCCAGGAACTTTCAGTTTCAATCTTGGTAATAAACCAGTGACCTCTCCAAAACATCTAAGCAGGACCAAATTTAGAAGCATCTTTACAGCCAGTGATTATTTTTCCTCTAAATTGCATTGATTGATGGAGTGAACAAAACAAACTCAATTTGGGCAGGGAAAAGAAGCAGAAGCCTAAGAAATATCCAGAAAAAAGGGGGGGAAACAGGAAAAAAAAAAGGAAACAAAAAAAAAAAGAAAAAATAGAGGAAAAATAAAGGGGGAAAACAGAAGGTGCAGCAGCTCCCACACATGCTCAATAGCTACTTCCGTAGCTGAAAAGAAGATTTCATGATGAGCAGAGCTCGGGTAGTCGTTCCGCAAGAGCTGAGCCAGTCAGTGCGCAGGGGAGGGCAGGGATTATAAATAGAAGCGATGGAGCCAGCCCCCTGCCAGCTGCAAGCAGGAGGTCCCCCAGCATCCCGCTCCCCCACGTACAGCTCATGCGTCACCAGCAGCTGCAGACCACGGAGCGATGGCTGCGGAGACCCCACTGGGACCAGGGTGAGAAGGGGGTGCAGAGATGCTGCAGCTCCAGACACAGCATCCATCCTGCCCAGGTCTTGCTTTGGAGTCAATACCCCCAAATCCATCCTCCCCCTCGGTCACCCCAGAAGCAGAACGTGGGGTGCCTCACCCCACACAGCTGCAGATACTGGGCTCCTGTGGAAATCATGTGCAACAGCCAGGGAATGATCAGATTTAGTGCACAGCAGTTTCTATTTCAATTGTGCCCCCAGTATTCCCAGTAGTACTTGCTGCTTTATATAATTTCCCTGAGCCGCCTGCATGTACCTAATGTTAATTTTACAGGAAAAGGGATGATGCTGGAGCCTCCCTGCAAAGAAAAAAAAAAATAGTAACAGCCACCCGCCAGGGCTTTATGTAAAATTGCCGCAAAGTTTTAACTTCACGTGATGCTCCCCGAGAAGTCAAGTCATCACTTTCTGCGTGGAGCAAGAAAGGTTTTAACAGTTATTGAAAACACCACCTCATCACATCCACACTGCAACCTGTAAACACATGTGAGGAGAGGGCCATGGGGTACCCTGGACTCCACAATAACAGACCAACCACAAGGGCTCCTCCGAGCGCATTCATTACAATCTGGGAAGTTTGAGACAAGCCCCTGAAGCAGACGATGTTCAGGTTTGGGTCCTTTCTGGATGTAAAACCTTCATGGGAGTACATCTCCCTCCAATGGATGTCGCTGGCAATTAGCACAACCCACTAGTTCCAGCTCAACGAGCAGGGCTCTGGCTCAGGAGTGGGGATTTATCACCTGGATCCAACGCTGCACTCCTGCCACGGGCACACTGGACTGGTAGAGTAGCCTTGGGTTTCAGCTCCAGCTCTCTCTCCTACTGCAGTTCCCTGGGCACAGTGGCCATCTCCACTGCAGCAATATCTTGGATACAGAGAAAAATCTACATTTTCCCAACACAGCTCTTCCATTAACCTCCATTAAACCAGTGAATTCTGATGGGGTGGGGGCTGGGCTCTGGGACTGACATGAGGACCCACCAGCTGGCCACAGGAGCTTGCAGTGAATTTGGGAAAGTTTTAGACTTTCCCAGGGGGGTCTGGGATTCTGACTGGGAATAAGGCTGTGGTGGTGCTGGTGGGGATGAAACCCACCCACCAGTTTGTTCGTACTCCCTCTCTGAGCACAAATCCCACTTCAGACCTACGTGGCACCGTGAGGGAAGCTTCAAATTTTCATTTGAATTAATTGCTGCCCCTAGTGAAGAACAAACACAGTGGCACCCAGGGAGGAGATGGGCAACTTGATCTAGAGGATCCTGCTGTGGTGGGGGATTGGATAGGAGGATCTTTCGAGATCCTTTCCAATCCCTAATGTTCTGTAACTGCTCTTCCCTTCCCAGTCTCCTCTACCAGGCAATAACTGACACCAACATCAGGCACCAATGGGGATTGAGCCACGGTCTTCCTTAGAGATTATGAGAAGACCATCAAATTAATTTTTCTTTCTAAATCTAGGCAGGAATTAAACACAGGGGTTCAGAGATTTAAGGCCAGTGGGATTATGATTTGCTGAATTTCCAAACAGGAGGATTTTCTTAACCTGAGAGTTGCCTCTCTCCAATTCGCTACCCAAAACAGAGGAGTATCTGTCAAGATTTGGGTTCAGGGGGCTGATTTTGGCAGTTATAATTAACCTTCTGGTCACCCACTGTTCCTTGCCTGTCTCCTCCATCCTTCAAATGCAAAGCTTCTACCTTCTACACAGACTAGGGACTTCCTTCTGATCCCTTACTCGTGTCTTTTGTCCTTTACCCTACGCACTTCCCACAGAAGCTTTTCTTTCCCCTCAGCCTCTGCCCCAGCTCTCTCCCCCACAGCAGCTTGAGTGTTCTTTCCCAAAAGAAGAGCCCAAAGCAGCGAGGTGGCTGGAGCAACGCAACTTCCCCCAGCATGTTCCACACCAACCGCACATCACGGCTTAGCAAAGTCACGGCACAACAAGACCAGCAAATGATTCACTGGCAGAGCTGATATAAAACACCGTTATGGAAAGAAAAAAGAGGAACAGAGAAGTGGGCAAGGAGAAGATGATGACCTCAGAAGCTGGTGAAGCACAAGGCACTTCAGAGGAAGAGCTGTGTAAGAACTGCCTGAGGTGAGAACCTGCAAAGCAACTACATGGGTGAGAAGGTGAGATGGTGAAGAGGCCAGAGCAAGAGCTCATGAAGCAAGGTGCTCTCATAGCAAGTCTAAGTGTGCTGGAAAAGAGAGAAGTTAAAGCTTTTAAGCCCATTTCTGCAATGTTTAGAGAACACAGAGCACTGTCAGAGTGTTTGAGTTTGCTGCATAGTGCTTAACTCACTGGCCAAGAGCATCATGCAGAGCTCAGAGGCCATGGGGATGGACCAGAGCACCACCAGGTCACTGCTTTAAGCTTCTCCATGAAAACAAGAACTTTATGGGAAGCACCACATTGACCTCCACAGCTTGACCCTTGTAGACTGATGCACTACACATAGACCTATCAAGGTAAGGTAAGGCCTAGTAGGTGAGCTCTTCCCTATTCTTCACCAGTTCTGTCTTAGAAAACAAGAAGTGATGCACAGCAGAATTCTGTCCCCAGAGCAGACATGGATTTAGTTATAACCAGTTCACTTGATGTGAACAGTCAAGTCAATAGGACAGGGAGGTTGCGATATGCTTGTGCACCAGCACTGGTTGACCACCCTCTTGAAAACTAACCAGGAACAGGTTGTAATCCCTTGAGTGACGGGTTGGATATTAACACATACTGCTTGGACCACGTATGGAGACCTCAGTTCTTTCTACAAGCAGAACCAGCATCTCAGCAGATGGTGCTCTTTCCTCGGTTGAAGAGTTAAAGCAATTGCATGATGCTGTAAGGGGGAAAACTAAGCCCAAGCTGGCTTGTGTTCACAGAACTTTAGGAAATGGAAGGAAACTCGAAAGACCATCTAGTCCAATCCCCCAGCCACAGCAGAACTCCCTAGACCAAGTCGCACAGAAACATGGCCACGTGGGTTTGAAACATCTCCAGAGAAGGAGACTCCACAACCACCCTGGACAGCCCCTTCCAGTGCTCTGTCACTCTCACTAGGAAGAAGTTCCTTCTCAGATTGATGGGGAACCTCCTGTGTTCCCCTCTGCCCCTTGTCCTATCATTAGATGACACTGAGTGGAGCCTGGCTCCATCCTCCTGACACCTGCCCTTCACACATTTATCAACATTCATGAGGTCACCCCTCAGTCTCCTTTTCTCCAAGCTCAGGAGACCCAGCTCCCTCAGCCTTTCCTCATCAGGAAGATGTTCCACTCCATCATATTTGTCCTATAGGGTGCCCAGATGCTTCTACCAGAGCACTTTGACTCACTGTCCTCTGTTGACAATGCCACCACCCTGTCCAGGCTCTGCCCCAGCCCTGGCAAGGGAGTATGTTCCAAAAGAACCAGTTTTCATAGCTTTTCAAAACACTAATAGCACTGAGAACAAGCCTGACTGGGGGAAGTGATTCCTTTGTGCTCCTCTAATTGCAGGGAGAACAACAAAACTTCTATTTTTAAGTTTATTTGAACTTAAAGCATTAAGACAGCTTCAAATGTCTCACGCCCCTGGCAATCGTGTTGCAAGTGCTTTCTCTTCTCTCTGCATCTGCTTCCCCACCCCAGCTTGTCCTCCAGAAGCATCACTGGACTCCCAGATTCGAAAAATAAAAGGATTACTTTAAAAAAAAAAAAAGCAGCCCTCAAATTCAGCAGCAATCAGATGTGGTTCCACCAATTACCCTGATCACAGAGAAAGACTTTAAGGATGGGGATGGTTGAGTTTAAAAGGAGCCGTCAAATCCAAATGTTAATCTTATGTAAGGTTTAAGCGGGGGGGGAAATGGCCTAAAAAAAAAAAAAAATCCATAAACATTTAAATGTTAATTTCTCTGCAGCTGAGTCTGGAAAGAAGGTTAAAAAAGTAAAGCAAAGCCCAAACTGCAGAGATATCCAAGACAAGTCCCTTCCTTCCACCCTACCTCACTAAACACTCACCCCTCTCCGCTAGATAGAAAAGAATCAGCTCTGCCCAGGCTGATTCATGCACGAGGATGAGGATGGGAAGAAATCACGTGCAACTCCTCACCGCCCTCCTGCCACACTGTTGGCTTTGGCTTCCCTGAACTTCTCCTTGTCAAGATATTGAGTAAAGAAACAAAAACCCCACTCGATTAAGGAGCTGACCCATGTGGGTCTTGTGTTTTTCACACAAATTAACTGAGAGAATTACACGTATTGCATAGACATCCTTTGCTCCCCCTTCTCCACCTCCTAAAATAAAAGGGGGATGGAGCAGCCTACGGAATCTGGCACTCCTCTAATGAGGAAAACAATGCATGACAACCTAATGAGGCAGGAATTCCAGCTGGATATCAGGAGACGTATGAATACAACATAACGCGCTGCTTGGTTTTATCCACGTGAAAAAGGAAAAAAACAGGCTGTAAACTGCTCTTTCCTTTCTCCAAATGAGGTAAAGGAATGCCAGTGGGTTCTCATGTCCTTTTCCACCCTGACTCTTGGATTGCTTCTTCAAGTAGCACAAACCAAGCTTCTCTATTGCTCATCAGCAGTGTTGATGAGCTTCTGGATGAAGTTGATGTAGAAGTTCAGTGGGGTAGGGCTGGGGTTGGCTGTGATATCCGAATTGTGACATTTTGGATGCTCTGAAATTGGGGCAGAGAAGGTTTGGTGGAATTTAGTGCATGTCCAATGTTGGGTTTAATCCAGGAATTCTCTAGCATGATTTGATCTAGGGGATCCTGCTGTGGCAGGGGGATTGGACTGGAGAATCTTTCAAAGTCCCTTCCAATCCCTAATGTTCTGTGGTGACAGAACCAGCAATTGGGATCCCTGTGTTTCACTTCCACACAGAGAAACATCAGATACTTGGGTTCAGTGGGAATTCCCCAGAGCCCTGGACCAGTAACTGAACTTGACTTCGCACCCACAACCTCCTGCTAGACCAAGTGAAGAAATTTCAGAGCATGGAACTGGCTCCCAGCTAGGGCGCTCCTGCCTTTCTCTAACAACACCCGTCTTTCCTTGCCCTGACCACATTACATAACAGCTCACTGTATTTCTTTATTTTATTCCATAACAATAGAAACTTCAGGAATTTTTCCTATTCTCCGAGAGCTCAGTTCGTGACCTGGACCAGCTGGAGAGTTGGGCAGGGAGAGATGGAATGCACTGTAACCAGGGCAATGTAGTCTGGCATCAGGCAAGAACAATCCTAGGTACCAGCAGAGGTTGAGGACTGACCTGTTGGAGAGCAGTACTCGAGAAAGGGACCTGGGGGTCATAGTGGCCAGAGCAGGATGATCATGAGCCAGCAATGGGCCCTTGTGGCCAAGAAAGCCAATGGCATCCTGGGGTGGATTAGAAGGTGGGTGGTTAGAAGATGGAGAGAGGTTCTCCTCCCCCTCTACTCTGCCCTGGGGAGACCACATCTGGAGTATTGTGTCCAGTTCTGGGCCCCCCACTTCCAGAAAGGCACAAAGCTGCTGGAAAGAGTCCAGTCCAGAGCCACAGAGATGATGAAGGGAGTGGAGCATCTCCCTGAGGAGGAACAGAGGAGGTTCCACATCACTCTGAGAAGGAACTTCTTCCCGGTGAGGGTGACAGAGCAGTGGAAGGAGCTGCCCATGGGGGTTATGGAGTCTTCTTCTCTGGAGACGTTTAAAACCTGCCTGGCCATGTCCCTGTGCAACTTGATCTATGGGATCCTGCTATGGCAGGGGGATTGGATGGATGATGTTTCAAGGTTCTTTCCAATCCCTAATATTCTGTGATTCTGTGAATTGTCCCTGTTCAAAAGCCAGGCTCAACAGCATTCCAAGCAGCAGCAGCTTGGGTCAGAAATGCATCAAGACATTAGTCTGAAACATTTCAGAGATTTTTCAAGAAGTGTTTCAAAAAAATAAAAAGAAAAAAAACCATTCAACCAGGAAATCTGGTTCTCAGCAGTTAAAAACCTTAATAGCAGTCGTTGTGCCCAAACACCAAAGACCCAGACGTCAGAGGAACAAATGGACTCTGTGACTGCGACCCATTCAATGCTTAAGGAAATGCTCCTTCGTGTTTCTGTGGCACCCACCAAACAATGGACTCATGGGATCTTCACAGAGTCACAGAACGGCTCAGGGACCTCAGAGATCATCTACTCCAACCCCCCTGCCATGGGTAGCAACACCTCTCAACCAGACTTGGTTGCTCAAGGCCTCATCCAACCTGAACACCTCGAGCCACAGCCCCTCTGGGCAATCGATTCCAGAGTCTCTCCATACTTGTACTGAAGAACTACTTCCTCGGATCTAGGCTAAACCTCCTCTCCTTCAGTTTCAAACCATTTCCCCTTGTCTTGTCACTAGACCCCCTTGGGAAAAGTCCCTCTCTAGCTTTCTTGTAGGTTCCCTTCAGGTATCAGAAAGCAGCTACAAGGTCCCCCCAGAGTCTTCTCTTACCTAGGCTGAACACAAACAATCCCAGCTCCCTCCAACTCTCCTCACAGCAAAGGTGCTGCAGCCCTTGGATAATCTCTGTGGCCTCCTCTGGTCTTGCTCCAACAGTTCCACATCCTTCTTATGTTAGAGACATCAGAACTGGACACAGGATTCAAGGTGGGGCCTCACAAGAGCAGAGTAAAGGAGAATAACCCCCTCTCTGGTTCTGCTGGCCACTCTTCTCTTGATGGATCCCAGGACACAGTAGGCAAGGATGGCAAACAACTGTTTTCCAGATATCTCAAACACATCATCAAGGAGTCACTGGCATATCCGTTATCCAGCAGGTAGGAAGTGGGGCACAGAGCCATCCCGTGTTAATCTTGTGATTAACACGGGGCAATTATGAACACAGATCACCTATTTACGCACCATAAATCAGCCCTTTCTTAATGTTTATCTTTGACCTCTGTGGGAGTTCCAGGTCTCTTAAATCCCATTTTTCCTCAATTCCTGGATGCTGCAAGATCTTTTTCCCATCCCATCCTAACCTTGCTTCTCCCCATCAACCAACATTCACTTATCCAAACTTTCAGAAATGAAAAACCAGACCAAACCTGCTTTTATTTGACTTGTTTTCCAACTTCACCTTGAAGGCTTTTTAGGACTGCAGAGTTCAAAGACTCTTTGCAATTTAAACAACCTTTGATTTGCCAAGAAGAACCAGTAAGGAAAAAATGGAAGCAGCTTTCTGGGTGCTGAACTGCTTGTGCACATCTCCATCCCCCCACCACCCCAGTAGAATTCTGGTCCTTTAGTCACTAAACTCCTTCTCAGTAGTGTTCTGAAGCTGCAGTGATTTACAACAGCTTACTCGTAGTTTATAATAGAAAATATCAAAACCAGATTGATTTTAAACATTCGAGCAACACACACTGTAAAAAACAAAGACTCTAATATATCTGTTAAAAAAAAGAAGCCTGGGACTCCATAGCCTTCGAACCCAACAGCTGCACTCAGACTTCCACAGCATTAAACCCAGAATTAGCCCCTCTACGAGGAAAACCTCCGCCCTTGTCCCATACAAACTGCTTCCAGGATCGAAACCAACGCACATTCAGTCATCACGCCAGATCCATACTCCCCATCAGGAATGCCAGAGGAAACCACCCCCATCCTCACGATGCCTGTCAGACATGCAGATTATTTTCCTCACTACCAGCAACAATTAGTTTCATCTTTCTGGGTTAGAAGCAGATCAGAGCTGAGTTTAGTGCCTTCGTACCCAAGAAGCATGGAAAACACCCCCGTGGGACGAGTGCAATTAGCAAAAGATTAATTGTTCAAAAACCGGGAGGTAGCACAAGCAAAGGAGGAAAGAAAATACAAATCTAAGCACCAACAGCTCAGCGCTGTGGATAACAGCCAGGTCCAAGGGATTGCTTTGGAAATGAAGAGCCACCTGCCACAAGAACAAGAGCTACTATCACTTGTAAAACATAAGTGATGTGCTTGTTAGAGATGAGTAACTGCAAGGGAGCGGGTTCGATCCATTAACCAGAGCTGAGACGGAGAGAAAACAGCCCCGTCAAGAAATCACTGCTGTGCAGGGCTTGGGGGAAATCAGCTGAAGCTCCTGGTGTAGAATATTGTGTCTGCGGAGGACACAGGCCAGGGTTGCTACTCAAAAAAAAATAGCTCTAGCTCTTCGGTAAGTGCACAGAAAATACTATCAGCGTGAAAAAGGCTGCTGAAAAAGCCACAAGGGAGGGTTGTGCTCATGGAAATTGTCCCAGAGTTGCTCTGGGTGAGAGGGGAAGGCTCTTCACCCCATGGGAGGCAGCTTAAGGCGTGTGAAGCACTCAGCCAAGCACAGCTCAGGGGTAAACTGAGCCTTTTTCTGTTTCTGTCAACCAGGATCACCACACTCACTGTGAAACTCAGCTACTTCTTGAGTGAAACATCTCTTTGCGCAGCTCCCTTCCACAACACAAACTGACATTTAAAAACTAAAGCAATTTACAATGGGAACAGCAGGCAAAACCTGCATGAGATGGGATGTAGCTACCTGAGGTTCCTTCCAACCCAAAACACCCTGTGATTGTGTGAACTGGCCTTCAGCCGTGACTTCTGGACCTACATACCTTGTCCTGCAAAACTGGAGTGGAACTTGTATGGACTAGGTGTCTCCACCAGGTCCTTGGCTCAGCAACCCACTGTCTGGTCTCAGTTCTCAGACTTCCTTCCCCCTCCTCACTCAGATCTCTGCTGGGTTGGTCTGGTTCTGCTTTGTAATCATTTTTTCACCTGATGTTCAGGTGATCTGGAGATACAGGGAGTATCTTCAGATGCTGCTGAGGTTCAAGCGCTGCGTGAAACTCAAATCACAGCCCTCTCCCTCATCTTTCCCTTAGGAGGAGCAGTATAGAGATACTCCTGGCTGGAACCTGCTTTAAAAGCAGACACTAGAGTTTCCCCAATACAAAAAGTACTTGAAATGACAGGTTGGTTACTCAGCACCCAAATTTCTTTCTAAGAGGAGGCAAAGGTGAAATTAATCTGAACAAAATAATGAAGCCTCTCATTGCCAGCAGCAAGAAAAGGAGGTGGAAAGGGTTTCAAAGTGTCAGGTCTTGGACTCTGTCAACGGGAAAAGCAGTTGCCCTGCGCCACATCCCCTCCCCTGCCCGGCAGGGCTCAACAGTCACCGGGGAGGAAAGGAAAAAGGATGAAAGAGCCACATCCAGCTCCCCAGCCCCACTTTTCCTTCAGCGCCGTAATCTCTGCAAATGTAAATCTGCAAGCGGGCGAAAGGCGATTTGTGTTGCTTAGACACGGGCGGGGAAAGGGGGGACGATGCTGCCGACAGGCTGGTACAGGGGAAGGAAAAACCTGGCTGCTCAGAGGGTGGGAGGAGGCAGAAAAAGCCCCAAAGTGTTGCTGAGTGGTAGACAAACCTGAAAACGGGACCCCAAACAAATCTATCTGCTGCAGGCTGCTGTCTGCACCTCCACCAGCACCAGCTTTGGAGGCTTTCAGGAGAATAAATCCGTAAGCTCCTGCTTGTACAAGTATCTGGGAGGGGATGGAGGACAGGAGCTGCGCAGGGTGTCACAGAGCTGGCGGCTAGGCATGGGGACAGGCTGGGCAGCGATTTCTGCGCTGGCTCCAAAATCCTCCCCCCGTTGCCAGTAACATCTGCCGGCACCCCTGATGGAGCCGAGATACGGGGACTGAGCCAGGTGACGCCAGTACTGGTCCATGCCATGGGAGCAACCTGGTGGGATGCCCCGTGGCTCCCTGCAGGATGGAAAATACCCAAGGGCAGGGCAAAACGTACAAAAGAAAAACCCTAAACCCTGCGAACTCCAGCACAGAGAAGGGAAAGTGGAGGGAAACGCGATTGCAGAGCTGGGCGAGGAGGATGATCTCGCCAACAGCCGCATCTCCTCACGGGGAAGTTTCTGAATGAGAAGCAGGGACCCTTGCAGAGATGGGGGAACTTCCCTGCTTTCCCTGCTGGCAGACCCAGCCCCTCCGAGCTGCTCTCCAGGCACAGCGGGAGCATCTGCACCTTGCCAGGGTTTATTTTTATGTGTTATTGTTTTATTGAGCAGAGCTGTGCCGACCGCTCTCCTGAAGCCTCTACATGTCCGAGGGGTGATTTTACAGGCTGATGCAAGCAAAGGCAGAGACGCTCCGGCTCGGCAGCAAATTCCAGCTCACCCCCCGCAACTCATCATCAGGATAAGGGGCAGATCTGACAGGTCCCAGTACCGCTGGTGACAACCAGTATATCCCTGTTCCAGTCCTCCTCTCCCCTCCCAGTCCTTAGCTGTTCCTCCATACACCTGGAAAATCCTTTCCTTCGCCTCCCCCAAAACCCCCCAAGCTTACCCTACCCAAACCCATCTTCCCAGCCCCAGCCGAGCGCCGCTTCCCCCCTCCCACGCCGCGACGCATCCAGCACCCTCCTCCTCCTCCCTTTCTTTTAATTTCTTCTTTTGCTGGGCGAAGGCAGAGTCCATAAAATGGCTACAGAATGATCAATGGTCTCAAGGACAGGGAGCAAAGGAGGAGTCAGGACGGAGCCGTATTTCCCCCATCCAAGCGGTAAGAGGTAAAGGGAAGCCGTAGCTACCTGAACTCACCATTCCTGAGCCATCCCTTAGCCACTGCATCTTGCTTCTGGTGATGTCCTTATTATCAGGGAGGGGAAAAAAAAAAATCCCTACTGCCTGGCGAGAGCTGGCAGCGGAAAAAAAAAAGCCCCCCACCCCCACCCTGGGCTGGAGCTTTCACTCCGACATCCCTCAGCCCGGCAATCCCGTGCCTGTCAGGAGCCCGTTATTAGCAGCCTCCTCACTACCTGCAATCGTAGTTATTTATTTCAGTCACAGACTGAGCGATTTGAGGGGGGGGGGATGGCTGCTTTTTTTTCCCCCCTTGCCATGCTTTGAAACTCTGCAGAAAGGGCACGGAAGGGAGGCAAGGGTCACTGTCACCAGCGGCGCTACGGGATTCCCAAAGCTGCAGAGCTCAGCACGTGCCTCAGCAAGGAGCTGGGGATTTTGCTGATGTTTCAAGGGCAGGATACGTCCCCATCGCACCACCCCAAAAGCTCCCAGCCCAGCAAAGTGCTGCACCTGGCCAGGAAAACCCAGTTTTCCCTCTCGCTGGCTGCTCCCCACCAAAGCTTGGCATCCCCCTGCCCACTGCCCCAGCTTTTCCCTGACTTCACAGGCAGAACAAGGCAACAACAGCCCCCCACCCCATTAAAAAAAGACACATATGAAGGGTTCACCATTGCTATGGCCACCCACCATGCCAGGGTAGAGGAGACGAGCCCGCCTGGCACCGGCCAGGAGCTGCGACGAGAGCATATGGGACGCACACAGCCAACTGGAAATGGGGTTGAATCCTCCCGGTTGCTCCAGGTGGGACACGTATGTCGACATGGATCTCCCCATCTTCTAGAGGAGATGAGGAGATGGAAAGGAGTTGGCCAAGGCTGTTCCCGGAGTAGCCGCAGCCTTTGGTGCATCCTGGCGGAGCTGCCTGCTCGCGAGAAGGGGCAGCCCAACGCGAGGGCTGACGCACACCTCAAGACCAGCTAAACACCCCACCGACAGCCCTGCTGCTCCTCTTCAGCAGCCAAAAAAGTCTGCAGGAGGCTTCAGAGGCAGTAAAAGACTGGGACAAACAGTGGAGACTGTGGGAAACAGCCGATGTCTTGCTCTGGAGATGGAAACCCACTGCCAGCATACACTGGTCATACTGGACACACACCAAGACAAGACTATAAAACCTATAGAGAAGCTGCAACCCCCTCCATTACATCTACAGAGGATTTAAGGTTGTGTTTGAATGGTTTGGATTGGTTTTTTCCCCCCCCTCAAGGATAGAAGGAGATCTGAGCCTCCTGCTTCTGGCTTCCAAGACTCAATGTTTTTCCTGCAGCTGGATATTCCAAGTTCTGGAGACCAGATACAGCTCCTCATGATGATGCCAGCCAAGGTACCTTCGCTTACTGTTTAAATAGGACAGAACAAGAGTAGGGGTGAGAGCCCATCTCAAGCTTGGGCCCTTGCTCTAGTTACATCAAATCATGTCCCACCACCTTTTCTGCAGGCACTGACAGCCACTGCTGTTCCTTAATGGAAGAGTCACAGAAACACATAACATTAGGGATTGGAAGGGAACTCTAAAGATCATCCAATACAATCCCCCCACCACAGCAGGATCCCCTAGATCCAGTCACACAAGAACATGGTCAGGCAGATTTTAAACATCTCAGGAGAAGGAGACTCCACAACCACCCTTGGCAGCCTCTTCCAGTGCTCCGCCACCTTTGCTGGGACGAAGTTCCTTCGCAGATTGATGTGGAACCTCCTCTGTTCCAGCTCACACCCATTGCCTCTTGTCCTATCATTAGATGCCACTGAGCAGAGCCTGGCTCCATCCTCTTGACATCTGCCCTTTCCATATTGATCAACATTAATGAGATCACCTCTCAGGAGAGAGAGGGAATCCAACTCTAAGCAAAGCGCTCCTGGAAGACCCTGAGGGGTGACATGTATCTTCCACTCTGTTTCGCTTGATTAATTCTTAGGGGCTCCTCATACATTAATTGCAGCACACTTCTCTCTCTGTAGAGTCTGTTGTGTTGCACTGACTGAAGTGGACATTTGAAAGTATTGCCTGAGCTGCACTGTGATTTCTCTCTTTACAGATGTTAAAGTGACAGCTCCAGAATTGCACTGTGTGGTTTGATGTTCAGGTCTGGAATAACAGTCATCTTAGCCCTCAGAAAAAATATCAAAGAAACTGAAAGCGTAAAAGCTTTTAGTGCTTTGTCTGCCTTACACTTTCCATCATGGTGGAGAATAGCTTTGAAAAGTGAATGTTATCATGATTTCAGGCCACTTCCTCAGCTGCTGTGAATCACCCCTGGCTACTCTGGCTGTAGTGCAGCAGAGCAGGGGTCTATCAGCGGAGAAAGGACTCTGTGCTTTTCAAAAGCACCTTTACAATGGAACTGTGTCCGTAATTTGTGTGCCAGGGACTAGAGGTGTGGGGAGCATTTGTAAAAGCTTTGGCCCAGGGTATTGCACATTTCTAGACTACAGAAGGTTGCCCTGAGGAGTTGAGACTCATCCGTAGTACACTGCCAAAGTGCAGCTACTAGATCATGTACAGAGGTGTCTCAACAGCTTGAGCTAAGGATTTGTACTCCTACACCGAGAAATGTCACATCACCAGATCTGTGCATGGGGAACAGAAGGGAACGGCTAGCACCTAGCGATCGCCAGGCTATGTGTGCGCAGTGTGTTATTACTCCCGTCTTTGTCACGACTGGAAGAATGCTGGAGTGAATCCCTTTTCTTTATTGTTTCCATGAAAAGAAGGACCTATGGAAGATGAATTGTAGGTGGGAAGCGTATGTTATGTCACTTTTGCATATAATATTTAACAATTGTGACAAGTGTAGGGCAGACTGTTTATATGAAATCTGACAGGATCACATCTTGAGCTGCTTCGGGATGATACTGTGCATCTTCAGGGCAGAAAGCAAATGACTAATACACTGATGCAAAATGGGGTGGTGGTTGTCATGGAACTGCCTATGGTTGGGCTCCAGAAAAACAATAGCTGCTTTGATCTGAGCTCCAGACACTTCTGCTCATGACAATTATGATAATCAAGCTGATGTTAAGCAGTGCTGAGCACTTCTAATTTCTCAGACACTTCTGTTTGTCAGAAATCCTCACAATTAATGCTTTAAATAGTTGCTGTTGCCTAATTCTGGATAGAAATGTTACCAAAATGCCTTTTTTCTCCTGAAACTCAGAAATCATGAGTCAGAATTCTGTGATAGCCATCCAAAATTAGCACTAATTTACAATTCTATTGCATAAATTGTGATTTAAAATAGTACTGTTCTCTATATTTTATCCATAATTCACCTGGACATGTTCCTGTGCAACTTGATCTAGATGATCCTGCTGTGGCAGAGGGATTGGACTAGAAGATCTCTCGAGATCCCTTCCAATCCCCAACGTTCTGTGATTCTGTGAAGTCAAAAGAGGTCCAGTATATTTACATGCCTATAAACAAGTACTGCCATCGCAATAATCCTACCTCCTGTTGTGTAAAACATTAGTCATGTTGGGTACAGGAACTGGTAGAGTTAGGCTTGGTTTTAAATTCAATAATACAAAAAAGGCTGGTGAAAAGTACATTTTAATGCTTACAGATAGGGACAAGTTCAAGTCCAGCACTGAATCCATTAGTGTTTATAAATATGTGAAAAATGGGTGTCAGGAGGATGGAGCCAGGCTCCGCTCAGTGGCACCCAATGATAGGACAAGGGGCAGTGGGTATGAGCTGGAACAGAGGAGGTTCCACATCAATATGAAAAGGAACTTATTCCCAATGGGGGTGACAGAGCCCTGGAAGGGACTGCCCAGGGGGGTTGTGGAGTCTCCTTCTATACAGATGTTTAAAACCAGCGTGGTTGTGTTCCTGTGTGACTTGGTCTAGGTGATTCTGCTGTGCTGGAGAGAGAATTGGACTGGATGATCTTTCAAGGTCCCTTCAATCCCTAATATTCTGTGAGTCTGTGAAAAGGTAGAACTTTTTCTCACCCACTTGTCACTATTTTGTTAGATTATTTCTTCTTTAAGATAACTGTGAGCTCATTCAGGAAATACTGTTACCAGTACCAGCGAAGAGGGAGTTGGAGGAGCAACCAGTAGGAATCACAGAATCACAGAACGTTGGAGACTTGAAGAGACCTCAAAAGATCATCCAGTCTAATTCCCCCACCACAGCAGGATCTCCTACATCAAGTCGCACAGGAACATGTCCATGCAGGTTTTAAACGTCTCCAGAGAAGGAGACTCCACAACCCCCCTGGGCAGCCCAGTCCAGTGCTCTGTCACCCTCACTGTGAAGTAGTTCCTTCTCATATTGAGTGCACAGGAACATAGCCAGGCAGGCATTTGAACTACAGATATCATATGCATGTTGTACAGTGGTGGTTTGAAAAGTGCCAGCACATTGTCATTTTAGGACCATCAGGAAATATCAGTCTTTTTGTGTCAGTGCTTTGGGTCAGAAGCTCTGCCTTTGATGACCACATCCCTGTCCCTTGTTGGCTATAATCTGTAGCTTACACTTAAAAATAAGCTATCTTAAATCTGACTGTCCTCCAAGAATAGCTTCCTTAACAGCCATTCTCACACGGTTTCTAAAGTGTGTGATGTACTGAGAGCTGACATTTCTGAAATGAGGGTCAGTACGGATTTGATTTCAGAAATGGTGCCTCTGGTTTGAGGGGCCTATTCATGGAGTAATGATACTGCTGTGGCTGAATTAGTAGCCCATTCATTGTGTTTTCTGAGATAGATCCTCTCTTCCTTAGCAATCGAATATATCAGGCCCTGCAATAACAGGCATTTTTTATAAAAGCCCTGCACCTGATTTTATTTGAAACTTTCATCTCCAAAGAAACCTGCAATTAAAAACAATGTCATTTAGACATTCTATACCAGACTGGAGTTTTCATTTTGTTGAGGTAAATAAAATGAATTTCTTTTTAGGTGATTAAATTGTCCTAGTAGGGGGTTTTTTACTGGTCTGATCTGAGTTTGTAATATCACGTTGTCTGTGTAATATATATAGGACATCTAACAGTGTCCAATTTATTGGACATTAAGAATAAGAATAATAATGTATTAATAGTGTTCCAGACTAATGATATAAATATTTTTTCTGAAATGTGGTATTTTAACGTGATCAATCACAGAATCATGCAGGTTGGAAAAGATCCCTGGGATCATTGAATCCAACCATCAACCCCCATCTACAAGGTCACCCCTAAACCAGATCCCCCAAAATTACATCTTTTAAACTACGTCTAAGAGTCTTTTAAACTCATCCAGGGATGGAGACTCAACCACCACCCTGGGCAGCCCATTCCAGTGCCTGAACACTCTGTCCGTGAACAATTTCTTCCTGATGTCTAATCTAAACCTCCCCTGTTGAAGCTTGAAGCCCTTCCCTCTGCTTCTGTCGTTATTTACCTGTGAGAAGAGACCAGCAGCAACATCTCTCCGATGTCCTTTCACACAGCTGTAGAGAGCAATGAGGTCTCCCCTCAGCCTCCTCTTCCTCAAACTAAACAGCCTCAACTCTCTGAATCCCTCCGTATAAGATTGATTCTCCAGGCTTCATTGCCCTCGTCTGCACTCAGTCCAGCACCTCGATGTCTCCTTTGTACTGAGGTGCCCAAATCTGGACCCGGTACTCAAGATGCAGCCTCACTGGTGCTGAGTACAGGGGGACAATCACCTCCCTGCTCTTTCTGGACACACAGTTTCTAATCCAGGCCAGGATGCCATTGGCCTTCTTGACCACCTAGGCCAAGATATTCAGCCACCATCAAGACAGTTCTTTACACGAATCATAGAATCATTATGGCTAGGAAGGATCTCCTGCACCATCAAGTCCAGTGCTCATCCCAACGTCTCCCTAACCACTAGACCATGGCCATACACAGCTTGATGAGTAATTATGTTGTCTAGAACTCAGAAATGCCCTCTTTTTATTGTAGAAGGACCATCATTAGCAGGTTAAATATAGATGAAAGACTTGCACATAAAAGCCTAGCAGAGGTATTCAGGTGCCTAAACTGAGAACAAAAGCTTCTATTATATGACAGGAGAACCCCAGACAAAGGCACAGTAATAGTAAAACCAGTACTTTTTCTTCTGAAGTGCAAGTTCACTTTCGACTTTCTCATTGTGCTCATGAAAGTGATTGTGTGAAGACAGTTCCTTTATGTTGATACAGAAACAGAGGTTTTAGCCATAGTCCCAAAGAGGCATCACAGTTGAACTTCATTTTGCGGACTCTAACAGGCAGGCTGGTACCTGTCTCAGACAGGAATAGAGTAACAAAGATGTCTGTCTACATCCTTCTGTCGAAGTTGTTGCCTCTAAGAGAGTGCCAACAAAGTCGTTTACTTTGGCCATAGACCCCTCTCAGGTTCTATTTGCTACAGAGATTGCTATGCTTTAATAATTTTACCATTGGGGGAAAGTAGGTGTCAGGGACAAACCTTTCCCATTTAAAAGAGTACTGGAATGGTCTTTCCAGGGGGGTTGTGACGTCTTGTTCTCTAGAGACTTTTATAACCCACCTGGATATGTTACTGTGCAACTTGATCCAAGTGATCCTGCTGTAGTGGAGGGATTGGACTGGACGATCTTTCAAGGTCCATTCCAGTCTCTAATGTTGTGTGATTCTGTCTCTGTACAGCACTTGAAAGAGTTTGGCTCCATTAAGTACTTGCAGACAGCAGTGAGAGATCCTCTTAGCCTCTTCTAGGCTGTACAACATCTCCTTATAGATGTTCTCCAGGTCCTTGACCATTTGGATTGCTCCCTGCCTAACTTCCTTCAGCATGTCAGTCTCTTTACTTGACTGAGGAATCCAATAAAGCACTTCACATGTGGACTTACCTGTACTGAGTAAAGTGCGGTAATCATTTGCTTTGACCGAAGAGGCTAATGTAGCCCAGGATGTGGTTGGCTACCTTTGCCTCGAAGTAACACATTGATCAAGTTCATCTTACTGCCTACCAAGCAGTAGTGTTGAGGAATATGGTTGAGGGGTGAACTTGCAGAGGTTGGACTTGATGATCCCAAGAGTCTTTTCCAATCTGAATGGTTCTGTGGTTCTATTCTAACCCCCTAGGAGTTTTCCTATGAAGCTCCTTTTTCTCTCCACTTGTCACCTAGCCTCTACTGTCCACTCGGGAATAGTCCCACACAGGACTCTTCATTGAAGATTAATAGCTTTCTCCTTGCTTCTTTGTCCAGCATGTTGAGGCCCCTCTGTATAGCAGTCCTATCCCCAGGATATCAGCCACAGACCTCTACTTGGTGTCATGTGTGACATTGCCGAGTATGCAGTCTATCTCATCCCCAGATAGGAAGTTAAACAGAATCAGCCCCAGTACCAACTCTTGTGCTGTCTGGCTGCCATCTGGATGTTTAGAGATTTAGAACTTAATTTGAAGGTCTCTTGTAGTCCACTTATCCAAACTACCTCTCAATTTGGCTATATGAGCATGATAAACAGTTCCACACATGTTTTCTCCTGAGGCAGAGAGGCATCTCTGCATTTCTGTTGTGAACCTAATCCCGTTTCTCTGTTACTAGAAGAGAAATGGTCATGGAGGAAGGATTGGCCTGAAGCTGACCTTTGGATGAATTCATTGCATTAAAGTACATTGTGTTCCCTGGGTTTTTTTAAATACTGGGGTTAATTTTTAGGCTTCTTCATTCTGTGGTGCTGCTGCTTTCCTTCTCCTAATCCATTTCTTAGAATGTTCTGTTCCTCCTGAATATCATCCAATCAATAAACTTCCCATTAAGAGGGAGAAAAGAGATATCTGGTTGTTTCTGAATGCAAAACCCCAAACCTTTTTGTACAGCTTGAGAGGCTGTAGAGCACATGAGCCACATATTCTCCTCTGTTGCTAGGGCACTGACTGAACACCACAGCAAGGTAAGGTTCCTGCTCTTGTCCCTCCCTACAATTAGCCATGTGGACTACTCTTAATACAGAATCACACAATCATTAAGGTAGTTAAGAACCCTTGTAATCATTGAGTCCAACCATCAACCCTACTCTACAAGTTCACCCCTAAACCAGATCCCCCAACACCACAGCTAAGTGTCTTTCAAACTTGTATAGGGATGGGGACTCAACCACCACCATGGGAAGCCTGTTCCAGTGCCTGAACAGTCTCTCCATGAACAGTTCATGTCTAGTCTGATCCCACCCTGTTGAAGCTTGAAGCCTTTCCCTCTGGTTCTGTCGCTAATTACTTGTAAGAAGAGACCAGCACCAGCATCTCCACAGTGTCCTTTCAGACAGTTGTAGAGAGCGTTGAGGTCTCCCCTCAGCGTCCTCTTCCTCAAACTAAACAGCTCCAACTCTCTCAAACTCTCCTCATTAGATTTCTTCTCCAGGCCCTTCACCAGCTTCGTTGCCCTCCTCTGTGCTCGCTCTAGCACCTTGATACCTCCTTTGTACTGAAGTGTGCAACACTGGACCCAGTACTCAAGGTGAGGCCTCACCAGTGCTGAGTACAGGGGGACAATCACCTCCCTACTCCTGCTGGCCACACAGTTTCTCATCCAAGCCAGGATGCCACTGGCCTTCTTGACCACCTGGCTCATATTCAGCCGCCTGTCAATGAGAACCCCCGGGTCCTTTTCTTCTAGACTGCTTTCCAGCTACACTTCCCAACCTTATCCTACAGACTAGCCAAAGTAAGTGTTGCCTGTACAGGGTGCATTTTCTTCTTTTCAAACCATAGCAACATAGTTGGAAGAGGAAACCTTGTAAGATTGTTGACATTTCAACCTCTATTAAATACGATGCTTTTGAGAAGATCAAAACCAGAAAGTTCCACATAATTTAAAGCAAACATCCCTGTTACCTTTCACTTTTTGCTGCCTTCTGATGAAGGAAAAAACCAATGTCTAATTGTTAGGAATTAAGATCCAGATCCAATATAAATACCTGACTGGTGTGTTAAACAGACCTAAGCTTGTTTACAGGAACTGAAGATCAAGAAACAGATCTTTTTCTTTTAAAAGTGAGTGATTCTTTGGTGGGGAGTTCCAGAAAAAACAATTTTGGAAGAGCATAAAATCATACAATCGTTAGGGATTAGAAGGGACCTCGAAAGATCATCTAGTCCAATCCCCCTGCCACAACAGGATCAGCTAGACCAAGTCGCACAGGGAGAAGAAAAAGAAGAAAA
>JAOXOE010000072.1:0-52331 GCA_028565055.1 Phoeniculus purpureus
ACTTGGTCTAGGTGATCCTGCTGTGGCAGGGGGATTAGACTGGATGATCTTTCGAGGTCCCTTCCAATCCCTAATGTTCTGTGAATTTGTGAATCTGTGAATGTTCTAGTGGTTAGGGAGATGCTGGGATGGAGGTTGGGCTTGAAAATCCTGGAGGTCCTTTCCAGCCATGATGATTCTATGATTCTAATTAATCCAGTCCACTTCAGGGTATCTACTGATCTTTAGGCTATCCCCCGGAAAGGAGTCAGTATGAAGTTCACAGGGTTGCTAAGTCCTTTCCAATTCCTGATGATTCTATGATTTTATGATTTTTTTTGTCTTCTGTTCTCAAGGAAATTTGATGGGACCAAAGTTTTGTTGCCATACTGGTCAGCTGCTTTCCTAAACCAAATTTAGGAATTAGGAAAGAGAAATAAACGAGCAGGGGATTATCGAGTGGGGATATGGATGAAAGTGGGGAGAAGGCAAATAAAAGTTTTAATCGACACAGTGAACTTTGGTCAAAGTAGAGAGCAGAGGTGCATCCAGGAGAGCAGGCAGAACACTAGCCACATGCCAGAACAGAGACTCTATAAGGAGATGAGATACCACTGCTGCAGGAAGAGGATTCTGGGCACTACTGAGTTCAAGGACAGTTCCAGAGCAAGGAGAAAACTGTAGTACAGGTATATGTGAAGACACTGTGGTTCTGATTTTCTGTGTAAGGTAATGTAAATAATTATCATTTTCTGGAATGATTACCAAAACTCCATCCCCACACAGTCAGAGCTCTGAGAAAAAGTGAGCAACTGCATGTGAGGGACAACAAGGGATCACCACTGCTTACGGCTAGTTCAGGCTTCTAGGCTTTAAAGCTCTGTTTCTGAGAAAGATACCCAGGCTTCACATAAGATTATCAAAGAGACCAAAGAAACAACACCAGAAATATTGCAGTGGCAGAAAGCTTTTAAGTACACAGGAATCAAGAGGAGCCAACCCAGCAGTGTGGCATGCATCCAGCTTCTTTGAAAAGCTTGGTTCAAAGTTCACATTTGCATCCTTCAGGATTCTCAGAATTTAGCTGCGACTTCGAGATGTCTGGGACTTTCTGATCCAGCTGTATGTGAAGAGGTTGTTGCCTACACATAACCCAAGTCAACAGCACCTGCCAGCTCACTCTAAAAGTAGATAGGGGTACTGGACAAGTAGCACATTTGCTGTACAATAAACCTCATATGTCCAAGCTTCCTACACGTTATGTTTAGGATTCCTACAAATCAGCAATACCCCCTTAAACAGTGGATCTGACCTTTCTCAATAGCAGAGGCCTTGCTGCGCATTTACCATACCACGTATAATATATATACCTCTGTTTGACATTTCCAAGACTCAGATTTCACCTCTCCTGCCCATAAGCAGAAATCAGCTTGGCATGGATCACCAACAGTCAGCTCCCATGAGCCAGAGCTGAGAATACACTTCAGATGATGCTGACATGACCCACTTACATCAGCCCTCACATACGTTTTCTTGAGGACTATTCCTAGGGAGACCCCACTGTGGAAGGTTCCCTGGTACTTCTGCACAAGAGCAAACTACACTGCAATAGCAAATGTTTCTATGAAAATGTCAACTCAGGAGAGCATTCTCACTGAAATAACAAAACTGAGGTAATTATACAGAGAAACTGGGTCAAATTCATGATTACCTGAATAAAACAAAACAAACCAAACCATTGATGCTCAAAATATTTAAAATTTATGAAACTACATACTTTCTCCATGATTACTCATTCCTACTTCAACAAACATTGTTCCTCTGTATTTTGAAGTCACTTTGCCTGGGTTTTTTCTCTGAATTGTCTAGAATATTTGTCTGGAGCACTGCAATACCTCTGGCAAAGCCAGCTGAAATAATGTCTGTGGATGCATATGCATGCTGGAAAGAAAAACAAAATGTTGATATTGGCCTATAAACAGGGGCTATAGGGCTTCCAAGGTCAGGGAGAGGTAAGTGGTTTGCTCTTCTGGGGATAAGTGTGAAGCCTCTGAGATTAGAAGGGATTTAAACCCAGATGTCTCATTTTCTAAGGAAGTGATGCACTCATCAAGCTACTCAATGGTTATACTCATCATGAACTTCATTGCCACCTGAAAAAGAGAGATGTGTCATTTTTGAGACCAGCTACAGCTAACAACGTCTCCACATTATAGTTCCTCCACCTTCTTCTCACATATTTTTAAATACACAGCAGAAGTGCCTAAGCTTGTATCTGGGTTTGTTCTAAGATACATGGAGGCAGCCATTTCCAGAGACCTTAACTCAGATGCCAGGTAGGACCTCTGTCTCCTGGAGATGCACGTCCTCACTGACTATAAAGGAAGTACAGGCACTTCAGCTGGAAGCTTGAAGTTCATACAACACACACAGGTACCTGCACCAAGGTTTCTCAAACGACTCTCTGGGCCACCCAACTGCCTCTATGGGATAAACAGAAAACCTCAGACCTGGCATTCAGCTTTGGATCACACCTTGTGGATTAAGGACCTAAAAGTCACGCACTTATATCCTCTCCTACTTCTTTTTCAAGTTTCACAGATCTAATTTTGACCCCTAAGGAACTAACTGAAATACAAAAGAGCTCATTGATTACAGGAGACTTGTGAGCAGTTCCAGTGTGGCTCTTTCAACACAGCTGTACCTCTCAGGGCTGTGCTGGCTCCACAGCTAGTGGGTTATCTAAGACTTGAGCTTCTAGAAAAAACTGCTGTGACTGACTCTGCACCTGTGCACCTAACTCAAGTGCCATTGCCTCCAGAACTTCCTGTAGCACTTTGAGAGGTAAAAAACTTATTGTTCCCAGTCCTGAGTAGACTGAGCAATCCATTTGCAGGATCAGGCCAGCTTCCCCTTATTTGGAGCAGGTCAACATGATTACACACCTAATCTGTACTGTGCACTGCTTCTCAGTGCACTTCTAGTCTCTATTTAAAGGATCTGTGACTAAAGTATTTTGTAACAGAGGGTATAGGTAACACAGAGAAAGCTTTTTGTCTCCTCAAAGTCCTCTTGTAGCATAAGATCAGTCAGCACGCTGTGGTGTCTCTCAGGTTCTAGGTGCAGCTATGTGTAGAATTATTATCACCCACTGTACTGAGTACAGACATTCATAGTTGTGGAAACTGAAAAGGTCACAGAAACACCACCAGTGAGGCAGTCTGCAGTCAAAACTCATAGTGAGAGCACACTACAGCTCACAAATCAGCCATCATTAATAGTTGTGGGCACAACAGCTAGGTACAAGAAATAATACAAGAAAGGAAGAAATAATATAATAGAGTACAATGCTAGTAAATCATATTGCTACAAGGCCTGAGTAAGTATGTAGCTGGTGATTTTAATTGAATTCAAAGTGCTAGTCAGCACTTCTGTGACTAACTTCTCTCTAGTGAATTGAAGGCTGAGTTTTAAGGTTCTGCAAACGTTAATATATGCACGATAATGACCAAACCCAATCCCAAGCCATGGAATTTGCAGAAAACTCTTTCTACACATTGGTATTACTTATTTTGGTAGAATATGCATACCCACACCTCTTGAACCGTTCATTTCAAAGATCAGTGGAGAAATTCAGTGTACAAATAAAAACAACAAAACTTACAAAATGTTTTAGGAAGCCAGCTGTATCCTCAATATGCCACGTTTGCCAAAGCAGAAAAGAAACCAACCAACTCTGTACTAAAATGCTGATAATTTACAGATAGTTACAGATAATTTGCAGAGTTTTATAATACTAACATAAAACTGAGTGAATTAAATATTAGTTTGGGGCATTAACTGGTGTGTCATGAGTTTTGTGGATTACATTCTAATCATTGGAGGAGGGAAGATGTGTGTCCCATATGTGTATGAGAATCTTTTGAGGCTTGGTAATGTTACAAAACACTGAAGGAAAAAGTGAATAATGAAGCCAAGTACAAGTCCACATGTAGTTAAGCAGTCAAGACACAATTTCAGCCACATTTGCCTGTGAGTAGTTTGTACCAACTAGACATACTCTTTGAACTCCCTAGCACTTAAGACAGGAGAATTGCTGATGTGGTGGAAACTGTTTGGCCCAGAAAGAGCACACACAGGATTTACCAGGAGACCCAGAGTTTGGCCACAAAACTCTTCACCAATAAAAGAAATCCAAACCTGGACCACAATTTTTTCTGTTTTTACACTCTTCATTCCTGTTGTGACCCTTTCACTCTTCCTGTTCTGCCTGCATTTAAAGCATGGAGAACCTCTCTTCGAAGGGCAGGCTGAGACAGTTCTTGTTCAGCCTGAAGACCGTGGGGGGACCTTACAGCGGACTTCCAATACATGAAAGAAGCCTGGAAGAAGGCTGGGGAAGAACTGTGCACAAGGACATGGAAGGACAGGACAAGGGGTAATGGTTTTAAGCTGGAGAAAGGTAAATTTAGGTTAGACATCAGGGAAAAGTTCTCTAGTCTGAGGGTAGTGGATCACTGGAACCAGATGCCTAGAGAAGTGGTTGAAGCCTCATCCCTGGGAGACACTCAAGGTCAGGCTTGATGGGGCTCTGGGCAATCTGGTCTAATGAGTGATGCCCCTGCTTGTTGCAGGGGTGTCAGACTAGATGACCTTTGGAGGTCCCTTCCAATCATATGATTCTATGGTTCTATGATGGTAATGAGTTTTCTGACTTAAAAATAACTGATTACGAGTGTGAAACAATTCCATTTTTTTTCTACACAAGAGAAACAGCACAATGACATCTACATTTCCTGATTAAAAAGTTTAAATGTTAAAATTAACAAAGATGTATAAAAAAACTCAAATTAAAAGACCAGCAGAGTGAAATGTAAAGACAAGATTAAAATCTATGATTATAATGTTATATTGTGTGTGAATATCACATAAATTACCACATAAAATTCTGATCTAAATCATCATTTGGCACAGTGAGTTGCTATGCCAAATGTTCCAGCATCAAGCTTCCAGGAATGGAAATTTAAGAATTAACTGACTGCTCAGTCCTTCTTGGTTTTTTTGCTTTTCAGGCTGTGGAAATC
The DNA here is from genome assembly GCA_028565055.1 of Phoeniculus purpureus. Taxonomy (NCBI): domain Eukaryota; kingdom Metazoa; phylum Chordata; class Aves; order Bucerotiformes; family Phoeniculidae; genus Phoeniculus; species Phoeniculus purpureus. Next base: position 5,064 of record JAOXOE010000072.1, read on the forward strand.
TGGATGGCACAAGCTCTGTTAGCTTTCATGAAAAAGGGAGACTTTGTGCTATCTGAACGCTAAGAGAAGACAGTATAATTTAGCAAGCTAGAGGCACACGGGTGAGGGCTATTTGGCCGATCTTTCATTCCTCCAGAGGAACCGAGTCATTGTCCCCAGCAGGGCTGTTCTAGGCAGAATAAATCGTTACCATTTACAATGCTGCCACCTATTGACTTCGGACTCCTGGAGTCTTCTCTTGGCCGTGCTGAACGGCTGAACGGCCAAAAGAAGTCATAGCAGGGGTGTTTCTGGCCCTCTGATCATTTTTGTGGCACTCCTGTGGACTGCCTCCAAAAAGCTAATGTCTTTGCATTGAGGACCCCAGAGCTGGACACAGAGCTCCAAGTGGGGTCTCACCAGAGCAGAATAGAGGGGCAGAGTCACCTTCCTCAAAATGCTGGCCACACTTCTGTTGACGGATTTCAGGATGCAATTTGCCTTCTGGGCTCCAAGGGGACACTGCTGGCTCATGACCAGCCTTTCATCCACTAGTACCACCTTCTCCACAGGACTGCTCTCAATCATCATCTCACAGCCTGTACTAATATTGAGGATTGCCCCAACCCAGGTGTAAGATTTTACACTTGGCCTTGCTGAACTGGCCCAATTCTCCAACTTGTCCAGGTTCCTCTAGATGATATTCCATCCCTCTAGTTTATTGACAACATCACACAGCTTGATGTAATCTGCAAGCATGCTGAGGGTGCACTTGATCCTGCTGTCTATATCATTGAATATTATACAACACTGGTCCCAGTATGGACCCCTGGGTCCATACTTGACACCAATCTCCACCTGGACATTGAGCCATTAATCACCTGTCTTTGAAAGCAACTATCCAACCATTTTATATCCACCAAACAGTCCATCCATCAAATCCATATCCATATGTTGTGGGGAACTGTGTAAAAGACCTTTCAGAAGTCCAGAGAGATGACATCTGTTAGCTCTTCCTTTGTCCGCTGATGCAGTCACTTCAGCATAGAAAGCCACTAGGTGGGTCAGGCAGGATTTGCCCCTGTGTACTTCTTGAACAAGTGGTACAAGAAAAAGAGGTTACTGCCTAATTTCCAACTTCCTATCATCACTCATTGTGCTGGAAGCTGCCACCCTTTCAGATTTGATGCCCAGAATGCTCTTATCAGCTTATATAGCCAGTAAAGTATGTTGCAGATTTAAGCTTCCTACTTTTTTTTCCACAAACCTCCAGCCATTACACACTTTGATCCCTAAATCAGAAGTTAATTGGCTAATTAATGAATATGAGTAGCTGACAAACGTTCTCTAAGATGTGCAGGCTTGACAATTGCAAATGCTGTTTTTTACGAAGAAATTTCCTGACTCTAACAGTCATTCTAACTGTTACGTGGTCTAATGTTTCATCCTCTTGCCAGGAAACACCACCCTTATTTTCAGGCTGGTTTGAGACACATGTTGTTCAACCACTGGAGCAACACTAAAAGCCACAAGGGACACAGCCATAGGACAAAGTAGTTCAAGAGGGATGTGCTGCATCTTGTGTCACCATTGACAAAACTGATGAATAAAACCAAACCTCCCCTGCGATGTCTCTGGCCATGAACCCAGGAAGAAAGAATCAATAGAAGCGACCTTTTCCTCATCAGCATTAGCTTTGGGAAAGAAATTGAAGGGGTATTCATTCTGACTCAGCTTAAATTTTTCATATTTCAAGGGTGTAGAAGAAAAGGATTTCCAAATCAAGAATTATCAAGAGACCACTGTTGAGTCATGAAGGACCATGTAAAGAGGTTTCCTTGAAAAGTAAACCTTTCTGCCAAGCTGCTCCTTCTTCTCTAATAGAAGGAAGACTTCAAATACAGGAAAGATCTACAAAGGCTTCCAAGGAGAACACAGCTCTTACAGTGGCAAGTATTTTGATAAGTTAAAGATGCAGTGATCCAGTGGAAAGTAGTCAGGCAAAACAGGAAGAAAAAGAATCAGTCTTCAGCAGGCAGAAAGCACTGATCTTATTTAATGTGATATTCATGTAGATCCCCTAAGACAGATAACATTTTATGTGCTTCCATGCAGACAATAACTGTGCCATTGCAGATATGCATAAGGCAGGAGGAAGAGAGTAAGTGAGCAAAGAGAACATACATTTCATAAGTAACACTACCAAAAAGAGTGGCCTTTTAAGCTGAAACATTACGAAACTAAGAACAATACAATCGCATTTTCAAAATCTACATAGCAGCATCAATACCACATTATTTGAACTCTTTGCTAGAGATTGGTAACTTTAATAAATCCAATTCACATGCCATACCTGCAGCTGCATCTGAAGTGCTGAGAATTGAGGTCAACACATGGATGATTCCTGTTTTCTGAGGCGAAACAGCAGACACTCAGGTTCTCATGGAAGGTGTAGAGACAAATATCCCTTTTGGCTGTTCACCTAGGACTTGGCCGACCTTGGGCGAAAAAGCATTAAGTTGGATAACAACAGATGTCTGCTTCAAGAAAATATATTTTTGATGCAGTGGACAGTATGAAAAGCAAGCTCATTTCCAGAGAGCAGGAGAGTGTGTGTGTGTGTGTGTGGTCTCCCTGTGGGACTCTATTTCTCCGTGGACAGATTGTTGTGGTTTTCCTGGTGGACAACAACTAGACAAAATGAACTGGGCCAGAATCTCGGACTGGCTTGTAAGTCTGTTGGGTATTTTCTATCATAGATTTGGATGGATCTTCCTGAACCTGTAGATACTTTCTCTCTTTCTCTGCCTCTTTTTCTTTCTTGTTTCTGGACAGAGGTTTTTTCTTTTTCTTCTTTAATGGCCAAATATGCCTCTTTAATGACTTCCTCTTTGCATTTTACAGAGATAGATAATAAAATCTGTATTCTGCTGATGGCTGTATTCCTTGGACTGGGTTGTAGGATTGTCAAAAAAACATGTTGCCTTGATGCCTATAGAAGAACTATATAAAGTTCATCAGACCAGCAGTAATTCATTTTAATATATAATTAACAGAAGAATCACTTCATCAGGTCCAACTAAGGTCTATCCAGTCTCTGAGAGTCATCAGTATCATAGTCCTCAGGAAAGTAAAGGATAAGCATACAGCAGCTTTCAGTGCACAGGACTTCCCAAGACAGAACTGTACCTTGATGACTGATAGATAAGAGCCATAGGATGACAGAATACATTGGGTTTAAAGGACGTCCAAAGATCATCTAGTCCAATCCCCTGCAGTGCACAGGGGGCATCTCCAGCTAGATCAGGTTGCCTGGAGCCTGCTCCAGCCTCACCTTGGATATCTATGCTGCTCTGTCGCACACTCTGAAGCTACAAAGCTAATGTTGTAATACTCCTCGTATGATTTTCCTGATACTTCTATTTAACCTACTGTCTCTCCGATTTGACCTAGATGTCATCACAGCATCACCGGTTGGAAGGGACCTGGAGGATCATCTAGTCCAGCCCTGTGTTGGCTGTGCCAAGCCCCACACAGGCTACAGAAACAGTCGCGTTGAAATACTAGCTCAGGGCTAGCACATAACCTGATCGGAAGGTTTAGAAATTACTTGGGAAACATCATCGTAACCAGAGGACAAAACCTGAGGCAGTGCCACCTGTCCAGAGACACCCGAGTTCAGCTTGTGGAGCACGGCCTATGCCCTGCGACTGAAGGAGGTGCCATCGGGGGCATAAGAAACAGCAGGTTCTCGCAACACCGTCACTGTGAGGGACAAGGATTCTACGGGGCATCCACGGATAGGCCGGTGGCGATGTGGAGGGGGGACCGGAGCCGCCCTATACGAGCAGCCCTGGACGAGGCGCTCCCGCCGTTCCCGCCTCGCAGGCCCACAAGATGGCGCCGCGGATCCGGGGAGGAGCCGGGCGGAAGTGGCGGCAGTGGCTGCGCTCGCTTGGCCCGGAAGAGCAGGCGGGACCGGCAGAGGCCGAGGTGCTTGGTTCCGATTAAGTATCCTGCGCCCATGGGGATGTGGGTACTTGGGTGGGTGTGGAGACAGTAGGGTCCGGCGCTGGCTGCGGCCTGGGCGGCTGGGGTCGGGGTACGGGGCAGCCGAGGCAGAGCGGGACGGGACGAGGCAGGCCAGGCCGGGACGGGACGAGGCTGGCCAGGCCAGGCCAGGCCAGGCCCGGCCGGGCGGGGTAAACAACGGCGAGAGCGAGAAGACCTCTGGAGGGGGTGCATCTTTATTGGGTGTTCGTGGCTCTCAGCTGGGCACTGCGCGCCCTCAACTTTCCCTTCCCTCGGCCTCGGGGCGGGGGTGCAGGGAGCTCGGGCGGGAGGGACCTCGTGTGCAGGGAGTCGGGAGCGGGGTGAGGCCGGCCAGCGGCCCTGTGGCCCTGCCAGCCCTCAGGTTTAATTGTTTGCGGTGCTTGACGCAGGCGAGAGCTGTCTCTTGGTTTTGTGATGTTTAAAGTCGCTGAGCTGAGGCTGCATCTGAGAGGGTAGAGAATGCATTTCACCTTCAAAAGCGGTGTTGTGGGATTTTCATCCTCTTCCCCGTTTATGGTTAAACTAACAGGTCATATATGAAACATAAACCAGCTGGGGTTACTAATAATTGTACAGCTCCTAGTGCTTCACCTTTGGCCTCTGAGTTTCGGCCTAAAATATGTTTTGAGTTTATGTCCAGGGTCTTGGAGAAGACAGTCCCTCATTTGAGGAGTGGCAGAAGATTACACTGTCTTCTTAGTCTCTGCTCAAGTCAAAAGAGCCATGATATATATGCTCAAGTTTGATCTGCTTGCTTTTTTGGATGCTGCTTTGAGGGTTAAACTAGATGACCTGCAAAGGTCCCTTCCAATTCAGTGCGTTCTATGATTCTAAGTGTGGATTGTTGTTACAACAAGCATAGTTTTGTTTTATGTGTAATTTGTTTTCCTTCCATTCACAGGAGTTAATGCTACTGATGTAAGGATGTTGCAGTGAAGACCTCACAGTGATAGGTAGGTCTTCATAGCTCAAAAGACTCCTGTAGGGATGGTGAGCACCCACAGCTGCATCCTAAATGCCAGAGGTGTCTTGCATTTACAGCCATTCACAAACAAGAAGGCAGTGTATAGTGTTGAGAGTTTTTACCTTCTTTTTAAGGGAAATAGCTTGTACTGCCATCTGTCTCAGCAATCACAGGCATATATTTCTGTGTGACTGTAACTGGGGCACTTTGGTATTAAAGCTTATCTAAAATAAGCAGTGTTGAAGCACTTCTTGGACATTTCCCTCTTCTGGTGGTAATTCCACACCGAAAGTAAGTATTAGCAGTATAAGCAGTGTTTTGGGTAAGAAGTGGTGTTACATGGCATGCTTTTCTTACTGAACTCTTTGTTCAAGGGTTGTAGTAGGGTGGGTTCAAACTACACAGCACAAATTGAAGTTTAATACCTTCAGCAGTGAAACTTACTGTCATAGGAAACTTACTGTGGAAACACAGTATCTGTGGGTTCAGAGGAATTACAATTTCTAGCTTCATATACTGAGGAAACAGTTCAGAACTGAAGAAAGTATCTGAGCTGACATTTGCTGAAATTGTGAGGACTATACCTGGGAAGGTATTTCTTGTGTACTTCTAGTATTTTACCGACCATCTCTTACTACCTGTAACAGGTGCACCTGCCCTGGTAAAGACTGAAACCTGTTGGCTATTGAAACACTATTTTGTACAGTTTGATTGAAAGGCAAGACCCTCATCCAATTAAATGTTTCAGTCTGAGGGAGCAGAGGCAAAAGCAGCAGTGGGCAAAGGATGTGGTGGTCAGCTGTCAGTTGTTTTGGGCATTTCTAGGGTAAACATAAGTTTGCTTTTTCAGGAAAGCTTTGTACAAATGGGTCTTTTGTTGAAATCTACTGAATGTATTGTAACCTCACTTTTTTAATATATTTTTACCTTAATACCATGCAACAGGTTAATTAATTAATTATACACTACTCATCAGTGTTCTGATTAAAGCCAAGCCCTCCTCAATCCTGCATTGGTCCTTCCTAAGCTGTAGCTCATGTCTCCACTGCAACAGCCATGCAGCAGCACCCTATCCAGCACACTGCTAGAGGAGTTTGCTCCCAGGGTGTGGACCTTACCAAGCTGTAAGAAAAGCCCCAGTATTTCATAGTTGTCTCTTGACATTGCGTTAACTTTTATCGACTCCACTGGAATTAAATGCTGCCATTGCTGTTTATTTGTTTTCAAATAAAGGCTTACTTGCCTTGACTTGGTAAGAAGGCACGTTTTGATGAAAGGCAGTAAATACATCCTTCTCTAATTACCCGTGGAGAAATATTTTAAAAATGAGAAAGAAAAACCATTTGTGAGAACGTAACTTTTCCACTGTTAACAGTCAGTATAGGAGAACAGATCTCTGCCGCGTTTTAAAGTCTACGTTTGCTGGTGAGTTTTATGCATTCAGTTGTGTCCGTATTTTACTTTTAAAAGTATAAATTGCAAAGTCAAGTTAACGCATTTATTTTCTATTTCTTGTCATGTTCCATATTTTATGTTGCTTGTTTTGGAAGAGTAATTCAGCTCAAGACAATACTGGTCCTGCTCTGACGGGGGGGATTTGACTAGATGATCTTTTGAGGTCCCTTTCAATCCCTAATATTCTGTGATTCTGTGAATTTAGTGTTCTAGCCTGCAACATTTTTATTGTCCACTTATATTTGTAATCTAATGTTTCATGAATTTATGAAAATAACTAAAGTTTCTGTCTTTGGCAAAACAGGTTTTGCATATCTGGTAAACTAATATAGTTGAATATTTTGTCAGGGTTTTTCCTCTCTTTCCCCTTCAGAGAATACACGTACATGTTGTATATTAATTATAGAGTATCAGACTTCACCGCTTTAAAGTACATTTTCATGAAGCTCTGTATGTGATCTCTGCTTATGCTGAAGCCAGTGCAATCTTTTGTCATGTAGTACGTGGAATGAACATGAAAATGATATACGTGTACTTTTTCTGAAGTATTAAATAAAAGAATCAGCTTGCTTGGATTTGGGTTTTTAAGTATGAGGAAAAGGTCTTACAGCAACCTTGGCAGTACCTACATATGTATGGGAAAGGGATGAAAAGTGTGTGTGTGTGTCAAGAGAACAGCAATGAAAGTTTTGAAGAGGCCTAGGATGGCAAGTTTGATATGAACAAAGGGGGACAACACAGGAGCCTTTTATGTATCTGTGGAGCTTCAAGTAAGTGTTACAGGTCACTGTAGTGTTTTACAGTGACCTCAGCACTAGGTTTTCTACTTCCTCTGGGCAGGCAGGAAAGAATACAACAAACTCACATGCTTTGGTTGCCTAGTGCCTGATTCTGCAATGTTTTACTCACATTACTCATCCTGTTGATTGCAGTGGGACTGCTCATGTGTGTGGGGCTTCTTGTAGATGGATTGCTGTAACCAGGGTTTTAGGAGTTTGAGATTAGACTGGGTTTTGCACAGGGCAGTAATTTGTCTTTGTGATAGCTGTGTGCTTTGCATTTTCTTTGAACATGCCTCATTCCTGTTCTCCTTTCATGCAGTATGGCTTGGCTTTAAGATGAAAAAACGTTGCTGTTGAATGAGTATTGTGGCAAGTAAACATTACTGAAAACAAATAATCCTTATCAAAGCTCAAATGTGAGGCAGAACTCGGCTGGCATATATACTATATTCATATGCATTTCAAAAAATGCCAATTTATTCTAGTATGAATTTACAACAGCTTTAAGTGCTCTCTTGGCTGTATTCCAGTGTTTGCTGGGAATAACATTTGACCATCTCTTAGGGCTAGCAGCAGTAGTTTAGTGTAGTGAGTTTGTTACCTTTCAATGGCACTCACCTGTCCTGGTTTGAGTCACAATAGAACTAATTCTGTTCAGTGATTCTACTTTTCAGCTCAGTCTCTTCAAAGTCACTGCATTTTCAGCTGTCAGCAGCATATTTGTGCAGACAGTGTCTGCTTCTGCAGGTGATTACACTTGATATTTACAGTTACTACCAGGAGTTGGTGTGCAGAAAGGCTCTTGTTTAGACTTTTGCCTGTGAAGGCCAAGGTCACTGCTAAATCTCATGTTTCATGTTGGGATGCAGTGAGTAAGAAGCTTCTCCCTGCAGGGAGGAGTGCATGAGGCAGGTGATCCTAAACTGAGCAACAAACTGTTTCATCCCTTGTATGTTGTATTTGCCATAAAGATGAGGGACCACAAAGGTCAGTGCTTTTCCTATGTTGCCTGTCTTCTTCAGTGGCCAGTGTCTGAGAAGGACCCTGTCCATTCTGCCTTTGCTCACTATTCATGTAGTCCTGAATCCATTTCAATAATCCAGCTCCTGAATCCAGTCTGGGACTTACCCGGCATCTGCAGCAGTGGTGACAGTGATATAATTGCCAGCCCAGTATGTGGTCTGTATGTATTTAATATTATTGTTTTCCTTAAAGCTGTTGCAGCGTTCCTAATCAATGGGTGTCTCACCCTTTTTCTGTCTTTCTTCCCCTTCTGGTGAGAAAGAGAAATTTAATAGCAAGAGCATCTGTCTAGTGGCCAGCCCAGACTCAACCCATGACATCACCCAACATCAGGTTTAACCTGAGGGTCTCTGAATAGGGCAAAGTTAGTCACCATCCCTTGATGTGTTTAAAAGTTGTATAGATAAGGTGCTTAGAGATAGGTTTTAGGAGTGATGAGACAACAGTACGGTTAGAGGTTGGACTTGATGATCTTATAGGTCTTTTCCAACCTAAATGTCTCTGATTCTGTGAAGCAACTAACATCTAAATCTAATGTAGTAATTCTCAAGTAGGGAGAGAATTCAGAATGTTTCTCAGGGATTCATATAGATAAATCACACTGAAAATGCTGGTAGTTACAAATCCTGACTTGTAGTTACAAGTATCTTGTTCTCCCTCTGACCCAGTCTTTTTGTTTTCATTGTTTCTGTCCAGTTGCCCCTCTTTCCTCATGTTTAAAAAAAAATGTGATTGCAACTTGAATGAGCCTTTGTTTTCTTTATGGAACACAGGGTCAGATATCTGAAACAAAATAGAGAAATAAAATAAAAGGATTGTCTGCAGTTGTAAGTGCACAGTAGGTTTAAACAGAAACCTTGCTACTTGAATGGAGTCAGGATGAGTTTAAGCATTTCATGGTAATTGCTGCTTTTATAGATGTCCCTGCACAGACACCACTAAAGAGAGAGAATAGCGTGTTTCATTTAAGCTTAGTATTTATGTTTGGCATTAATTTGGAAAGTAAAGGTTGTAGAATCATAAAATGTGGAGACAAGGGAAAAAAAAGAAGGATAGCGGAAAGTGTTTAGTCCCAGCATTTTAGGCTGCATTGTGCAGAAGGCTCCCTTTTAACCTTCTTACTGTAGTGGGGAATTTTAAGGATGGGATTTTTATTTATGCTAATCAAAAACTATAAAGAAGAGACCCTACTAGCTGAAACAGAGAAGAGATATTTGACAGCTGCAGGCTATAGTACTCAGGTTTAACAAAAATACGTTAAGTGCTTGTAAAGATCTTAATACATCTAGTTTTGAATTAAAAGGCTGCTGTTTTCATTTCTAGTTCACCTTGATCACCAGAACAAACTCCACAGGAGATGGTAAGTGATCTTTATGGGTTTATATGTGGTAACTTCAGTCACATATTATACACAAAATGTGTATAAACACTTCCATTGAACCGGCAGTGCAGACATGTAAAAATTAGATGTGAAAGTAGCTAAATTGCTTTTAAAATAGAATTTGGATTACAACAGAGAGTGATTTGTCTACTCCTGGGAAGCCTCCAGAGACATAACAGGAAAATAAAGGAAGACTCTGATCATTTGCCCTAGATTTATAGCTTTTGTTTCCTTGAGGAAGTATCTTATTTCCATTTATTCTGCAGCTGAATAAGTACAGACATAGAATTAAGTTAGACTTTAAAGTGTTCTTTTCCCTTTTCCACCCCAATGGTAAAGCATTTCTGTAATTTTTTTTAACAGATGTATTTTTAAAATTCAAATGTAAAAGGAGCTTTCAAGGGTCACTTTCAACAAAAAAGCCACAAAAAGTAGTTGGACAGGCACCAGCATCTCAGTCCAGTCTACATGAACTGACTTTTTGTCTTCCTTTCCTCCAAATTAACAACTGGAGCTAGTCAGCTAGACAAACCAGCCAGCTGGATTCCAGAGCTTTCAGTAAAGTCATGAAGACCCTTTTTAGAAAGATTTTAGAAGGACTGGATAATTTTGAGCTTTAAAAGAATACATTGTTATCTTTAGAAATACATGGAATGTATGAGCTACTTGTTTTTGTTGAGCTTCATGATGTTTCAAAACTGGGCTTTTAAGGGGAAAAAAAAATGGGCAAAATATTCTAAAAGTAACGGATCAGAAATATCAGATTTGACAACAAGATGTTCTCATCTGTCTGCTGAAGTGTGAGAAGTCAGTGTGACATTCTTGAGGAAAGCAAGAACAGTAAATAAAATGTTTTTAATCCAGCTTTTAGGTGGTTGGAAGATTAAGAATGAAGAAATTCCATATGGAAGGCAGATGCTTTTGCTTGCACCCACTCATAGGAATCAATATTCTGAAATGCATGGTCTTGTAGCAGCACAGTGTCTCACCAAGAGGAGAATGAGGATGAAGTTTCAACTCTATGAATTGTTACTTTTCAGAAAAGATAACTTGTCTGGACTTTCAAAGCCTGTAGCTGAGTTCCAGAGCTCTTCACAAATAGGGTGCGGTTCTTGATCAGAAATAGCTTAAGGAATTTAAGCTGGTGTGATAGGTTTTCTTGATGGAGGTACTCTGCTTCTGAGGGCTTCGTTTTGCAAGAAGAAACTTAAGGCTTACAACTATTACTACAAACTCTGACAACCAAAAAGTGAAAACAAATAGAAGGAAACTTCTTTGTACTGTTAGCATTAAGTGGCAAAGATTTCTCAGTTTTGTTTTTTTTTTTTGTTAGGAGATTCTAACTTTTTCCCAAAGAATCATTCTCTTAAGGCTACAGAATGGTGTTAGTACAGATCAAAAAAACATGCCACAAGATTTCTGTCTTGTATGCCCTTTTTTAGTAGAAAGCAAACAAACAACTGTGCGTGTCACATTCATGTCTGAAAACCTCTGCTAATCACAGAATCATCATGGCTGGAAAGGACCTCCAGGGTCTTCGAGTCCAACCTTTATCCTAGTATCTTAACTGCTAGACCATATCCCTAAGTGCCGCGTCCACTCGTTCCTTAAACACCTCCAGGGATGGTGACACCACCACCTCCCTGGGCATCTTGCCATAGTTTTGAGTGTTTGCTAGAACATGGCTTAATTAAAATTGCATTTTAATTTAAAATACTAGCATTCCATTTTGGTCCAGAATCTAAAAGTATTCTATAGGGAAATTAAGATTTGAGGAAACAAAAGAAAACTATTTTATTTACTTGTTCTAGACTGTAGTTTACTTTATGGCCTCAAGATCCTCTATTATGCTATTGTTTGGAGAGTAGCAGGAGGAGGGAGATGAAATGGCATATAGGAACTGGGCTTTAGGCTAAAGAGGCTGAGAGATTTTCTAGTTGCTGGTGAGATCTGAACAAAGTGAAACTTTTACTTTAGGAAACCTAAAGTTAGCGGGAAGACATGGGAAGGTGTTTTACAATATGTTTTGCTCTCTAGAACTATTTTTATGTGCTTTGTCCAGTGGTATTTTATTACCCCTTTTTGTATGATTGCTGCTGAGTACAAAAGGGAGCTTTACTGGCAGCTTGCACTGGACTAAACAGAGTCTTGTATCAAGGCCTTTTTGATCAAGGCTGTGATGGATATATGAACTTGGCTGAGTTGCCTTTTGACCTTTTAAGAGAAACTTGTTTTGGCAGGCAGATGGAGGAAATATGTTCCTGGATAAAATGAATGCTTTTGTTTTATGTGGAGGAATTTTAATCTCCTGTGTTTTCTGTCTGCGGATTTGGAAATCGGATGTAGGTTGTAACACATACACCTTGGAATGATTCAGTTCTTCCAACTCACATGAGCAACTTATGAGTTGTGGAATACAGCCACACAGCGTATACCCTAAAAAGAACAGGTTCCCACTGTAGTAGCATGATTATTTGGAAAATACTTCCTGGACATTACAACATCAGTATTACTAATGAAGTGGAGCATACTTATGCTCTACTAATGCTTGTCCTTTTTCATATTGATCTGGTTTATCATAGGAAAAGGATAACTATGATTAAATGGAAGAGTTTTCATTTGTTTACAGTGTTCCTCCACAAAATTACTGGTTGTTTGGGTTTTTTCTATGTTCTTTCCCTCTCCCCCATGTTTTTGGCCACAGGAAAGCACTGAGCCATGGTATTCTAACCAAGTGTATGCAGGATACTGGAAGCATTATGACTTTGCCATGCGCTGGATGCGTAGACACCAGGAAGCCTACAAGAAAGCTATGGAGTCCTATTACTACCTACAGTGGCATCCTTTTGCAGCCTTTCCACACAGCCACTGCTCAGGTTGGGATGGGAGTGATCACTTCCATACCCACAGGCATTCCTCCAGCTATGGAGCACAAGGCAGAGCTCCAGACCATGGAACACCTCAGCAGTACACAGAGGCCCACCAAGGGAGTGAGGATGCTGACTGGGTATCCGAAACAGAGGAAGACTCTGAGTCTGAAGGGGAGATAGAATATGACCTGAGTAACATGGAAATCACAGAGGAGCTTCGTGAGTTTTTTGCACAGACAGAGAGGCACCGGGAAGAACGACGTAAGTCCATGCTTTGTTCTGTGTTTTTCGGTATGTTGTGGCCATAACACTGAGTGATAAATGGCTTCAACGTTTAAAGGTTTGGTAGGAATTCACAGAAATAGATGCTGCAAGTAAGCACAGCCAAATGGGATGATGATGACCAAACTGATGACTGCATTTAAATATTATTTGTTAGAAATGAGTATCAGAAAATCTTTAAAGATTTTTCGATTACAGTTATGACTGCAAAAAAACCAGAAGGCAGTATTCATCTTCAGCACTGAAGGAAACACCCCAGAACTTTTATGGTTAAATCTAGTTAACATCTCTGTCAGAGAGGGGAACCCGGAGGAAGTGCTTTACTACATCACTGAACTCTAGAGTAAGCCTTGTTGTACTTTATAAAATGGGGCAGCCATTTTGTTTGTTATTCTTTTCTAACCCACCAATTAAAATTTCATGACCTTTCTCTTCCTCCTCTGCATCCCTGGGGTACTCTTCATTCTGAACTACACCACAGGTTTCTCATTGTTTTGCATCTTGTTCTGGAACCAAATCCTTAAGCAGGGAATATAAATGAAAGACTTAAGATTTTTCTCAGGCCTTCATTCTCAGTGGTGTTGTCTTTTTGTTTCTATAAAATTCTTAAAAGAAAGAGAAGATTATACTGTACTCTGTCACTGTGTTGCACAAAGAAACATTGCAGGCAAATTTATTTCTTTTCAGAAAGCAACATTACGAAAATAACTTTTCCCCCATGACTCAAATACCCAGAATGAATGTTTAATGGGACTTTCTCTGTTCTCTGTCTTCTCTGAAAGAGTGAGATGTTCTAAAAATGTGTAATAAAGGCAATGATTGAGAGAGAGAAGTATTGTATGAAGCTTTTTGATCAGATGGTATCTGGGGAGTGGAGACCCTTCACCTTATCTTCACACTTCCTATCAGTATGATGCACAGTTGATGTAGTTAGTGGAGGATAGTGAGGTAAGGAGCTCAGTGGCAGTGCCTGACATATCCTGTTCTTCATAGTGTTTTCACAGAACCAGCTTGATGTTCCCTGACATGTTCTTTTAAGGTACAGAATGCTTTAGGATGCTCAACTACTTCTGAAAATGCAGTGTCTTTAGGTTTAGTTTATAGCTAATGGTGTTTAAAGGTGTGCAAGTGATTAAAGTACTGTCCTGGAAAGTGGAGAATCTGGGCTCAGAGATGTTCTCTGTGGCAAATATCCTGTTTGACCTTGGTATAGCTGTTTAATCTCTTCCTGACCCCTCACTGGCTGCTCTTGCTAAAAATATGATTTGATTCTTTATGATGGGCAGGTGAATTGGAAAGAGTTTTTTTATGACTCAGAATCCAGACGTTACTGTTGTTCTTCCCACCACAGCAGTACTTGGAGCTTTTTTGGAATAATTAGGTCTCTTCTGTGTGCCACGTACTAGCCTTGTTCTTGATAAGTGTAATGGCATTCGCTTCAGCAGCACTAATCCAGTTCTTCATGAAAATTTATGCAAAAACTGGTCTTTAGCTACTGCTTGTCTCAGTTTCTTTAGTAGTTTTCCTCATAAAGTGAGGATAGTAATAAGTCTGCAGCTCCTTAAAGCATGAAAAAGTAAACAAGTACTTGATTTAATTGAAATTTGAAGGTGCCGCAGAACTCTTATCTAAATGCTAATTCTATGAATGTGTAAAAGTACAATATGATGTAGTTGAGAAATAGTTTTTTCTTGCATGGTAGTGGAAAAGGAAAATAGAACAATTTTTTTTTATTCTGTTGAAGTTTCTCAAAAGGAGAAACAAAAGCAGGAGAAGAAAATCATTGTTACCCTGATGGTGTGAAAATGAGCTGGTGTGTTGAAGGCTGTACCAGTGTACTTTAGGAGGTAGCCTTCTGAACAAAATGGAATGTGGTGGTTCATTAAGCTGTGACACTATTGTGCTGTATCTCTCATACCGTGCTGAAGAATGGTTGCCGTTCTGTGTCTGTGATTGAGAAGATTGAGATGTAATGCATCCACAAAAGAAACTCACAGTCTGTAGTTGTTTCCCCTCTGATACCTTTACCTTTTTAATCACAAAGTGTACATCCTGGGCTGCTTCTGCAAACCTTAGGAGCAGTTTTGTGGAGAAATTTGGGCAGTATAAAGCTCAGTAATGCCTGAAATTTAGGTACCTGTCTCTGAAAGAGATGTTTGTAATGTTGAGGCAAGATTTTTTTTAAACTGAATGGAAATGCTTGGGCATGGCAGAACCATATACTGTGCTTGATGATCAGCTGAAGTGTAAGCCAGCTGTTAAGCAACATGAAGTGGAAGGTTGTGTCTCATGTTTTCTTTTTCTGGCATAAATAAGGAGCTCTGGGTGGAGCCTTTGACCCCAGCACCTTGATGCTAACTTTGGGAGAAGAAACTTGGGTTGCTGCTCTTCTAGAATGAATGCTATGGAAGGATTCGTTATGTAGTCATTGGCAATTTACAGAAGTGTGAGGGACATGGGAAACAAACTTCAATGGGACAAAGGGGATTTGGGCATGTAGGGAGGGTATATTAGTTGGGCACTGGAACAGGCTGTCCAGGGAGGTGGTAGAGTCACTGTCTCTGGAGGTGTTTAAAAAACAAGTAGATAGAGCACTTGAGGGCATGATCTAGGTGTTAGGGAGATCTTGGGATGGGGGCTGGACTTGATGATCCTGGAAATCCTTTTCAGCTGTGATGGTTCAATGATTCTGTTTTAGAAGGATGACTTCCATTAGTCATGTTTTTTCAAGGCCTACAAAATTAGGAAATGCTGTGCAACATTAATGCAGATGTTTTGGACATGGGTAATTGAGTCTTGATTTACACAAGAAGATATAGCTGGCTCCCACATATGATCTGTGTCTCATCAACTTGTAGAAAGATAATCAAATTGACTAAAATGAGTCCTAGCTGATACCAGATTCTTTGCTTCTAATGCCTGCTCTGCTGGGCATAAACATGATCACAAACACCAAAGGATAAGATCTTGCAAACCTTAACTGTGGAAGACTTAAATAACCCTGAGATGTAGGTGGGAAAGGTCTTTTCATCTGGATGGTGGCATGTAAGCTTAAAAGCCGCTTGCAGAGATGAAAGTTTCAAAGATAAGAAACCAGTGCGTCAGACTAGCAAAGAGAACTTAGGGTTCATTTCATTCCGTAGCTGCCACAAGCTTGAACCAGCAGATTCCTCACTTCTGTAGCGATTTGGTCTTCGTTTGTTTTCACAGTAGGTATTCACAGTGATTGACTGACTCATACAGTGAAACATTTGAAACTAGTGAAGTCTAAGCCTTGCTGCATGATTTAACACTTCAGCCATGATACAATTGTTCATAAACAACTGCTTTTAAAACAGTCTCTTTTCATGTTTTTGAATTCATGTCCAAATCTTGCTAGTTCTTGTGTCCATGTTGTTGCATGTTGCAGTCAAGTTACGTGATCCTGGAATGTCCCAAAGCAATTGTGAGCAGAGTTTTGCTGAGGCTGTATGTACTCAAGACTTACTCATACACTACCTAATAAGCTTGTATTCCACATACACAGTACACTTGGTTAAAATATTTTACAGAGAGTTTTAATCTTTCCTCTTCAGTGGTTTCTTCGTATGCAATCGTAATTATCTAGCAATTTTGTTTATGGGTTTTCTTGTCAGGCTAGTCCATTGTTCTTGTTCTCCATGTAACTGGTGATCCTAATATACTGTGCTTCTTTGGGGGTGTTTTTAGTTGCCAGAAGTCTTCCTTCTGGCTGCTGAAGAGCACCTGGTTATTCTTCTAGGTTACCGTACCTGTCAGACCTGGGTTGTGTACTGAATTCTCCAAGCATCCTAGATGTAGAAGACAGAATAGAGTAAGTTACCTTTTTATTTTTGTAGGAATTATAAGTACAGAAACCAAGAAAGGAAGATTAATGATCCTGACAATTCTGTGAATGGTCTAATTGGTCTGTTTATTACACTTTTAAATTTAGCCTTTGAGACATGTAGTTTGTCTCAAAACCAGTTTTTATTCCCTTTTTGTATCTGGGTAAAGATGACTAGTGTAATTGAGTGAATACAGCACTGCAAGTACATGGAGAACCATTCTGTAGTAATCAACAGGCAAAGAGACAGTATCCTAAAAATCACAGAAAAGCAAAGGGAGGTAGTACCGTCAAGTCAGTTCATTACTGTTGGGTAATAGTCTGATGATTGTTAATTCTTTGACTAGTTTTTCCATTAAAGCCTCTGTATTGCCCCCACATACCCTCCAGCTTTTCCGAAAATAATGTTGTTTCAACTTACAATGTTCATGCTAGATGGAAAAACCTTTAAAAAAAAAAAGAAAAGGAAATGGTGAATGAAGATGTTTATTTCAAACCAGAAATTCGTAGGGTTTTTTCCCCTCAGGTTTCTTTTTGCTCTGAAAGATGGCAATTGTCACTGTCTCTTCCATGAAAAGGAAGTAATGGAATTTTCCATGTTTTGAAACTCATTTGTGTGGTATGAGATCCATGAAACATTTGATTTTGTTATAGGCCCAAAGACTTTGCAGGTTTGCTGTCAGCATATTTTCCTTCTTTCCTTTAGTTGTGGTTGATGTTTCTTTCTCCCTGTTCTTCATCTGTCTTTCACTCCATCAGATAGTAGGTCAAATTCATACTCTTCATTTCTTTGCTACATGAAACTGTCAAAGCAGTGTCAACGGTGAACTTAAAAATCTGCTCAACTTCTTTGGCTTTGTGAGTTTTGTTGTCATGTTAACTTTCACCATGATCTTTAGAAGCTGAATCGTGGAAGCTTCTGAGAAATGCCTGTGAAATAAGAGTTCTTTCTGCAACATGTGTGGGTGCTTGAGAGATGCTGTTGAAGCACGTCCTTTTGTGAACTGGAGGAGAACTGTGAAAGGCTCTACTTTTCTGCAGCATCTCTGCTCTTCATTGAATGTTTTATTGTGGAGCCACAGAATTCTCAAGTGTTCACTGTGTCCACTGTAGAGGCTGCTGTTTGATACTGGAAGTCAACAGCTGAGAAAATGCCTCTTTCCTAGAGAAACAAAAGTGCTGCATTTTTTTTTTTTTACTGCTTTAATATTGGAAAATGATAAGTACTGGAAAAATAGAGGGTGTTAACAGTATCTAGAGGGTGATAGTTCAGTAGAGGTTTGTAAGAGATGGGCTTATCTTTGTACTAAGAATATAAAATGTCGCTTTGCTTGGTGACACAGTGCTTCCTAGAGTATGTGATAGTCTGGAAAATGTCATTGGGTCTCATACCAGAGACAGAACTTGAGCTTAGAAGAATGTATAATTTTGCTGTGTGAGCCTTTTCTATCAGTCAAAACATTTTGCAACAAGTGGACATTATGATGCAGAGGTATACTTGCAGCTATAGGAATTAATGAGATGCCCAGAAAGCTCAGAGTGCTGCTGAGGAAACTGTTTTCTGTATCACCAGACAAATGGAGTTAGTATATTCTCTGCTGTATGCTCAGGATGATTGTTTGAATGTTAATACATATAATGGGAAATCATACGTGAAATCTCTTTATTTGTTACGTGCCTCAGGCTGAGACTCTTTGACGGAGTTGGCAACTCCTGAAATCACACAAATGCAGGACCAGACTTCTTGTTTTGCTGCTAAGGGGTGTCCCAGGTTTCAGCTTCTAGGTGGTATCTAAGGATGCTCCATGCTTGCAGCCTGGACAGTTGGGTGGAGCTGAGACTTGTAAAGCTGCCTCCCTGTCTGCCAGTAGCTGTACTAGGCTCATTTTTCATAAACAACTGTAAAAAGTTATACAGCAGGTTTACAGCTAGAAGCATGGCAAAAGAAGCTCAAGTAGATCAGTATAACTGCAGTATAGTCATTCTTTTAAAAGGAATGCCAAGATGTCAAAGACCTCTATTTCATCTTACATTTAATGGAAATGAATAATGCTGTCTTAATATGAAATACATATTAAACTTCGGAAACCAGTATTTGGAATTGCCACCCCTTATTTGTCTGTCTAATGCATTCCTGTTATTGTAGTGGAGTTAGTAAATACCTCAGGTGGCTTGGTGAGAGCTTCTGTTTATTCGCTTTATTTATTTATAATGGATTTTGAGTGGCTCAGCAGGACGTAAGCAAAAACCTTCAAGTGGTACAAGAATGAACAAAATGGTCTGAGAATTGTTCATTCCAGACCTTGTGCTTAACAGATAAGTTAGATGTCATCCCTGTGACCAGAACACATCCTGTCAATGTGATATTTGCTGGAAAAAATGCAGGGTTTGAGCTACCCTTTTTCCCTAAGAACTGTTGCCCCCTCTGTTATTTGTGAGACAGTCTGAGATCTGGTGATCTGGTGTTGTTGCTGCTCATTGTTAAATGAGTGCCGTGATAAAATTACTTCTGACTGGATACGTCTTGAGGATATGAGAATAGGGCATGCAGGGCAGAGACAGATCACTGCTGCTTTCTGCTGTCCTGGCCTCTCACCTTGCATGTCTTAGATCTGCTTTTGATAGGTGTTTCTTGATAGTTGCTCATCTCAGGAGTAACCTGTGGAAACAGGTCAGTAGCTTGCTGTGATGGATCAGCTAGTGGAACTTTCTCTTCACAAAGAATATACATGTGCTAATTCAGTTTTAGGTCAGACAAGCAGAGTGTCAGTGCCTGTTTCATGTCAGCATGGTTTGGAAGGCTTGAGGGCATTGCTATGACATACCTGGGCTCTGAAAAGCTTTGGCAGAGTCCCACCAGGCTGAACTCAGAGCTGAGAGGCCATGTGTGGAACAAGGAATCCTTTCCATGTCTTGTAAGAGCAAATCTAGCTTTCAGAATGCTGTTACAGAAGATGACTTCATATGGGAAGTCATGTGTGGGAAGACGCTGACACTACTTATGCTGTTAACCGGAGATGGTAATTTTTTGAAGGCAGGTCTGCCTACTTGCTTCTGCCATTGGCATCTGCAGCTGCTCTGAATGGCTCCTCATTCTTTGTCCCTGCAGGGGAGCCTATGAAAGCAGCTGCTGTGAAAAAGAGCAGGTGAGACCATGCTGACAGATAGAACTCTAGGGAAAAGTGGTATAAAAGCTGCTCTGTGCTAATCACTCTACTCGGACAGTCCGTCTTTGTAGTTTAAGCACTCTTCCATTTCCCCTAGAATTTCTCAATTCCTTGATTACACCTTCAACGATCTAGGTGCTACATGTTGCATTTCTGGTTCATTAAATGATTGTACTTAGGAAGGAGCTCTGTCTCACTTCCATGCTGATAAATCTGCGTTTATCCACAATTAGTGCAGTATTTCCAACTTTCCTAAGTGGACAGTGACAGCATGGGCTTTTAATTTTTTTATAATACAACTTCTTGTGTCTGCCTGGAGGAACTGTTGCTGTAGTAAGCATGTTGAAAGTTTCAGGGTGTACAGCACTGGAGTGATTGTAAAAAGCAAAGTTAAAGACCAAGGTGGAAATAGTTGTAATGATGTCATGTGCTTTCTGTGCTCTTCAGCTACAGAGTTTGCTCAGAATCTACAACAGTGTGACAGCAAAATATGCCAAGTGTTACATATTTTGGGTGTCAGTTATAAACCAAATACCTTGTATAGATTTTCTTAGAGGGGCATAATTATCCCTGCTGTTACTGGGGTGTTGTTCATGTCAAGACTTCAGAAGCAACATTTGCTTTTCAGCATCTTGCTGTGGCTCAGTTTTATCAGAAGTACCTAGATGGAATTCATTGCCATGGGGTGAATGTGGGTGATCTGCCTGAGTCGTCTTGAAACTGATTTCCTTGTGTGCTTAAAATCAAGTGAGAGACAGGCTCTCAAGACTACCCATCGTGGACTTGGATGGCCTTTACAGACCTTCATCATGACCTTGGATGTGCCATATGCAACCAAATCCACAAAAGCTTTTGATATGTGGTACTTAGAAACAAGTGTCCAAAATAATAGTCTTTCTCTTCCAGCCAGGCCTTCCAGGAAGAGGGGAGCTAGTCCTTTTTACCCAAAGGATGGTTTTCTTAAACCCCAAGGTGCAAGAGAATATTGTCACTCCTTTCCAATGGCTGGGTTGAGCACCTGTGCCACCTTGTGATGTCATCTGCTGTGAAACCTATTCCAAGAAATATACAGCACCTCCTGCTCTAGGAATTTGTGTCCATTTTTGTTTTATTTGGGTCTGTTATGCAGGAGTGATAGCACTTACCTCTGTTTTCCTGAGAGACAGGTATCAGTATGACAATATACTGAGAAATAGATGCACTACAGCCATAAGAGGTGCTCAGTACAGATTAGTCACAGAATCAAGGAATCATTTAGATTAGAAAAGACCTTTAAGATTATCAAGTCTAATAGTTAACCGAACTCTGCCAAGCTCAGTACTAAACCTCTGTCTGTAAGCTCCATATCTACACGGCTTTTAAATACATCCAGGGATGAAGATTTGCCCATCTCCCTGGGCAGCCTGTTATGATACCCAATGAACCTTTCAATGAGGAGATTTTCCTAAAGTCTAACCTAAACTCCTGGTGCAACTTGAGGCCATTTCCTGTTGTCCTGTCACTTGGTACTTGTGAGAGAAGGTCAACACCCATTTCTCCACAACCTCCTTTGAGGTAACTGTGATAATGATAAGATCCACCCTCATCCCAGCTGTTCATGAGAGTTACCATTTTTACTGGCTTCCAAAGTACCCAAACCCATTTATACATCAGAGCTTCCCCCTGATACATGCAGACATCTGCAGTACACTGAAATCATGGAGGCAGTGCAAAATGGAAAATGAATCTTAAATGGTTATTTGTACTGAAAGTAAGTTTGTAAAGAAACAAGTAACATAGATGTTACACTGTTGTTATTGTTTGCTTTTAGCTGGATCAACTCCTGTGTTTAATTTTGTTTGTAGTTGTAGTGGCAATTTCTCTTAAATTAAGTTCTTCCTTCACAGAACTTCAGCAAACTTTGGCAAGGAATGTAGTGTCCAAAGAGTATTGATTGTAATACAGTTCTTCCAAAAACTAACAAGCCAGTGCTGTTGTTTCTCACTCTGTACAAACCTCACGGAGCACCTGTATTTCTAAGAGGTCTGCAATTTCTGGTTGAGGTTGCTGGGCAGAAGGATTGGAAGACTTGCTTTTAAAATTCATTGGTTGTCATTGCTTTGGGATTTTTGGCCACTGGTACAGTGGGAAGGAGGCTGAAAAATTGTAAAGAGTCCAGGCTAAGGAGACTGCATCATGTGTGACATGGTGGAGGAGGTGTTGAGGTAGTAGATGACAGAGCATCTGGCTCACTTTGCCTGTTTCTGATCTCTCATTTTTCACTAAGTAAAGCTGGTTATGTGAGGTTATTTGTGGTTTTTTCCCTTGGCATTAGTTACTGACCCCTGTCCTGAAAGGGCCCTCAGGCTAAATGGGCTGTTGATCTGGTAGCTCTTCTCATGTACAGATTTCATGAAGTCATTTAAAAACTTCTTCATTTGTAAGTTGCCCTATTGAAGGGGTAGAGGGAAGGCATGGAGCTCCCACTTGCTAATAGCAACTTTCTAAAGGAAAAGATGCTGGTTGCCTTTTTGAAGAGAGAACAGGGCTCAAACTTCTAGTCCAGCAGCAGATTCTGGAATTATTTCTAGTGTCAAGCATTTCCCTTTTGCAGAAGATATGATAGAAGCACGTCTGCAGATTTTTCTCTGGCATATTTTTCCTGTGTTTTCTGCTGTGTTCTTAATAGTAGACATAGCAATTATCATCTATTAAAGCGTAATTAATGTAACTTATTAGAATACCAAAATGAGCAATGAGAAGGTCAGAGGTAATTTAAGTTTCCAAAGCTATCCTTCAGCCTTTTCTTTCACAAACCATGATATATTTTGTTGATTCATTTGACTCTTTCCAGATGTCTCTTTCAGAATGATTGGTCAGACAGCACACTGTAACTTACTAACAGCATGGACAAAAAGCATATTTACTTGCTAAAAATTAATTTTGTCTGAATCAAAGATTATTTCATTCTGTGTGTCCACAGTAATACTAAATTACGTACTTGCCTCTTAACTGAAGAGTCAGCTCATCACCTGAGTACTCTTCTTTTTGGGAAAATGGTGACATGGTTACAGCTTGTTATCAGAAAAACATGGGTTTGTCAAATGTTTGTTTTAAAGTACGCAGAGAAGCCTGCTAAATTAATGAGTGGCTTTCTCAGACTTCAATTCAGTAGCGTAGTCTGTGGCTGAAGTCAAGAAAGGTATTTTAATGTAGAGTTTGAATGTGCAAGTTTGATTTAGAAGACTGACAGGCTCCTTCCTTCTTGCCTGAAAGCACCAAACTGAGTATTGTGGCTTGGTGGAGCTCATAAAGAGGGCTTTAGACTAGGCTGCAAGAGAGAAGATGATCCAGCTGGGCTCACTGGTGATGGGCCTGGGGGTTGTGCGCTATTGTGTGTGATGAGACAGAGGTCCAGCTGCGTTGTACTGGTATGGACGTCATGGAGAATAAATGGAGGATATTTGAGACCTCTGTAGGTGACCCCTATGGAGAGGAGCAAAGGACTTCTGAAGGTGTAGGAGCAGAGAGGCGAGTGCATGAGAAACAGTACAAAGGAATTCCAGACATTTCATCAGGAGTCCAACTCAAATGTTTCTATGCCAATGCACAAAGAAGAAGAGTTTAGAGATGTGCATGCACATATAGGGCTGTGACCTCACGGAGACATGGTGGGATGGCTCCTGTGACTGGAGTGTTGGAATTAAGGGGTATAAGCTCTTTAGGAAGGACAGACAAGGAAGAAGAAGAAGAGGGAGTTTTACCCTCTATGTCAGTGTCCAGCTGGAGTGTGTGGAGCTCCACGTAGGAGCAGATGAGGAAACTACTGAGAGCTTATGGGTTAGTATAGAAGGGAGGTCAGTAGACATGATGGTGGGGGTTACGCTTCAGACCACCCAACCAGGAAGACCAAGCGGATGAGGCTGTTTGTAGACTGATAGGACTGGCTTCACTTTCACAATCCCTGGTCCTCATGGGAGGCTTCAACCACCTTGATATTTGTTGGGGGGGGGGGGGGTGGTGGTGTGTGCAATAGAGCCATGCATAAGCTATCACGACATTTCTGAAGTGCAGTGATAACTTTCTTCTCCAAGTGGTAGAAAAGCTGACAAGGAGAGCTGCTATGCTGGACCTTATCCTCACTTACAAAGGAGGGGCTAGAGGGGATTGTGAGACTCAAGGGCAGCCTTGGCTGCAGTGATCATGAGATAGTGAAGTTCAGCATCCTTTGGGTAGAGAGAAAGACACCCAGTAAGCTAGATGATCTCTAAGGTCCCTTCCAGCCTAAACCATTCTGTTAGATTATTTAGCTGTCTAGTGCTCTGCGCATCATGGAACACTTACTTCCAAACACTTTTGGCTAATTTCTAATCAGGGCATATGTGAAAAAACATTGAGAAGCTCATGTTTCTTCAGTGTGCTGGTTTGCTTTTAAAGAAGCATTTTGAAATTTGAACAGTTCCTTGTTCAGTCTTCTCTGGCTGTGCCGTAAATGTCCGTGTATATATGGGCGCAGTTATATATAGTTTTAAGTAATCCTTCTGTTTATTCTAGAGCTGCTGTCTTTGTCTGGCGTCAGCATTGTTGCCATCAGCGACAGATTGGAGTTGTTTAGGGGGATGGGAGTGCAGAGTCGGTCTGTATTTAATCTTATTGCTGTAGACTTGACCCTTACTAGAGGTAGCTGCCAGGGCCTGATCCTGTACTAATTTTTGAGCAGTTGTCAGTCAGCAACTTCATGGCTGTTTTAACTGTCAGAGGGTCAAGCAGACAGTGTGGGCATATTGGTGTCTCTGGTGTGCTACATACCCCTGGTAACACCAGGCTCACCTCTTTTTTTCTGTCCTAGATGCACATAGAACCACAGATGGTAGGGGTTGGAAGGGACTTCTGGAGATCGTCTCATTCAGGTTTGGTCAATGGGCAGAGGCCAGCGGGATTGAGGTTTAGCAAGGCCCAAGTGCAGGGTCCTACATTTTGGCTACAATAATGCCCTGCATCTACAGACTGGAGGATGAGTGGCTGAATTGCAGTCTGGCAGTACTGGTAGTCAACCAGATGAACAGGAGCCAGCAGGGTGCTCAGGTGGCATGAAAGGCCAATGGCATCCTGGTTTGTGTCAGGAATAGTGTGGCCAGCAGGACTGGAGACATAATTCTCCCCCTATACTGGGCAGTGGTGAGGCCTCTGATCGAGTACTGGTGGCAGTTCTGGGCCCCTCACTTCAAGGAAGAGATTGAGAGGCTGGAGCAGATACAGAGGAGCAATGAAGCTGGTGAAGTGACTGGAGGGAAAGTCTGATAAGGAGAGGTTGAGGGAGCTATGGTTGGTTAGCATGGAGAAGAGACTCAGGGGGCACCTTCTCACTCTCTACAACTACCTGAAGGGAAGCTGTAGTCAGGTGAGGGTCACAGAATCACAGAATATTACAGGTTGGAAGGGACCTCGAAAGATCATCTAAGTCCAACCCTCCCTGCTGGAGCAGGGTAAGCCTACAGCACCTAGTGTACCCAAACTGTCTCCTATTCAAGTACAAACCAGGCTTGACCCTGCTTAGCTAATCCAACATCCCATCTTTGTCTCTTCACTCCTCTGGGCCGGGCTCTTCTCCCAAGCAACTAGCAACAGGACAGGAGGGCAGGGCCTGAAGCTGTACCGGGGAGGGTTAGATTGGATATTAGGAAGCCTTTCCTCAGAGAAAGGATGATCAGACCCTGGAATGGACTGCCCAGGGCAGTGGTGGAGTCCACATCTTTGGAAGTGTTTAAGAATGCACTGGCTGTGGCACTTGGTGCCATGGTCTAGGTGATTGTAGTGATGTTAGGTCATAGGCTGGGCTTGATGGTCTTAGAGATCTTTTCCAGCCACAACAATTCTGTAATTCCCTTAACCACTCTACTAGAGTAGTATCGCCTATAGAAGATTCTAATTATGTGCTACATCTACAGCATTCAAATGTATACACCAGGCTGTCGCTGGAGATGCCACTCGGAAACGTGATTGCTTCATGTTTGCGGGGTCTGTTTCCGTTCATTTTGTGGTTTGGGTAAGAATATACCTTCTTACAGTTTCACTGTGGAAGGTAACAGAAGAAAATAAAAGGAAGGTGATTTGTTGTTTAGCTGGGCAGTAACCGGTGTAGCCTACTGCTAGTGTAAACACAGGCATGAAGGCTTGTATTGTTTCCATCCAGAATCTTTGGCAGTTTGTTTTGGAGACCACAAGACAACCCTTCTTGGTTTTTAATCCTTTCCTCAAAAACAGAAATCGGCTTCTTTATTCTTTGCTTAACTGTGTAATTTTCTGCCAGTTACTTAACCCACAGATTGCAAAATAATCTAACTCTTTAAAACTCTCGGGTAGGAAGTTATCAGATTCATGTTACAGATTCATTACACTGAGATGTGGTTAATTAAATGGAGAGTGACACGTACCACCCATGGAAGTGGGACACCTTGGTTCTGATTTCATTCCCTGGCTTTCTATTTATTTTGATTTCAAAGATAGTTTCTCTCCACTTGCTGTGTTGATAAGTAATCTTGCCTTGTTTCTGCAGAGCTGTCCTCTTCTAAATGTGTGGAAAATCTTCATTGTAGTGGAAATACCAAACCAAGCACTTCAGATTTGCTGAATCTGTTTGCTGTCTGCTTAGGCAGCCTGTTGCAGCTGTGTCCTTCTTAAGGACAACAGTCGCTTGCCTTAGACTGCTTCCTGCTCTTTCTGAAGGTTTTCAGTCAGGCCATGCTTCAGTGAACATGTCTCAGCACCAGAGCTAGGTTAAGCAATTTTTTCTTCCCAGCCATTCAGTCCTGCTCCAGTGCTGCCCCTTTAGTTCAACACATGTGGTGCTAAGACTCTGAACTGTACCAGGA
The DNA here is from genome assembly GCA_028565055.1 of Phoeniculus purpureus. Lineage (NCBI taxonomy): Eukaryota > Metazoa > Chordata > Aves > Bucerotiformes > Phoeniculidae > Phoeniculus > Phoeniculus purpureus. The sequence goes on from JAOXOE010000072.1 coordinate 31,715, forward strand.
TTAAATAGAACTTGTTGGGGTTGGTTTCTGATTTTTTTTTTTTCATGGTTCAGACAATTGTAGCAGCATCATTGAGGGGCCTGGGAGCTGGAGCACACAGTGGAGGGGAGCAGAAACTGCATGAGCTGGTTTTGTAGCTAAAGAAGGAAAAATGTCTGTGGAACCATGGTTTGACTGCCACAGCTCGCCAAAGAATCACATCTGCTCTTACTTCAAAGCCCGTAACAGTGTGTTTTCTTTTGTTCTCGAGTATTGCATTGCTCGTGGATATATGTGGTGAAATACTCCCACTCCTTTTAACCCATTCCCTCCTTAACTAGCAGATGGAAAACTTGGTACCACAGATCTCTTCAGCATTTTTGGTAGTTCTCTTTCATAGTGGTTGTCGCTGGTGACTGAGGCAGTTACTCCCCACAAAAGTCACTTTTATTCTAAATTAATGTTTTCAAGCCAACTACAGCAATTGATGTTTCTACACAGGTTAGACTTCTGGGATAGTAAGATACAGCCTAGCTGTCCGTACTTCTTTGAAGATCAGACTCCTGTTAAAAATGGGAAGAGGAATTTGTGTTGTGTAATTTGTGATCATTTTACATCTTTTGCAAGCGCAAGGTTTTACCTTTAAAGACATTTAAATCTAAGCCCTTTTCCCAAGCCACACCTCCCTATAAAATCATTGCTTTCCTTTTCCAGGACATTTCCACAACTTCTGTAAGTTTCTCAGTGTTGCAGAGTAACCGTTCAGCAAGCAAGACCTTGCTGTTTTCGGTAACCCTGAATATTTTGTCTTTGCAAATGTGGGAGTCTCTATCTCACAGGTTTTGTTTGTATCTCAGTTGCTTGTGTCTCATAGGCCCCCACAGATGGAAACTTGTTGTCCTGCAAAGCTTTGCACTTGATGAAGAGTAATGCTTGAGACATCAGCCCTCTGGAAATCCAGAGCTCTGTAGAAATTAAACTCTTTGAATATCCTGTTTACAAATCCTCAGATTTAAATCCTTATTTTGTTGGAACTCCTTTAGGCAAAGATTTTGGTTTTCCCCATGCTATGCCTGCTTGTTGCAAGCACAGGCATAATGCTCTAATGACGCTGTATCGCTTCAGGAAAAACACGTATGTAAGTTTACGGCAAATGTTCTTAGCTTTCCTGGGAAGATGAAGATGCTGGCATTTTGCACTGAGAAGCCTGTGTGGGCAGAACATTTAGCACAGCAGATAGGCTTGTGGGAAGTGGCATTCAAAGAGAGAACTAGGAGTTTTTAATTAATATAAATGGGTAGTGATTATAACTCTGTTAGTGTGGGCTGCTCAAGATCGGCTCAGGTAGCATTTAAGATGAGAAAGCTCAGAAAGTGCACATGCAGCAGTAGAAGGAAATCATTCTTCATTTGAAATAAGCAGACAAATATGTGAACAGAGGTATAGGTCAGTATGAAGTCATGGAAAAGAAAAAAGCAGATCAAGGCTGGGGAAATGCACAATAGTTCCTCAAACACTGATGTGCTAACTAAGCAAGAAGCTGAAAGAAGACTTCTCTCCAAGTAAGGGAGTTTATTTGGGTTTTGGTTTTTAGGGTTGACTTTTTCCTTGTTTCGTTTGTTGGTTTCATTGGGGTTTTTTCTTCCCATAAGAAAAGAGTGAATTTCAGAGGAGAATTTTGTTTTATTACTACTTAAGCTTCTCAAAGGACATTACAAAAACAGAGCGAAGGGGATCAAACTTAGAGAAAACAGATGAGCTTTTCATTTTTATAAAATAAGATGTCTGAGTTTCTAAAGGATGTGAAGGGGAAAGTTGCTTACAGCTTGAAAGGCTTCAGTTGTAGTTCTCCTGAAAGTATGCAAGAGGACATTTGTGTGCACATGAAGCCCCAAAAGCAGTAAATAGTTAAGACACTAGTTAAAAGATGTCTCAGCTGGTTTTGGTCAGGTGTCAGTGTCTTTCCAGCAGAAGTGGACTTTGTAAGAATACTAATTCTGAAAAGAGTACGAAGAGTATTTCTGGGAAGAAATGGAACTGATGGGTTAGGAAAATGTCAGCAGGGCTTTTCCTCTGCAGGAACCAGCCGCCCCTGAAGCTGCCAGCCTGCTTTGTGAAGATTTGCAAAATGTGGGTGTGTAATTGGGGAGAGCTTGCCAGTAGTCGAAGATTAATGCTGTAAAAGAAAACACATTTATTTTAGTCTGTGTGAAGTGAAAGGAAGCACTTCTTAGAATTCCATAAAAATTGTTTCACATTGGTAACTCAGCAGCACAATGACTGACTAATTTGGGTGTGAAACTCAGATTTGAGAATGAGTTGGGCACTTCATTGCTGCAGGCTGAGAATTAGTGTTTTGATAAACCTCAATACTTAATTCATGGATTTAGTACTTACTTCAGATAAATTCTGGTTGCCTCTATGGATTTAAGGCTACAAGCACTTCATCATTCTCTTTGTTTTTAAAACTGCCAGATGCTTGTTATCATCTTGGTGAAGAAGTAGTTGCACATTTAGCTCGAGTTGCATAGCTTTGTGTTGTATCTAAAGTAAATTTTGAGGTAATGGAAAGAACCAAGACTGCCGAAAGTAGGAGTTCTACTTCCCAGCTCCTGCCCCACCGTAGACAGTTTAGTGTGCATCTCCACAGGATGAAACAAGGCTAGTGAAGGGACTGGAGGGAAAGTCAGAAAGTTTGATGAAGAGATGCTGAGGGAGCAGGGTTTTTTTTAGCCTGGAGGAGACTCAAGGGGACCTTATCCCCCTCTATAACTACCTAAAGGAAAGTTGTAGACAGGTGCAGATCAGGCTCTTCTCCCAGACAACTAGCAACAGGACAAGATGTCAAGGCCTGAAGCTGCACTGGGTAGGGTTGGGTTGGGTATTAGGAAGCTCTTCCACAGAGAAAGGATGATCAGACCCTGGAATGGACTGCCCAGGGCAGTGGTGGAGTCCCCATCTCTGGCAGTGTTTAAGGACACACTGGCTGTGGCTATCGTCTAGCTGATGTGGTGATGTCAGGTCATAGGCTGGCCTTGATGATCTTAGAATTATTGAGGTGGGGAAAAAAACTCTGTGATTCTATGGTCCTCTATTTCTTAGCTGTGTTTAGCTGGAAATACTGCTTTGTAAAAGCAGTACATCAACTATACCCTGTTTAGTTCCATGGCTTCTTTTTCACTGATTGTCCATGACAGCAAATAGTCCTGTTACTGATGGTGGAGTTTGCCATGGTAGTTTCACTCCACATAGAACTGCAACATATTCCACTTTGCTACAGTGGTGTTACCAGCAGCAGCTGTTGTTTTCTATGCTCTTAATTCAGCCTTTGGTACAAAAAATTGTGGGTACAAAAAAGCGTAGCAAATACCTGGCCCCAGCCTCTGCCTCTGTGCTGCAAACCTGATTTTCATGGCTGAAGTATCTGTAATAGACCCCGCAAGGTTTTTTAGCAGTAGCTATGGAACAGTAGAAGTCAGATTAGAAAGTTAAGGACAGTACACCTGAACAGTGAAAAGTAAAACATATGATCTAGATGTCTGTAACCAAATGATGTGAATTAAATTTAAAATGGGTATTAATGTTTTGTTTGTTAACACTAGGATCTGTGGTTTTATGAACTGCTTTGTGCTACAAAATGGAGATTGATGCGCACTAAAGTCTAATCCATTCATCCATCATAAAGCTTCTGCTAGAGACCCATTTAATCTCCAAACAGGAGAATTTATTATCTCCAGAGAAATTAATTTTTCCTAAGTGTTACTGTGTGCAGTGAGCTATCAGAGAGCATTCTACAGCAAGTGAGCAAGAAAGCAGCTGTCTCTAGCATGCAGCTATGGAACTAATGAAGGAACTAATGAATAAACAATTTCCATGGGCAGTGCAGAAGTACAAGGAATTATCTTTGCAGCCCAAGAGAGTCAAAAAATAGGGGTTCAATTCATTCCCTTGCCAGAGTTTTCCTGTATGGCTCCCTACAGCGAGAGAAATTGGTTTTCCAGCATAGATTTTTGGTTTTTTTATCTAATGCTGTTCAGTGTAATTTGCATCAAGTTCATGCTTAAAAGCACCTTACCTAGTTGTGGGCAGTTTGGTGTCCCAGAAAGTTTGTTTCAGTAGGACACAGGTGACCTCTGTAGCCCTAGCTGGGGCGCTGTCACCTGTCCCAGGCCTAAGCCTTCTATAGGCAACATTAGTTCTTTTAATTCAGACCTTCTGGTTAAAATGGCCTTACACCAAATAAATCTGACTCTTCCAAAAACACATATGGACTCTAACACTAGTGTTTCGTCATGAGTTCTGGCAGTGCCGCCCACTTGAGGGGTGTGTGCCCTTAAAGCAAAATTGCAGAAGGTGATGAGGCTCTCTGAAACAGCTCATAAGCCCCCAAGCCCTCCTGCCCTTTAGCTACCAACACAAAACTGTGAGTGCTGTTTGAAATGAGGGGACAAAAACTGTCTGTGGCAGACAAACAGATGCCAAAAGTGAAGTTTGTGATGCTGCTGTTTAAAATACGTTTTTTTTTGTGAATGAGGTACAGTGCATAATTCATTTAGAGAGGCTGACAGTCAGTTGGCTGCTCTGTGCAGTACTTTCCAGTGTAAAAATAAATTGCAGATGTTTGACACAGATATGAAAAGATACTTAACTTTCAGTTAGGGTTTGCAGATGTCACGTGTCTTGTGGAAGCTAAATCTCTGTCTTGGGGGAAGGAGGGAAGAGGTCCATGGCACTGAGTGCTGAGAAGCATGTCCTGTGTGTGACTAATGCATCCTGATCTATGGAAGCTCTGTCCCTTTTGATTTTATTATATTTTTTTAAATTGCTGCCATTAGTAGTGAACTGTTTCTGTGACATGTTTTTAAGAAACATGGTTTGTTATTGGTAGGCAAAAGACTGATTTCCAGGTGATTTACTTCATCTCGTAGAAACGTGTGTGCGTGAGAGGAGAGTTTTGTACAGTACTTTGCCGTTTGAACCGCACGCAGCATTATGTGTTCCGTCAGAGCAGCAGCCAGAAGAGTGGACATGAGTTTGGGCACACAAAATCATTTCCTTGCATGGGGTTAACCAAAGAGGATTGTTGATGACAGACTGGTCCAAATGTTTCGCCTCTCTGAACTGTTGTAAATCCTCTGTAGAAGATGTTGTCCAGGGATTTATGTTGGGATGTTCTGGTTTGCTTTCAGAGCAATAGCAAGGCTGCCAGTTTTTAACTTTGCAAGTCTTAAACTATCCAAGCTCACCCATTTCCTGTCTAAACACAATGTTTACAGCTGTGCTTCACTGGAGGCACTTCATGACAGATATATGACAGACTGATTTGTTAATTTTCTGAGAGCAGTAACCGATTGCATTTTCTATTGGCTATGGTTGAGCTAAAGTTGTGCTGTCCTGTGCATTGTTTCCTTATCTCAGCTGCTAAGCCATTACTTTGGAGAAAACTCTCTTATTACAGGGGGTTTTTTTGTGTTACTCGGTTTTGGTTTTTCTTTTCAGGGTATGGCAATGTTATTGCTAATACAGAGATGTTCTACAGATTAAGGTTTCAATTCTAGAATCATCTGTCTTTCTCTCCACTTTCTCCAGCCTGGCTTTATCATGATATTTAGTAGGAATACGTCATTATGCATAATAAGCACAGCAGGACAAATCACCTGCAGTTTGTTTTGTAAGCTGTAGAAGTTGGCTGCACCTTAGAATATGTGGATCTTGGCCCTCTAGACCGAAGATGTAAAACTTAAAAGTTAAAATAGAATGTGATTGGTTGGTAGCTCAGTAATTTACATGTCTTGTGGTTTATTTGTCTAGGGAGACAGCAGCAGCTGGAAGCTGAGAACGAGTACGTGGAGGCTGATCAAGACCTTCACAGAAGAGCTGAGCGTTCCATGCAGCCACCTGCAGAAAGACCTGGGGAGAGGCGAATGACAGAAATGAAGAAGCTGTATGGTGATGAAGCTGCCAAAATCCAGGCCATGGAGACTGCCTTGCAGCTTACCTTTGATAGAAACTGTGACAAAAAGCAGCCCAAATACTGGCCCATTATTCCCCTTAAGCTCTGAGTACCTGAGCTGTGCTCTGAGCTGGCAGAGAGCTGTAGGGATGGGTTTCTTAGGTTGTTCTGCTGAAAGAATAAACTGTAGATTTGGGGTTTGGGTTGGGCTTGGAGGTGAGGCCAGGAAGGCCAACGCTGTGTTCCTTTTACACTTTCTGCCAGCAGTGATAACACTCCATTTTACCTGTGTACAGTTGTAAAGTAGTAATAGGGGGAGCAGCAATACCAAACCTGTCTAAAATCATAGTTTCACTCATTTGACACCTGCCTGCTACCAGGACTGTGCTTGCAAGTAACCTAACAATGTCTGTACTCGGTGAAGTGGGAAAACATGCAGGAATGCAAGAAAGAAAAATACAAATTCTCTGCTCTTCCCATTTAAGAAATTGACTGGTCCCTTTTTTTAAGTCTTATTGAGCATTTGAACATAGTAACATTTAGATCCTCTTGAGCACACCACAGCCTAAAGTGTTATGTCTGCTAACCTTGGCTTCTTTTGAGAACTGGGAGCCCACTGGCCAAGATACGACCTATCAAGTTACTGTAGCTCAGCAGTTTTAATTCTTTTTCAGAGGTTTGTAATAACGCGGAAAGTTTTTCTTTCAGACTTGTCTGGCAGGAGTTCAACTCTAAAGCTATGTTGTATAGAAAAATTATTTAATGAAGGAGGCAGAGGGAGTGGGGGAGAAGCCTCAGACAGCCTCTGTCTGTCGGAGGTCTTTTTAACAGAAGAGAAACTTAAGAGGACAAAAGCTCTCTTGGGGCCAGTGCCTACATTGATTTTTACCATTGGAATAAAAGCATCTAATTGTTTCGAAGCTTTAAAGATAATGTCTTTATTCGATAGACTAAGGTGTGTCTGTATGCTGTATATGGAGATGTGGAAGCCACCTAGCCATGAGGGCTGTTTATTTTAGGTGCTGTTTTCCAGTGCCCACTCTGTGTATTACATGCACAAAGCTTAAACAAAGGCAAGTTAGATGTGCCTTTGTGTGCGCTCCCCCTTCGGCAGAAGCTGTTCAGTTCCGCTTCTGTCGCTCTTTACTTTTAGTCAGTTGTGCTTGCCCACTAATAGCTTACCAGGAGGAGTGAGGCGCACGCAAGGGGTCTATGGAAAAGAAGCAGAATTGGCTGCTCAATGCCGGTGTCTCCTTAGAAAATGGTTTCCTGAACACTTCTAAGGACTTTCTGTAATAAAGCACTGCTGCTATGTATTATCATTTAGCTTGGAGAAGAGGACACTTGGGGTGGGGGGACCTTATCCCTCTCTACAACTACCTGAAGGGAGGTTGTAGACAGGTGGGGATCAGGTTCTTCTCCCAGGCAGCTAGTGACAGGATGAGAGGGCAGGGCCTGAAGCTGTGGCAGAGGAGGGTTAGGTTGGATATTAGGAAGCCCTTCCTCATAGAAAGGGTGATCAGACACTGGAATGGACTGCCCAGGGCAGTGGTGGAGTGTTTAAGAAAAGATTAGATGTGGTACTGAGTGCCATGGTCTAGCTGATTGTGGTGATGTCAGGTCATAGGCTGGTCTTGATCTCAGAGGTCTTTTCCAGCCTCAGTAATTCTGTGATTCTGTACGCTGAAGGGCTGTCCTTCATATTAAACAGTATTTCCATGCCAGGAAATGCTATTTTGCTTGTGACAAACATTCATGTGCCTTTCTGGCAACAGAAGAAGATCACAACTACATTTCTAACTTCAGTTCATGCCCACAGTGTATCCCTGTAGCACTGTAGTTTGTAATGTACACCAGCAGTTGCTGTCCCCTCTGCAGCTGCCAGCTGCACCAAAGTAAATCTGGGGTGCACTTTGGGTTTACCAGTAGTTACTGTGTTTTTTCAAGGCAGCATTTTCAATCAGTACCACCTCCTTCATTTCAAGTGTGACGAGATGGAGTTAATACTGAAATTAAAAGCCTCCATCTGGCTGGAGTGTTTAATCTGAAAATCTTGGGAGGGTTGTGAGCAGACCTGCATTGGTGTTCACTCCTCTTTTTTTGTGAGAAAATCTGTGCTTTGTTTAGGTTTCCTTTTGCTGACCAAATAAATCACTGTCGTAACACCTTGTAATTTATTTTTTATCATCAAACCTCCATACTTCAGCACTCAGACTTTCAAATGCTCAAGTTTTCTTTTAGCTGCTAGTTTGGTTAAGGAAGATTAAACTTAAAGCAAGGACCATTTTAACATTAAGAAGCACGAACAGTGTTGACAGGACCTTGATGGGAACACCAGTCAGTACCACACATGCATGGCACAGTACAAAATTAATGGGAGGGCTGTTGCAGCTGCTGGGGGAAAACCGTGTCTCAGATTATTGTGCATAGATCTATCTGTTGCTGTTTGTAGTGTTTCCAGTGTGGTGATGGTGCCTCTGCTGTGCAGTTCAGTACAAAAGAAGGAAAGGAGTGGTAGGACTGGCCTGTTCTTATTTTCACCCCAATTCCCATTTCTTGCTGTGATTGTTTCTGCACCTAACTTGTTCTGCTAGCAGAAGCAGAAATTCTAATCCCCAAAAATATTTGCAGAGACCTCATACAAAACACTGACTCCTTTGCCACATACAATGAATCTCCTTGCCTCTGAGTCTTCTATTTCTAAGAGGACTTAATAAGCATCATGGGTTGGAAGTGAAGAGAACTGGATGAAGTGTTCCCTGGGAACTATGTTTTAAGGTCTGAAAGTGAGGAACAGAATACACTACTGCAGACTTAGGGTTGCTGCCAAATAGTCCTGACACTGTTTCTGAATGTTAGTGGATGGGCTGTTGGTGGGTGTTGGCTGGATGTCTTGTTTTGCTGGTAGTTGAGTAGAACTTGAGATGTTGTGCTGCAGTTCTTTTATTCTATCTCCCATCCATCATTTTATAGTTCTAAGAAATATCTCGCATAAAAATATGGCCATGGCAGCAATGCAACTGCAGTTAAGAAATGCCTGTTCAGTCCGAAGGAATGCAGTGTTCGCCTTCTGCAGTCCTCACTCCTGGCACCATGTACACTTAGGCTTTTTTTTCTCCCAACTACAGCATTATGTCACCTCCCGGACTAAAACAGAACTTTGTTGCTGCAGACTTAATTCTTCCTTGTCAGAACCTCACACCTTTGCTTTTAGTTATTGCAACCCCTTGTACAGTCCTGCCGAAAGGGAATTCTTCAGTTCCTGGTGGTGCTGTTTCTCATGAGCTTTTCCCAGCTCCAAGAGAAAGAACTGCACCCTGAAGTCACAAGTACAACTTATCACATAAATATTGAGTCTTAATTTCAGAAACCGGTTTCCTCATTTGCTGCCTGCAACTATGAAAATCAGCACCGTCCTCAGAAGAAGAGTTGGTGATTGCTTGAAGGAAATGCGAAGATTGGGTTAAAATGATAATAGGTCTTCTCTACCGAAAGCATTCTTAAAAGAAATGTAAAGAACCTTTTAGAACAGATACATTATAAATTTAATGTACAAAGGAAGCCATGACCTCTGTGTTTCCTACTGAAAGAAAAACTGCTTACTCTTAGATGTTGGTGACATTGTCAGGAGCACTCGTCCTTTAAGAAGTAATTCCCCACAAAGCAGCTGACAGGCGAGAATGGCTGTTTGTGCAGGCAACCTGAGGAGAGATGGAACAATTTTGATAAGCATGACTTTTCTTCTAATCAACCTTATTGGTGAGTATCCATCCTTACTGATGATAGCCTCGCATAATGGCTAGCTGTAAATATCTCATACTTGGAAGGAGCTTTATAAAAGGGCAGTGAGGCTGGGGAGAGGTCTGGAAAACAGGCCCTGTGACTGAGGGAACTGGGTTATTTAGTCTAGAAAAGAGGAGGCTGAGAGGAGATCTTCCTGCTTTCTACAACTCTCTAAAAGGAGGTTGTAGCAAGGCTGGTGCTCGTCTCTTCTCCCCAAAGAGGAAATGGCCTCAAGTTGCATCAGGAGAGGTTTAGTCTGGATATTAGGAAGAAATTCTTTACTGAGACAGTGGTTGAGCACTGGAACAGGCTGCCCAGAGAAGTGGTGGAGTCACTGTCCCTGGAGGTATTTAAAAAATGACTAGCTGACCACTTGAGGCTGTGGTCTAGGGGTTAGGGAGATGTTGGGATGAAGGCTGGACTTGATGATGCTGGAGGTCCTTTCTAGCCATGATGATTCTAATGCAACCTAAATTTCTGTAACAGCCTTTGAGAAAGATAAACCTCTGTGTGATCCATGTGGACTTGTTCACTCATTTTTTCCTCTTTGCCAAACCCTCACATTCATTTATTGCACGAAACGTATTTGAAATATTGGCACCTTCATCTCTTGTTGCATTATCAGAGGCCAAACTCTTCGAACAGTAATGGAGAAAAGCAAGACTCTTGGAATCAGCTGCTTAAATTTGGATTTTTAAATATGATTTTTGGTGTGCTGCTCTGAATGTTTTGGCTAAAAGAGTTACAGAGGGGCCAAGGTTATTGTCCGAAATGTGAAATACTGTCTGCCAAAAGGAAACATCCAGAACCCTGTTTCCATTCTGATAGAAACCAGAATTGGTTTCTTAACCAAAAGAAAAAGCTTGAAGTTCCTGGGGAATTGATGCTGTGATAAAATTCTGTCTTCATGTTTCTGTACTAATTCATCAACCATCTACCCTGTCTAATCTGCTGACTTGGCTCCTCTGATCCTGCCTGGATAGTCCAAAGGAAAGAAACACTTCTGCCGCAAGTTTAAGTTGTCCATTGTCAGAGAGCTCCAAAGTACACTGACAACAATTAACTCTGCTAGTGGTTTGTGTTACGTTGTGGAAACTGCTGTTCCAGGCACAGTCTGCAGTGCCACAGTCCCCACCAGCACGACAGAGTTGTTCATTTCAGTCTGAAGAGAAACTTCATCCTCATGAGATAAAACACAGCAACCATTTATACACTTGAAACAGTTATTGAACAGTCCTGTTTTGCTAGCTTAACATCCTTCATTACACGCTTTTGCAGTATGGCAGGACGTAAAAACACTGTAATTCTAGAAACAGCAGAATTTCAAGCACAATGCAGATTTTTTTTCTAGCAGGGTGCCCAGAATTATAATAATTGTGAAGAAAATGTGTCAGGAAAATGACATCAAGTGTGTTGATTTTCCAATACTCTATTTTTTCCCTTGTTTCCAGAAATAAAATTTGAGGGGTTTAAAAATCTTTTTAAGCTTTTAAAACGTTGGCTTACCAGCCTTCCTTCGTAAGACTTGAAGTAACACCTGAGTGTAGGAAAAGCGCCTCCTCCCACTGCTGCCATCCTCACAAAGCCACCGGGAATTAGGTGTGCATGCGCCGTGAGGCATTTTTCTGGCAATGGTCACCATATTTTAGATCTCCAAGGATCCAGCTGAGAAGTTTCCAGGGTTTCTCTTACCTTCATCATTTTTGGTCCACCTGTGCTCTATTGCTGCCTCATCTTCATTTCCAAAAATGTTTCTCCCACGCCTGTATCCTTTTACCCCAACACACCCTCTTCTGGAGCCTGTTTCTGTACTCAGCTCCTACACTCCTGTCTACCTCCCACATGCAAGTCATGATATGTTGCCCAGAGACTCGGCAGTCAGCAGAGCAAGTAAGAAGGACTAATCTGGATGGCCAGGAAAAAGGTCAGTGTCTCTGGCACCGTAAACGCTGAAAGCAGAAAGTGCTGAGACCCTTCCCACAGCGTCATCTTTGCTGACCTGTCAGCAGAGTCTCTCCTCTTTCCCTAATTAAACCATAAACTATACTCACTGCTGTGCAAGTAGTGGAAAAGGTGCCACTGCTAGTTCATCTCTTCCCCACTCTGAGTACATTCCTGTCACTTGCCCAGAGTAACTATCCCCACTGATCTTAACTACCAAAGCCTTTAACTACTAAAGCCACAGTGAAAAGAAGCTTCCCAGGGAGGTGGTTGAGTCCCCATCCCTGGACATGTTTAAAGATCGTTTGGATGAGGTGTTGAGGGATCTGGTTTAGGGGTGAATTTGTAATGTAGGGTAGATGGTTGGACTTGATGATCCCAGGGGTCTTTTCCAACCAGAGTGATTCTGGGATGCCATTATGATCCTGTTGAACACCAGAGGAAGTTTTTGTAAGACTTTCCCCTAGTGGGAGGAACAATTATTGGATACAGAGCCTGAACTTGACAAACCATCTGTTTAATTTACAGTGTTTCTCAAGAGTACCACTCTGTCAACTCCTCTCCACCAGCAAGGCGTAACTGTGATTTAGGAGCTCAGCCATTTGAAAGACCAACCAGGCAACCCTGATTTATTCCCACCCAGCAGAAGAGGACGTTGCTAAGGCAGCTTCTCAATCTAAGAATGATTTTATCTCTTTTTCTCTCTTTTCAGCCCTCTCTGCCAGCTGGCATCCCGTTTTCTGCTTTTCCAGTGGGCATTGCTTCAGCTCAGCGTGATCCCTTGGAGGGGGAGCAGCAGCCTACTTAGAGCTTAAAACAGAGATTTACTGGCTAGAACCCCAGAGAACAACCTAGCAAGAGGCTGATGAGGGCACTTAGCCAGATCATCTCCGAAAAGAACCTGTTAAAAGAATCTGATACGCATGTTAAGTAAACATCAAATATGCAAAACCTAGCACATGTAACATGCAGATAACAGCATTCGGTAATGAGCCCTGTCTCCAAATAAATAATCACTCCCTCATAACCACAGCCAGTTCCAGTATCTTCTGTTCGATTTCTATGTACTTTGAGTGGGTCATATCTATAATGTAATAAAGCTCCTGCAGGCTCCAGCAGGACTAGGATTTAGTGGCTAAAACCTGGCTAAAATGGGGGGAAGAAACGTCTGTTGCCCAAAAAACTTTAATAATTGTGATCCAGGAAGCGATTATATAAAGACGTTGATAATTTCATTTGCATATAAAATAATAACAACAAGAGCGGAAGCTAAATTATCCCGTGTACGCAGAAACCCTGGGTGTGCAGGATTGGCTATTCATTATTCTCCTGTCATAAAGCAATTCAGTCTGCAGCTGCATTTCTCTCTTACAAATCCAATTCAATCAAGGGAACTGAAACATCATTAGCGAACCCACTGATTTATCCACCAGTAAAGTGCTGATGCAGGCTTCTGTTCCTGCTGTTAATAAATTCTCTGCATAGCAGTGTTTGCTCTCTCCAGGGATCTCCCATTACTCTAATGGCTACAGGTTTCTAACCTCACCACTGGAATTTTTCAGCCTGAAAATCTGTAACAGGAGGGTCCAAAACCTGTGAGAGTCATAGGGAAGACAGGACAAAAGCCCAGAGCAAGTAACCAGTTGCTACAGAGATCTGCCTACACGTCGCTGCAGGTAAAGCAGCAGCTGGTGCCTTAAAAACTGTTGTATTAAAACCTTTTTGCCTTTTCCCTCCTTTTTTGAAATAAAACCATTGTATCCTGTTTTGGTCCTCGCTTCCTCTCCCTATTTCCCTCAGTAGCCTTGCCTCTGTCTCCATACCGTTCCCTGGCTCTTGCTTGTTGCTGCCTTAATTGCTAGCCTGCCCAGCTCATTTACCTCTGCTCCACCTCCCTCCTCCTGCAGAAATGCAGCAGCTGTAAAAACACCTGCTAGGTGTTGTCTCCTGTTCCTCCTGCACATCATCTGCCACCAGTTTCTTGGCAGTCACCTCAGAGCTTATCACAGCATCATCCCATCGCTGCTTTCATATGCATGAGCCCTTGCACGCTATTTCAAGGTCTGGGCACGCACTTCTGTGTCCTTTTCAAGGTGAACTCCCATCAGGGAAGACTCAATGGGTGTTAGAAGTGCCGTTGCCTTTCAGGAGTAATTTCCCAAGCTGCAGTTTCCGTAACTTTAACAGTCCTGGGTCATTTTGTCTGCCAGGCTCATGTGATGTTGGTTTGCCTGTGGCCCTTTCATCTTTTTAACACAAAGAAGTTATTTCCTTGGTACACTAGAGGCCAGAATTAATGTTCTAGGCTATCTGGCAGCTAAGAAACACTCGAGTTTGGCCTGAACTTTTATTTATTTAAAAATACAAAAGTACAAAAGCAGGAATCCAAACCCATCTACGACAGTAGCCCGTGTTTAATACAGCTTTAATAAAAAGTTTTATTACATTCCTCTCTTGGAAGGGTTTTATTTCTCTACTTGCTGGACACGATATCTAAGATTCAGATAACAAGAGTCTGAAAAAGATCTTTATCTAAAACATACAGGCTTTCTATCTTAATTATGCTATAAATAAGAGATTATTACTAATATAAAAGACTTCCTTTTACTGACTTTTTCCTCTCTCCTAATTGGCAAAAGGATATATGTGGGTGACCGCTGTGCATTGCTTTGTGCGTTTTAATCACACGCTCGTGCAGCTTCAGAAGTTTATTGGCTGGACTGACAGCAGGAGGCAAATGCTTCTGTTTAGAATAGCTGTTTGGGTTTTGTCCTTTAGGAGAAATACACGTTTGTTAGTCTAGAGAATGAGATGTTAAAGTAATCCTATATCAAACATCATCTCATGGTTATTTTTCAGGTTCCTCAGTTGCAGTCATGCTGCTTGGACTTTCCTGGAAGGCTTTCACTCATCTGACTGGAGTAGCTTGTGGTTTGTTATTCCTGAATGTCACATTTCTGGCAGGTCTAATGGGTTTGGCTTTCTGTGAACTCAGAAGGAGGTGAAGCTTTTCCATGATGCCAGCAGATCTGAAGCCACACCTTCCTTCCAAACCCACATCTCACAGAGCTGATGGAGGAGGATGTTTTGTCTTAGCCCATTTCCATTACCTACCAGGGTGATACCACAGAATCACAGTATAGATGGGACGGAAGGGACCTCTGGAGATCTTCTACTCCAGCCCCCCTGATAAGAGTACTTTCACACACATCCAGGTGGGTTTTTAATACCTCCAGAGAAAGAGACTCCACAGCCCTCCAGGCAGCCTGTTCCAGTGCTCTGTCACCCTCAAAGTAAAGCTGCCTACAGTAAAGGCTCCTACAGCCTAGAACACCCATCTGTTGTGCTGTGCCTGTTTGCACTGTGGTGCTGCACTGCTGGGCACAGAGTCCCATCTTTTCTTCAACATTTTTTGGACACAAACCATGACTCTGAGTGTAGTCCTTTGCCAGAACTTTACTGCAAAGCAAGAAGAGCAGTACAGAAGCAATAAAACACTATATGTGTTGAGAGAGGGAGGGAAATCCCAACACCAAACCTAAACCAGCACTTTTAAATGTACTTTGGTAGAAAAACTAAAGCTGAGTAGTGCATTATGAGAGAATTTAATTCAGTTTTATGATACAGTTTAAATCTTAGGCACCACTGATGTTTACAGAGCAGAATTAAAACCCTCTGTAATAAATTATGAGTGGTGCCTATTGGCAGAAGTGGAAAAAAAGAGAACTGAAATGAAATCAGCTGGCTGTTACTCAGCCTCCGCTGCCCAACTGGATCAGGAGAAGTGTTAAAAGGAATCCTGCAGTCTTCCTTCCCAGCTCTTTGAGTCTGATTTTCAGTTCGCAAAAAACCAGAAAAAAGGCACCTGAGAATGTTCTTAAATGCTCTCTGTGTCTGCCATCAAAAGAGTTCTCTACTGTGGAAAAAGAGAGCGAGCCTTGTCTCAAAATGTACTTCTGCCAGGAATTCTGTCCTGATTAGGCTGTCTTGGAGCACTTTCTTGGGTGGGTGCCGAGCTGAAGGTATTGGATGGCAGCCATGTGTACAGCACTCTCAAAATGAAGTCTATTCCTTTAATTTGCAGCTCAACGTAAAACTCTTAGGGTTAAGCCTATCGATACCATGGGAGGGTGGGGCAAACATACACATGTATGCAATTATTGTCAGGATATTGCAGTGACCATATACAAGCTCTTGCAGAAGTTGCTCTGAAGTTAAATACTAAAATACTCGTCGAGTAGCTTTTGTCCATCATCTGATTTCTCCATTTGCAAATTATTCCACAATCAAATCTCCCCACCGGTACTCAAGAAAGTGATGGATAGTCCACACGTTTGAGTCAGCTCTTCTTAAGGACATGAGACTGGCCTCTCCAGCCCACAGGATCCTGCTCCGCAATAGGAACTTAGCAAAGCAAATCTAGTTCATGCGCAAGCCGGCTAGACTGAACCCATCGTCTCTGACCAAATTCTGAGCCTAAATGCTTTAGAATGAAGCATGTGGGAAAATGTCTTCACCAGGATCATTACCAGCAGGAGGTAAGACTTTTCTCTCCCTCACTTGAGGAAAGGGCTGTCAGCAGGCAGCATTTCTCACCCACATTTCACAGATCCTTCGAGGAGGATGAAAAGAGGTGGGCTGGAAGTAAACATTATACCGACCTGTATTTTTCAGTACAACAGGCAGCCATTTTCCGAGATGTCACTTTTCTCTTCGCTCACAAGCTTTCTGCTCTGTGTAACACTTTACTGAGACCATCCGTGCTCTTTCAGACCTCATATTATCTCCTACGTGGCTTCCTACCAGCTGTGCATTACCTACATGGCAAGCAAAGAGAGAAAGGCACAGGTATAAGTGTGTGTATCCAGAATAAAAACAGCTAATACCATTCTCTTCCCTCTTGTCTACCTCTGGATCTTTTCTGGAGGTAGAAAGATGGATCTCTCCTGGATCTTTCATAGTATTATAGAATCATAGAATCACTCTGGTTGGAAGAAACCCTTGAGAAAATCAAGTCCAACCAGTAGTGCTACTTTACCAAGTTCACCACTACACCAGATCTCTAAGCATCACATCTACATGATCTTTAAACACATCCAGGGATGGTGACTCAACCACCTCCCTGGGCAGCCTGTTCCAAAGCCTGATGGCTCTTTCAGTAAAAAGTTTTTTCCTAATGTCCAATGTAAACCTCCCTTTGTTCAGCTTGAGGCCCTTTCCTCTTGGTCCCTCACTAATTACCTGTGAGAAGAGACCACCAACCACCTCTCTACAATGTCCCTTCAGGCAGTTGTAGAGGGTAATCAGATCTCTCCTCAGCCTCTTCCTCAGACTTAACATCCCCAGCTCCCTCAGCCACCCCTCATAAGACCTCTCCTCCAGGCCATTCACCAGCTTTGCTTCACTTTTTTGCATCTGCTCCAGCACCTCGATGTCCTTCTTGAATTGATGTGCCCAAAACCAAACCAAATACTCGAGGTCTCACAGGATGTCAGTCCTCCCTATAGGGTCCTCCCCATAGAACTAAGAGAAAAGTTGTTCTTTAGTTGCCAGAGGTCTTCATCTAAACATTAATTCTTCATTTTCAGTGATACCTTCTACTTGTTAGGGGTATTTTTACCTTTCATAAAGCGGCACTGGCTATTCCACAAGTGACTTGGGGTATAGGAAAAAGAGACAAGTCTATCTTTGAATGCTGGGGATGGATTTAGTACTCCGTAATTAACACCGAAATGGTAATCACTGATTTTCAGATCAAATTAAATATGGTTCATTGGGAAAAATTATGCATTCTGTGGAATATATAATTATATCTATTCTAAAGAAATCATTGCTTGTATTTACATATTTAGAAACGGTTGCTGGAAATATGACCCACTTAGTCACGAGAAACAGTTCTGATTTTGAAGAAGATTTATTCTGTACCACTACTGTACCTGAATGTTTAATTCCAGGAGGGGTATCCTGGAAAATTAGAAAATTACTTCTCATCTTTCATCTTTTCTGTACTCTCTTTTCTCCCAGACTACGATGAGCTGAACAAGGGATGAACTTTCCAAGCAGCTCTCTGCAGAGAGCACTAAGAAGGGGTTTTGGTAGCAGCTTTCGGAAGCCTAAAGTGGATCAGTCCCACATTAAAGGTACAAATAACACGGGAGAGCATGAGTCATTCCTCTTAATCTACACCTGAGATGCTGAGTTCAAAACAACAAAAAGGTCACCTCTTTGCGCGCAAATGAGAGTATAAAGTGGTCCAATTGTCATTGCACCTCTCCATAACATCCACAGCCTCTGGAAGGCCACTTTGAACAGATGATCACCTGGCAGAGAGAAAAACCCCATCATGTCTGAGCTGTATCACAGAATCACAGAACATCAGGGATTGGAAGAGATCTCAAAAGATCATCCAGTCCAATCCCCCTGGCAGAGCAGAACCACCTAGACCAAGTCACACAGGAACATATCATAGAATCATAGAATCATTAGGGATTGGCAGGGACCTCAAAAGATCATCTAGTTCAATCCCTCTGCCACAGCAGGATCACCTAGACCAAGTCGCACAGGGACACATCCAGGAGAGTTTCAAATGTCTCCAGAGAAGGAGACTCCACAACCTCCCTGGGCAGCCTGTTCCAGTGTTCTGTCACCCTCCCTGTGAAGAAGTTCCTTCTCATATTTATATGGAACTTCCTATGTTCCAGCTTACACCCATTGCCCTTTGTCCCATCACTAGATGACATTGAGAAGAGCTGGGCTCCATCCTCCTGACACCTACCCTTCACATACATGGAATCACAGAAGTTCACAACACACGGGATGGATGAACCCCCTTGAGAAAGGCCAAAGAACAGTCACTACAACTAAACCCAGATTTTACCACTTCTGATTCCCTTAGGTCTAAAATACACTGGCATTAATGTTCAAAAGGATTAGGAGTTCCCAATTTATAAGGTTTTGGAGATTTGCACAATTTTTGCAAAATCAAGCAAAGGAATTGCACCCTACACCCTCACTCTAATCCTCAGGAAAACAGTGGTGACTGCTGCCCACTGGCACTGCTGGTGTCACATTCAGAAGCAGCAGTATTTGTGATGAACCAATAGCTTCTCTGTTAGCTGAGGGAACCTTGAGAACGTGGTCTCGTACAGCCAACAGTAGGACACGACATGAGCGGAGAAGCAGAGATCTAACTAGAAAGTCTTATTATAAAACCACTGCCTTTAATGCTACTAAATGTTTAGTCAAAGCTAAAACATTAAGTGGAAACACACTGCCTTTGATTCTGTTTTTAATTGGAAAGGTTTCCATATCTAGGGCAATCTGTCTACTGAGCCTGAGGATAGATGGGAGGAGTGGAAAAACGATGAACGAACAGGTAGAGGCAACAACCACATTGTTCCATCCACAAAGGAAAAACAGGACTTGTTGTAGAGCAACAGCCTTCTCCAGTGAAGAAGTGTGAAGGCGGATGGTAGATTAAAGCAAAGAAATACAAAGAATTATGTGCAACCAGACTTCATTTGATCTCAAAATCTGCTTCACCAGCAGCTGATGGAAATGGCTGTATGGCAAAACGGAGCTTCAGACTGGTACCATGCCTTCAGCTACAACAGACAAGACCCTCCCTTTCCATCTCACCTCTTCTTGAACTGATTTTGATGATATTGACGCTTAGCTTCTATTTTCTCCTGTGAATCAGGTGGCCTTTTGAAAAGATTTCTAGAGAAGAACACACTGCGCAGACTGGTTAGGAGACGGAGCAAGCATGTTGCTACCGGGAATGAAAGTGTTTCTTGAAATAACTGGTACATTCACACTGGTATTAGGGTCACACTACAAATAGAGCAGTGTTTGCAGGTTGTTTCCTAAGTTATAGAAAAGGATTCAAACACTGAGCATAGACAATGAATCACAGAATTGCTTTGGTTTGAAGAGACCTTTAAGAACATCAAGTCCAACCACTGACACAGCACTGCCACGTCACCGCTAAATCGTGTCCCTAAGCACCACACCTACACATCTCTTAAATACCTCCAGGGATGATGAACTCACCCCTTCCCTGGACAGCCTATCCCAGTTTAACAATCCTTTCAGAGAAGTTCTTCCTAATATCCAATCTGAATCTCTCTTGATGCAATTTGAGTCCATTTCCTCTGGTAATGACATCAACCAATGCAGAATTCTAACCGTTACCCTCTCTTGTGTAGATGAAACCTGCAATGGCACCAGGTCATTTCATAACCCCTTGATTCCAAGATGGTCTTCACATAATCACAGAACATTAGGGACTGGAAGGGACCTCAAAAGATATCTAGTCTGATCCCTGATCAATTTTACTTCCAATGTAATTCACAGCAGACCTTTAGGGCTACCTTACAGCCACCAGCTATAGCTCCCAAAGTGCCATTCAGCTCCTGAGACTTGCTGAGAGGCTGCACACTCCAGCTTTTCTCCTATACATTTTATACTTGATAAAAGAGTGAGACCACGGACCAGAAGGCAGCTGTAAGCCTTTCCCAGCTAGGGAAGTACTTGTTTCTACAGACACCTTCAATCTGAAATGAAAACTGTTTCTACCCCCAGTCAAAATTCCAACTAAATATTCCAGCCTTCTTGACCTCGTTTGAGTACTGTAATGCAGTTCTGCTTAAGGAACCAAAACATCTGACATCAGCCCTGTCAACATCTTCCTTCGCTGGTCAGAGACTCGGTGTCTCTATGAGTGGAAATCCCCACTGACCGCTGAGCCATAAGCAATGTTTGGACAGCTGGTCTTTGCTTTGCTCTTTGGACAGGAAAATGACCAACATTTATGAGGATGACAGGAAGCTAATAAAGGATGAGTCGCACTGCACACGTTGACATTGGCAATTTGCAGAAGACACTATGCGACTGGATCTAGGGGATCCTGCTGTGGCAGGGGGATTGGACTGGATGATCTTTCGAGGTCCCTTCCAATCC